>CM032229.1:136512500-136597500 GCA_019009955.1 Riptortus pedestris
TATATATTTGTCTGTTACCGCTCTAGCGATTGCAATTTTTGTTTGATCGTTACCAAACTCGATATTTAGTCGTTTTATATAAAAAAAAAAGATCAAGTTCGTTAACGGCTGAAATCGGACCACGGGGAGGGGGGGGGTTTAGAGGGGAGGATTTTCGAAATTTCGAAATATCTCCGTTACTATTCGTCGGATCGACAAATTGTACAGAATCAATCTTATTACAAATTAAATGTACTATATATATTGATATACATTTATTATCTATCTTGAATATTAACCGAGATATTTGCATTTTATTAAATCTGGGCGGGTAACGGCCGGTTCCTTGACTGCTCGGCTCTCGTGAAATTTCTCTATGGTAAAACTTCACGTGGGAAATCTGCTAAGTTTACGCAGCCCCTGCGTGACGGACTTTTTTCTTTACCTTGTGTATTAATGGAGGTTTTTTCAGTTTTTAGTTTTCTGCCTCCCATGATTCTCCACTGCGACACAGATGCACCCATGAGTAGGAACTCATGGGTGCATCTGTGTCGCTAATCATACCATGTCCACTTTAAATTTTAAATTGCGTTTATATAGGCTTGTTATTAGTTGGGAAATAGAAAATCGAATTTGAAGAACAACATCAGCATATCATTCCAACACATGGGAAATCTGCGTAGTTTGTGCAGCACCTGTTTGATGAAGAGCAGGCAACACAAACACAGATATTCTATGTTTTGTAGTGTTTTTTAGACGATCAGAATCTAAGCGAATTATACGTATTTTTTTGTTTTCAGTCTACAGTAAACTGCATCTTCTACTTCTCAGATTTTAGCAGATTTCCCTTAAGGGAAATCAGCTATTGAGGTCGTACTCATGACGCGAGTTTCGAAAAATATCCTCCAATGTCCATCGATCCTACCCAGGCGATGATGAAAATGAGATCCGTTCAAAATTATATATGTATATATATATATATTCTATTTTTGAGGCTGCATCGCTGGGAAGTATCGTCATAGTGGGGATTTCGGTCTATCTGCTCCAGCGGTTGGAATTTTTGTTTTGCAAATTTTCATTGTAAATGCGTCCATCTTCGCCAGGCATAAATTTGATTTGAATGGCTACTTCAATTTTCAAACACGCAAGTATTTGTCCCCACCAAATTAAATTTGACGAGATAAAGGTTTTACACAGAGAGGACCACCTCGGTAAAAGATTAGTCCTGGAAGCCCTAGAAATAAATATATATATATATATATATATATATATATATATAGTTTCGAACGGACCTCATTTTCGTCATCTCATGGGTAGGATCGATGGACATTTGAAGAAATTTTACGAAATCGCGTCATGAGTACGACCTGAATAGCTGATTTCCCTTAAGGGAAATCTGCTAAGAGGACAAATACTATAAACGGCGTGGACGGAGTCATAATTTCAGAAACGTGGAAAGCCATACTGAAATAAAATAAAACCCCAAACATTTGATAATTGAAGTAGCCATTCAAATCAAATTTATGCCTAACGAAGATGGACGCATTTCCATTGAAAATTTGCAAAACAAAAATTCCAACCGCCGGAGCAGTTAGCCGAAATCCGCACAATATATATATATATATATATATATATATATATATATATATATATATATATATATATATTTTATCGATACCAAACTCGGAATTTAATCGTTTTATGTAAAAAGAAAGATCAAGTTCGTTAATGGTTGAAATTGAACCAGTGGGGGTTTAGAGGAGGGGATTTTTGAAAATTCACAATATCTCCGTTATTATGCGTCGGATCGAAACATTGTATAGAATCAATCTTATTGAAAATTAAATTTACTATAAATATTGTTTTATACATTTATTCTGTATCTTGAGTATTAACCGAGATATTTGCATTTGTATTCTATGTGTCGTCGGCAGGAGTCGGCTATGTTCGGGAATTTCCACCGAGATCTCTGGCGGCAGTTTCCATAACTATTCTCACCTCTTGAATATGTTTAGAGTTGCCTGACTAGTACAGGTGTTATTGGGCAGATTTATCTACTGGAAAACTTCACGTGGGAAATCTGCTTAGTTTACGCAGCCCCTGCGTGACGGACTTTTTATATAGAAATAGAGAATATATTGTGAGATGAGATCACTAGTGTGTCATACGAGCACGTGGGAAATCTGCTTAGTTTACGCTCCCCCAGCGCGGCCGATCTGCTGCTTAAACCTTTAGAGTTTCGTGGATTCGATTCTGGGAGACTGGTCCGTGTTAATACCCGTTCGATTTGAATTAGGGTTGTCCCTATACTCACCGCTCAACCCATTTGTTCACTTTCGCGAATCTAATTGAGTAATTGATAACGTTAAAGTAGTTAGCGCCCTCTTCACTAACTCCTGCTTAAGTTCCGACTCAAGAGCAAGTTACACGGCGAATTAAGGATCCAGCCAAGTGACGTCTCAGTAACCCATTTTCGCGCGACTCCTAACTAATTTATCATATAACCTGGAGTGTCGATTTGGTTTGTTCTCTTTGAGACTGTAATTTTTTTGTTAATTAGTTATTTTTTAGAAGTAATTGTATTGTTATCGTGGCGTAATCATTTTTTTTTTAAAAAAAACCCTACTTGGGTGGCCAAAAAGGTAAGAAGATCAAGTAAAGGGTATTAAATAAAAAGAAAAGTAAAATATTATTCTTCTAAGAGTGTTTTTTTGACCATTCATTTGATAGTACCCCCTTAAATTGTTGGAATCAAATAAATTAAAATCATCTCAAAAACTCTTTTTTTTATGTTGCTCCGAATGTTTAATTTGGTAAAGGAAGGTAAAAAAAGCACGTCATTTAGGTGTGGGTAAATTTAGCAGATTTCTCACCACAACACACACATATCTATATATACATAAAATTGTAACCTCTGTATGTAAATTGATTTTTTTCGCGAAATTTTACGATAACTTTTGTTTGTTTGTTTGTTTGTTACCTTTTCACGCATAAACGGCTGAACCGAATTTCATGAAACATGGTATGTATATTACTACTAGCCCAACTTAGACTTTAGGCAATATTAATATTCTCTAAGACGAACAGGAGTGGGGGTTATAAGGAAGGCCTGAAATTAAAAATAGCGATATTTCGTTTCCTATTGCTTTTTCAGCAAATATGCACATAACAAAAGTTGTTTATTTTGTTATTTAGAGTAACTTTTGTTATACGTTTTTTTGCCGTATACGGAAGCATAAATGAGTTATACGCTATAAACTATAGCGGGAGTCCACAATTTTATTTGGCACTAAAGACTCAAACGAATTAAACCAAACTCTGTATGTGAATTAGTACTAACGCCTTCATTATAATAAGCTATACTAGCATTTCTAGGGACGGGCAGGAGTGGGGGTTATAAGGGAGGCCTGAAATTAATAATAATGATTTCCTATTGGGGTTTCGGCAAATATGCACATAACAAAAGTTGTTTATTTTGTTATTTAGAGAAATTTGCTCAACACTTCTTTTCAATATGAACTACCAGGTACCTCACCTGAAAAAAATTAATTCAAATGTATGTCAATATTTTCTCCTTAATAATTCAAATCTATGCATAATGCACAGGAGACGGGAAATATGTCAATATGGAGGACAGTGAAGTCTTACAAGAAATATTAATTTTATTATTAACAAATCAACGACATAGCAACGACAGGTATAATAAAGTCTAAACACTGGGACGGGGAAATGTTAAAATATTGTGCAAAGTAAAGCGTTGCCAAAAAAAAAAAAATACCATCACCATTCAGCCTCAAATGAATTCCCGGGCGAAGCCAGGTATCTGAGCTAGTATATATATATATAGTCATTTATTCTCTACTTCTAAATGGGTGTTTACTGAAGACTGACAACAAGAAACTACGAAGAACTATTCCTCAGTTATAGTTGAACAACAACGGAGTTATTTGGGATTTTATTACTGACCCAAATTCTATTAACAATCCATTAACGAATATGATATTCAGTGTTGAATGAATAGATTAAATTTCGTATATGGTATAGACCAAGTAACAGAGATATTTTGAATTTTAGTTTCTCTCTGTCCCCTCCCCCTAAACTCTTTGATGTTTTCAGTAGTTTTGTTATGTGACCAACCTCAATAGCTAATTCTTCTACTGAAATACCACTAAAAGCATGTGACAGGAACAAAATAGTAAGATTGACCAGGTTTTAAGATTTCAGAGGAAACGTTACCATGAAATTGTATTAATATAGTATGTAGGCATTGAGTGTGAGGGTGGAGGTGTGCCATCGATATGAGTTCGTTAAAGTTAGTGAAGAGAGTTGCAGCCTCTGTTATGCGTTGTTGAAAGAAAAAAGTGTGGCTTGTTCCAAAAGAAATAAATGAGTTTGCTAACACCAATTCAAGACAGAATTAATTCCTTATATTAGGGATAGATTCATCATTAAGAAGCCAGTGGCTGTACATTCCATAGCCCGAGTACGTAAGAACACTGAGGCCAGGAGGAAAGGAAGACATTGTGGCTTTGGTAAAAAGAAAGGTACAGCAAATGCTAGGATGCTTCAGAAGGTGTTGTGGGTGAGCGGGATGCGGGATCTTAGGAGACTGTTACAAAAATACCGGGAAGCCAAAGAAATCTATTGGAAAATGTACCATGACCTTTACATGAAAGCTAAAGGTAATATCTTCAAAAACAAGATAATGTCTAATGGAATTCATTCACAATACGAAAGCAGAAAGGCTAGGTCAAAAATGCTTAGGGATCAAGCCAGGAGACAGAAAGTAAAGGAAGCAAAGAAGCGGCGAGAAGAAGGGATTACGATGAAAAAATCCGTAACGCAGGGGCTTGGGGACCAGTATCTCCATTCCAATTGGAAGCCTACTGAAGGCTAGGAAGCGGTACAAAAACTTTGGTTGGCTTCTATCAAAATATCTTAGAAAATAGCCTAAATTAAAAATATAGCACCCAAAAGAGAAACAAAGAAAAAAAAAACTGAATACGCATCTAGCTTGTTTTTCAAACCGTTGTTTATATGACCTAAATTTTTGTAAATTTTCTGCCCCCTATTCAGTGGCTCAATAATTAGGAGGAACAACACACGTTAGGTTTAGTTTTTATTTAAATTGACATTAAGCAATTTCAGGATTTTTAGGGAAGTTTACCAAGATATTTTATTTTTCAAGTATTTTAATTGGTTTGTAACTGGCTAATTATTATTGTGTTAATGTTATATTTAATTTTTCTTTAAAATGTTTTCATAAGTATCTAATTATGTTTTATATAAATTAAAGTATATTTAATTTTTTTTTTTTTTTTTTACTTTTTACATTGTAGAATGCGTATAGAATCAATTATAGGAGACGGGGGGTGGGGGGTGTAGAGAGTTGCACAGCTGTGGTATAACAGGAGGCAGGAGTATAAAACAGACAGAGCGGCTATAAAGCCTTGCTCATTTCCAAAGTAACAGACAGTAAACCACTACCTGAGCAGTATATCTGCTGGGCTAACATGTCATGGCACCCCTGGGCCCTTCTTCTCTCCCTAAATTCACACGGCTAAATTCAACCTTTTCTGCCTTCGCTGCCATGCATTGAATGAGAGTACAGGAAGATCGTATCTGCTCTGTGCATAAGCTAGATCTGCATAGCCACGGTGGTTACACCATCATTTCGGAGGTGATCTCTGACAACTATTCGGGATGACTAAGAAAATTGCTTAGCTATATAGCTGACATCCCATCACATCCTGTATCTTCCCTTCTTGCGTATGCAGATGATACTGCAATCTTAAGAACTTCTAACTCAGATCCAAATATGGCAGTCGCATCTTTACAAGACCACCTAGCTCAACTAGAATCCTGGTTGACTCAATGGAGGATCAACAGCAGCAAATCAAGCCATGTAACATTTACTCTCCGACCCTCTATTTGCCCTCCTGTTACACTCAATAGCGCACAAATTCCTCAAAAATAACAAATTAGGTATCTAGGACTAACATTAGTCAAGGGACTAACTTGGGAACCTCACATCATATTAAAAAGACAGGACAGGAGGGTACAGACTTCTATAAAGACTACTTGACAACAGATTTGAACTGTCACTGTATAACAAACGTCTGATTTACACAACCGTACTCAGACCGATATGGACATATGTAATTGAACTTTGGTGTTCCGCTGAGCCTTCAAATTCGTCCAAAACCCAAACCTTCCAATCCAGAATACTCCCAAAAATTACGGATTCCCCATTGTCCGTATCCAATTGAACTCTCCATAATGACCTCAACATTCCTTTTGTCCATACTCTCGCAAAATCCCTATTCCGAAATCCAATCTCTCCTTCCTGCACATCCTAACCCTTTAGTTGAATCACTCCCATCTAGCAGTACTCTAGAAAACCCAAGGCGACGTCTGAAGTGTAAGAGTCCAAGAGATCGTCTTGTGTAGTGAAAAGCATAACTCCAACATGGTATAATTCAATGTTCATTCCAATGTGGGTATTGTCAATGGACAACCTCCCACCGCAAGCCAATGACCAAGTCAATTGTTATTATTATTATACAAGTCGTACACTTGTAATATTTATATATTATTGCAAATAATGGAATAAATAAAAAAAAAATAACATTGACTAATTTAGATTTCGTTCACAAGCAAGCTGACTTCTGGTGATCTGATCACACCAACGCGGCACGAGTCTCGTCACTCTTTTGAAAACATCTCATTTCAGGTCCTCAGTGGTAAAAGAGAAAAAGTCCGAACGGCGCAGGGGCCGTGTAAACAAAGGACATTTCCCCCACAAGTTGGAATTACACAAGACTGACCTCATATCACATTCCATTCTCATGTAAAGAAACGGGGTTATTTTGACGTGTGAAAACAAGAAAATACCAATAACTGACTTAAACGGATACGAACAAATACGGAACACTACTTATAGAAAATTAAATTTTCAACAAGACTGTTTGTATTAAGTTTTAGGATCCGACTTATAATAACAGAAGTATTGTGAAGTTTGGAATTCCCTCCTCCCTATGGACCCCCCTTTTCCCGATTCTATTGCACCCGTGACCAAGTATAACTTTTAGAGTTGCATGAAACGGTGAAATATCGTGTATTATTATTAACATGTATACTGTATTTAAGCAAAGTTCATATAAATGAATTTTAGCTAATTCCTGTGTTTCTTTTAAGTAATCGTTTGCAGGGTTAATAAATTTTCTAATGGGTATTTACGAAAAACTAAAACATTAATTGCATTAATTGTATGAGATGCGTTTGTACACATTTATATGTTTACCCTGAAAGTGGAAATTACGACAATCGTTACAAAAGTACCATTTTCAACCATTCATTTCCTATTGATCATTTAAAATAAAATAAATAATCTTCATAACCAATTTTTTTTTTTATGCTTACTTATAAAATAATTAAATGTTTAGAAGGCTTAGGTTAGCCATGCGAGTTAAAGCGTTGCCTTTATCTCACATGGCTAACCTAGAGTGGCGAGTTCGATTCTCGCCTAGGCAAAGGAAATTATTTAGTGACGAAATTCATTAAATAACGTCCTAAAATCCCACCCTGGCTAGAAAAGGGTGGTAACCTGTAGATAACCCGTCCCAGTTAGCCTTAGTTGCAAAAAGTGGACGTTAATGAATAATAATAATAATAATAAAATGTTTATCTATTTCACTTTTGTTATTTTTTAAGGGAAAATCACCTTTGATGTGATCTCCATAAATAAATAAATAAAAAATAAATACGAAAGGGAGTTGTTGATGGTAAAGCCATTGAACATGACCGCTTCTGGTATAACTTCAATGCGCTATTTATTAGATTTTCAATTACCCTGTAGCCTACAAAACACTCAAAACGTAATATAGGACTCATTTCGTATTTGCTAAACCTATTAGGGAAATTTAATAAACTTAATTAATAGGTATTAATTTTTATTAGCTGCTGTATAAATATATACTACCACGCACTTCATTTAATGAGTTTTGAGGCGGTTCCGTATCCTATTTGGAATGTTAATAACTTTGAATTCCAAACGGATTAAAACACCAATCAGTAAGGTTATTAGGAGTTAGCTTGGGCGCAGTTCACCTGAATTCGGCCAATTAATATGCACACCCACAGGAATTATTTACATTACGAGGTCAATTTCATTGACCCTATCCTTGTGTTCAATTTCCTGCTATTATTTCAATTAAGTATCGCAAAACTGCAATTTATAGATTATTGGGATCACGAAATGCAAAGGTCATCCGGCTAGTATGGAGTTCGTCTGAATGAAATATATTAATCTTTGAAACAAAACAAGAAAATATTAATTAAATATAAAAATAGCGAATGTTGATGAAACATTTACATGGAGAGTATGCAACTATATGGTCTACAATCATATTCTGTATAATTCTCGCTAGGCATGAATTTTAAATACCAACTTATACGTTTATTTGATTAACTTCTTCTAGTATTTTTTAATGCGCCCTGCTGAAATTGCGTACAAGACGAGGTGTTCTTACTTTCCCAAAAAAATGATAATGAAACAAATAGGGCAACCTAAAGAAAATAAAGAAAGGAAATAAAATCCATCCAATTTTTGGGGTTTTCCGGATGATACGACTATGTAATTGGGGAATTTAATGTTTTTTAAAGCAGCAGGAATAGAATAATAGCATAGAGAAGTTCCTTGCCTAAACATGAAAATCTGAAAATTCTCAGGGAATTTCAATAATTTTCTAATACTATTTCTGCTGCGTTCAATTTAATCTCACATTTGTTGCGACCTTTTCAGTTTGTTTTTCGTGAGTATTTAATGTAGAAGGCATATTAATGTAGAAGGCATTACGTTACTTCCATCTCTGACCAGTATCACTGGAGGCTGGCGAGTGATAAAAAATGTTGGTTGCCATCTATCACCTTATCTTATTAAAATAGCCGAACTAAATAAAATAGCCACTTTTAGCCTCCAAAAGTTAGAGAACAAAAGCTTAATTGAAAAAATCCAGCATGCTTTATAATATCTATCACATGCTGTACTTTCGTGGCTTTGCTTCCACTTCTAAAGGGGCTACGTGACTTGTAGGATCCTCGCAGCTTGCAAGCTGGTTACGAACTTTTTGATCGTGGGGAGTCGTTTGCTTGAAATAATTTAAAATGGAGCTAAGGTTGATATCTCATATAAATTTAGAAAGGAGGAAGTCTTCAATCCTGAAATTCATTATGAAGGAAGACTTTAAAATAAAATGGAAGAGGGAAATCCTTGTGTCCTGCCAGTTTTGACCTATGGATGCCAAATCTCGTCACTGTCCAAGAAACTCGAGACTAAACAGGAAGTATGGTAGCGCTAAATTGCCAGGTGAGTGGCCAATTTTAGAAGAAGTGATTGCCATAGGAATTCTCAGCAGGAAAATGATTGGAATTAAAGATGTCGTATGATTCTGAATAGCCATAAAATGGAAATATCATCTGGCTAGGTTTGGCGAAAGCAAGTGTGCTAAACTAGTCACTGAATGGACGCTGTATGACAGGAAGAGGAAGTGTGAAAGGCTGAGGAACAGATGAGCAGACAGTTTAAATGAGCTAGGCAGAACACCTTGAAGAGTCTCTTCAAGACTTTCCACCTAGCTCATGGACTGCTCGTGAGCGGGATATCTGGCAGGAAATATGGGAAGCCAACAACTCCAATCCTCAATAGCTTTGGTCTCCGAAGTGATTAGGTCTCTACCCCATCAGGGAGGCTTTGGCAATAACATTTTTAAGAACTTAAAATAGAAAAGACATTATATGAAAGAGACTAGCTAAGGTGCCCGCCTTTTTTTTTCGGGCTTTACTTGGTAGAGTATTTTTACATTTTCCCTTCTCAATGCATAGAATTTACACCCGAGTCCGGGCTTGCTGGGGTTATGTTAGTAATAAAAGTATTTGTTATGTACTTAATTCTACAGAATACACAGTATTTTTATGTTACCCGTTTCCTGTGCATGTTTCATTTTTTATATATAACATAATCATAGATTATCATATTACTATAGTCAAAAATACGGAGTTTCCTAGTTTTAGATTAGTCTTTCGCGTCCTACAACATTGTTGACCCCTTCTGTAGTTTTTTGTCTATACCTCATTCAAACTTCGTAACTCGGCAAAAGTTGATATACAAAAGTTACTTTAAATAATAAAACAAATAATTCTTGTTTAATGCACGTTTGCCAAAAAATGAATATGTCACGAAATATCGCAATTTTATATTTCAGACCTTTTGGTTCAGCCGTTTACGATTCTATAAAGGACATACCGACAAAAATTAATTTTTATATATATAGATAAAAGTAAATAGAGCTATTTGTTTTATTAAAGTAGAAAACGAGATTGTTTGTTTAGGTTATGTCTACTTTATTATGTTCATCTATCAGTAAATAGGCTTATTTATTATTATTTATTCTCACACATAAATGGACAAGTTATTTAACATGATGTACTATGAAGTTTCTGCTGAAATGAAATCGAATGAGGAAGAAGAAAGGAGCAACTGTTATCAAGTCATTCTTGTATTCATTTTTCTTCTATAGTAGATTTTTGAACTCAATTGAAATGTAAACTCAGTATACTTCACTTCAGTTGCTTTAAATTTATTATTTTTACATCCAAAAAGTTATTGGGTAAATATTGGTTTTAATTTTTACCAATCGATTTTTCAGATGGAGCGATGCCATGATATTTTAAAATGCTTTTGATTGGGGATATAGAGGCCGTAAAATAGAAGAAAGACCTTTATTTCAATAGAAAGATGATGATGACTCGATGAGACCGACACAAACAGAAATATAAAAGTTAGGCCTGTAAACCAAAATGGGAGCCTTAAAAAAGAACAGTAAAAATTAGTTCCTTTAGAATACTGATTGCTTTATCCCTGTTCTGGACAGCTGATGTCGGGCGAGATAAAGCTTAACTAGTTTCAATAACAAATCACCCAATCCCAGTTTGTCTGGAACAAACGGAATTAACATACCCTTGGGGGATCCCCTTAGCATATTTTCCCTTTTTATTTGTGGGGTTTTACTTCGGTTAAAAAAAAATAGAATTAGCCTGTTTAATTTCCGTTTATTAGCTTCTGTAATTCTACAGTTTGCCCTTCCGTTTCCATGGTTTTATTATTCTTATTCAATGATGTTTACATTTTACGAAAGTTATAAAACATCTGCTGACTCTTTTAGCAGATTTCACTTAAGGGAAATCAACTATTCAAGCTGTTAATTTTTCTGTTAATGCTCTAGAGGTCGCAAATTCGGTTTGATCTTCACCAAACTCTTTAAACGTCTAAAGTAAAACCAAAGATCAAGTTCGTTAGTAGCTGAACCAGACCTGTGGGGGTGGGTAAGGAGTAGGAATTTCGTGTTTTTATTATTGTTATAAAATATACTATGTTATTATATTTATAACATATGCTCTCTGTTTTAGCAGATTTCCTTTAAGGAAAATCAGCTTTTCAGGCTTTTTTCATGAGGCAACTTTCGACATATGTCTTTAATGGTCCATTCATCCGAACCAGCAGATGACGAAAATGAAGCCAATTTCAAAAGTATATATGTAAACACATTTGTCTGGGAATTGTCTAGAGGTCGAAAGTCTGATCTTTACCAAACTCTATATTTAAACGTTTAAAGTAGAACTAAAGTTCCTTAATAGCTGAACCGGACTAGTGGGTGTAGGGTTAGCAGTGGGAATTTCGGAAATACGAAGTATCTACGTTCAGTTCTCTATTTCTTCCGATAGTGGTAATCTTTTATTGAAAGAAAGCACGTAGACAACGTATTTCACTTTCCTAGCCTCGCTGGTTTCAAGCGATAAAATAAATTTCTCAACAGCTGGCGATTTTTTTCCCTCCCCGGAAATAGTTCAAGGTTGAGGTATGTATATAGACGGGGAAAGGTACAGGAGGGAGAGTGATTTGACGTAATGGCCGAGAGACAATAGACCATAGAGAGCCGGGAGGAGCGGCGAGCACAAAGGGCCCAGTTAATAACTATTAATGCTGAGAAGCCATCCTGAAGGATTTACCGGCCCAGTTTGCTGAGTGTTGGCGCATCCTTCCAGTGCATCCAGGAGGTGCAGTCACAGAGCTTTAATACTCCGGAGCTCTCTAAACGTGCCGCGAATTTATGATAGCCATTCAAAGAGTAATGTTCCCCAACCTCTAAGTACTCTCCGTAACTTCCCTCAATCAAAAGGGGGAAACTCGGATTAGCTCCGAGCTACGCCACTGGAATTATATAGATTTGACATTGAACCGTCTCCCGGCTTTCGGTGGACTAAATTGAATTTTAAATGGTTTTATTTTTGAGCAGTGGACAGACTGCAGGCATTAAGTTGTGCTAACGCGGCTTAGAACTGGACACATTAAACTAACACGTTTCTTAGTCCCTCACGCAGAGGCTGCAAAAAACTAGCAAATTTCCCACGTGTTGGTATAACACACTTGTGATCCGCCTTCGCCATAAAGTCTACCTTTCTAACTAAACACCGGATGATTCGAGGGGGGGGGGTGACTAAAGACTGAAAATAAGAAGTAACAATAACTCAGTTTGTACTTGAGTTACAAAAAAAGTCCATCGTAATTAGAGATGGGATTTTACCCGGTAAATATCCAAATTCGGGAAAATACCTGGGAAAATACCCGATTGGGTAAATATTCGGGTATTTTTAAATTACCTTCCCCAATTATTTTTGTAGTTATAGATTCTAAAACTTTTGTGTTGAAACGATTTAATGTTTGACTCATCAACGTGTACTGAGACTGTACATCGCTTGCCGAGTCTTTGAAGCTGTCGATAGCTCCTTATGCGGGCTCCGGCACTTCTTTTGTCGGCTTCCAGCGTTGCCTTGCCAACAACAAAGCGCACAAACGATTTTAAAAAGTCCGTCACGCAGGGGCTGCGTAAACTAAGCAGATTTCCCATGTGAAGTTTTACAATAGAGAAATTTCACGAGAGCCGAACAGTTAACAAAACGGCCGACCTAACTTTTGGCGGGAAACACACTCATCCGTTATCCGCCCCGATTTCATAAAATGCAAATATCTCGGTTAATATTCAAGATAGAGAATAAATGTATATGACAATATATATAGTAAATTTAATTTGCAATAAGATTGAGTCTATACAATTTTTCGATCTGACGTATAGTAACGGAAATCTTTCGAATTTTAGAAAATCCTCCCCTCTAAACCACCCGCCCACTGGTCCGATTTCAGCCATTAACGAACTTAATCTTTCTTTTTACATAAAACGACTAAATATCGAGTTTGGTAACGATCAAACAAAAATTGCGACCGCTAGAGCGGTAACAGACAAATATATATACAGTTTTGAACGGACCTCATTTTCGTCATCTACTAGGTAGGATCGATGGACATTTGAAGACAAATTTCGAAAATTCCGTCATCTCGCCCATCTCTAGTCGTAATATAATAGCTTTTTGTTAATATGGCAGGAGTAGGGGAGGGGGTTAACAGAAGGGTGAATATTAAAAAATGCAAATATTAATGGAGATGTTCTAAAGATGGAGAATAAATGTATATAACTATATTTATAGAACATTACATTTGCAATAAGATTGATTCTATATATTTTTTCAATCCGACGATTAATAACAGAGGCATTAATAATTTTAGACATTCCTCCCCTCTAACCCCTCCCTCCCACTGGTGGATTAATGTTCATGAGCTGTCTTTTTCGTAAAACGCTTATATATCGAGTTTGGTAACGATAAAACAATAATGTCGACTGCTAGAGTGGTAACAGACATATATATACAGTTTTGAACGGACCTTATTTTCGTCATCTACTAGGTAGACATTTGTGGAAATTTTCCAAAAATCGCTTCATGAGGTCTACCTCAATAGCTGATTTCCCTTAAGAGAAATCTTCTAAAACGCACAGAAGAAAAATTTTATAGTTTAAAAAGATTGTTCTCATAACATTTTACATTTGACTCATAATAACTGAAACATTTCGAATTTTTGAATTCCCCTCCCCCTCTAAATTCCCTATCCCTGTTCCGATTTTTGTCAATCGCTAATATGATTTTTAGTGTTGAACAAAACGGTTAAATATTGATTATGGTATAGATCAAATATAGAGTTTCCAGAGAAGTATGCAAAACCTTAATTAACGAAGTTATGGTAAAACGAATTTGCATCTATCTCGCATATTAAAGGTCCAATAGAAACAGTATTTGCTATTTAAGCTTAGAATAAAGAGATTCATGTTACAAGAGCTCATTGCTATTAGGACTTGAGTAGGAGTGGGTTTACTGAAGGCTGAAAACTAAAAATTCCATATATTACGGTTAATATCAACCTTAGATAAAATGTGTGTGTGTGTATAATTTTGAACGAACCTCATTTTCGTCATTTCCTAGGTAGGATCAATTTGAAGAAATTTGTAGAAAGTCGCGTCATGAGTACGATCTCAATAGCCGTTTTTCCTTAATTAAAATGCTAGTTGAACTCGAGATGATTAATGACTTCGGTTCTAAAAGTGAAAACGGAATGATCAGAAGTGAAAGTTCAAAAAATTATGAAACCAAAAAAAATATAAACAACTCTCGAGTTAGAATATTCAAGTCAGAGTACGCGAGTTCGTTTATTTGTTTAATTAGGTTTTAGGAAGAAAAACTACTAGGTTATCATCGCCATGTAACATCTTGGTTAAGTTCCTCCATTTTGAGAGTAAACTCTGTTTATGTAAATGGTCAATATAATAATTTTTGTAAATATGTTCTAAGAGTATGTATGCATAAAGCAATTGTTGGAAGAAATTATATTCCAGCAACCAACAACATTGGTTATGTACAATTTTTCCATCCAACTCATGGTAACCAAGATATTTCGAATTTTCAATTATTCCCTTCCAAATGAATAAATATCTATGATTATTATTTTTTTTAATTTATACAGGAGTAGATGCCCAGCATTAATAACGTTAGAGTACAAAGGTATAATATAAATACTATGAAACGCTCACAACAGGTATAATATGTGGTTAAAATCTGAAAAGAAATGATCTATTAGATCTCTGTAACGTGGCTTTTAAAAATAAATAAAGAAAGAAAGGAAATTGTAATAAATGAACTAAAAACAACAATTAATAAACTATTAATAATAGAAAGTCGAAAACATATTTGTGATTTTTCGAAGTTTTTTGGCACTAGATAGCTTTCTATGAGACGTTTCATCTAAATTGTAATGGCGATTTTTTACCATTGCTTTTTTTTGTCTAAGGAGACCTTAGAAGTTTTAAACTGTTTATCAAATTATTATTTTTTGGCTTTTAAGCGCTTACACAATTCATCTCTTTTTTGTTATATAGGAATTAGCCTATGCTATTAACTAAATTATTTGTTTATTTTTATTTTTGCTGACCAAAATATCACTTCTTTAAAATTACACACATAAATTAAAGATTAACAAATCTGTATATGCACTTTTACACATCTTTCAAAAATACAAATTTCAGTTCCAACTAATTTGTTTTACAACAGTTCCAATCTATTTCAATTGGATAATGTGACGATTGAAAATTCCATTTGCACGCAGTAAATTTTATGTAAATAATTAGAAAGTGTAATTCTGACCGAACTGAAAATTTTGAAGAATATTCATCACAACCAAAGTAACATTTCGATTTTCAGGTGCTATCCTTTGTAACTCTAGAAAGAATATAACGGCAAAACAATCTTTTTAAATGAAGAATACAAATTATTAAAACGAAGGGAGATGCTTTCATCGTATGTAAATCTGTCCCTTGTGCTATGTGTAAACTTATCCCATACATATTGTCGAAACACTAATCTTTATTCATAAGGTGAAATACAAATCCCAGTATATTTTTTAACAAATAGATTCCAAAGATATCTAAAAAATAATTTTAGAAAAAAACACAAATAAATTATAATATACTAATAATACTAGATCTCTTTATAAGAAGAGATAATCTATTGAATTTTGATTTTTATGACTGGCAGCAAAGTATCATTTGTAAAATAAATGCCTGAGAAGACACTTGTGATGCAAAATGAAGACGCTAGACAATACAACTCTCTGACCATTGTGGACTATTTAGTTTGTATAAGCTTACCCCTATTCCATATAACTCACATATTAGATAGGTAGCATTTGTGTATTAAAGTACGATTTCCAAAATAGCTCCCGACATCACATAGGCTGGAATTAAAAGCCATTTCCCTTAAAACGTATCCAGAAATTGAGCCAATAAATAATGCTTTAAAAATATCTGTGCTGTATAACGGGCTTCCCTCTGAATCAGTGTGACCGGCGGAGACAGTGACATATAGCGTCACTATTCGTCACCGGTGACAGGGGGGGAGTGTTAGCGTTATTAGCCAGTGATAAATCAAGAAATAAAAAAGGTCCCTGATGGACTGAACAAGGTCTTGGGTGGAAATGTGGTGCGTTTACAGAGAGTTATGCCCGACAGATAAATTTCATTCTTCGAATAGAAATCTCATCTTGGCCGGATCGTGGGAAGGAGCCACAACTCTGGATTTATGGGATGTTATGGTATTTTAGACTCGAGTCCCTTAAACTTCTTGATTGTTGGAAATACTCAATAAAGAATTAAGGTACAATTCTCATGTGACAGCTGTTGGTACATCTTGAAATGCCATGCCAGTTTCTATTTAGTGGCTATTAAGTTAGTGCTTTACATATGCTATGCTACATTTTCGGAAGAATATATAATAACTGACCTTTAGACGTTCAAACTTTGTTCACTAAATTTTTAAAAGATATTTGCTAAGAAAATTAACTCCGTTTGCTAGATCGTTATTATTAATTTCATTTAATTATTTTATTTATATTTTAATATTAGTTTTTATAGATATCCATTATTTCATTTATTGATCTTCACTTAGAGATTAGTCAAGTTGACCCTAGATCTAATCTTGGGTTGATTAGAAGACAATAGTGTCTATATTATTTTTTAAAAATGTATTATAGAATAAATTTCCTCCTCTCTATATTATATTTATAAGAATGTATAAAAAGTATAAGAAATGCAAAGAATTCAATATGGGAATGCCACAGTGAGGTACCTACAACAAATAATCAGTGTTTTTCCAAGCTTGCTGGAGAAAAGAATAAAAAAACTGAAATGAAGTCATGGTTGATAATGATGAAGAATATAAAAAGGGTATCATATATGCACTTTATATATTCTTTGCCACAGATGGTCACACACTACGTTTACAAATGCTAGGCCATATTCCGTCAAAAACGAAATTCATCTGTTGTAGCACATTTTATTTATTAAATCTTCAACACCAAATAGTTTCAAATTAAGGCTACTAATATAAGGGGTTCATTTGTTCTAAAATCACAATATACATATTTCTGGACATTTTACACGTTTAACCACCGCTTATTCGACTTTCATATTATTTGTCTTACTGATAATAATCAAAACAACATAATGCTTAATTACGTAGTCAAAAATATAAATATATGTCTAATTAATATATAATTTAATTTAGGTGTAAATAAAAATATTTGGATTCGTTGTGAAGAAAAACAAGATTAGCCAAGATATTAACCTTCCCTTAATGATGATTATAATTATTTCTTAGTCAATCAGCGAAACTGCATATACTCTTAAAATTAAATTAAGTTAATTACCCATTAATTAAAAAAATTGTTATTTATATAAAATTTATTTATTGGTAAGATAACAAATAATTCTGAATTATGATTTTAAAAGAAAAAAATTCCATTGATTAGAAGAAGAAAAAGGATTAAATGAATAAAGTTAACTGTATTTAACCAAGTTTTTTTAATTTTATTTATTTATTGGAGCTTCGCAGCTTTGGTGATGTTCCTCTAAACAGAAGCTTCATGATCTAAAATCAAACTCAAATGAAAACAAAACAATATAAAAAAGAAAATTAACAAAATTCAACAAAACAGAAATGGAACAAAAACACAAAAGGAAAACAAAACAGATGAGGAACACAACAACGTATAAGGATCACAGAAAACAAAAGGAACACAGAACACAAAAGTAATCAAAACACAAATGGAACACAAAACATAAAAGGATCACAAAACAGAGAGAAAACACGAAAAACAGAGTTGAAATCAAAACAGAAATGGGGAAAGAAATAGAAACGCAACACAAAACAGAAACTGGAAAGCAAAAAAATAAATAGAACACAAAAGGCGAAATTAAAAACCAAATCTAAATGAAACAAAAAAACGGCACTGGAATTCAAAACAGAAATGGAACTCAAAAACAAAATTCAAAGCTTGGTACAAAACTGAAAATCGAAACTATTGGGTTACATTGGATAATAGGGAAAACCAAGTTTGGATATTTAATTTAATTCGTTAAGATGAATAAAACATAACTATAAACACAAATTTTAGATATACCGTATTTCTGTAATGCTCATTTTTACAAGTATACATTTTACCCTTTACCTAAATGTGCAAATAATAAACTCTGTGGGACAATTTCTGAAGAAGAAAGACTTCTAGATGATTGGATTGGTATATTACACACACATATAAATATATATGTTTATATATATATCAAATATATTTTCATTTTTTTTCAGATTTTTGTTATTCATTCTCAGTTTATTTATATTATTTTTCCTTTCTTTCATACATTTATTTCTTTATTTTTGTTATTGATATTTCAATTATAATTACTCCTGTATGTTGATTTTATACGTGTTTTATAATACATGTTGCATTTCAAACCAATGGACCACGCTTTAGGAATACTATATTATGGAAAACATCCAGCCTCACTTCTCGAGGTTCATATTCGTGAATTAAGAAAAATGTCTTTTAGTTATGTATTAAACGGTTAAATTGAAATAGAAAAATTACAGCTGCTAAAGTATTATTAGAGAAATGTATGTTTATTATTAATTTCAAAAATAAGTGCACATATTATTAACATGAATATTCCTTTTTAATTCAAAATGTAAACAATAGAAAACTATTTGTAGTGTAACTTAATAATAACATAACCTCAAAAATCATATGTTAACAAAATAAAAACAATAATCATATGTTAACAAGTTTAAAACAATAATCATATGTAACACCTCCTCGTCTATTTACAGTGGTGTGGTGCCTTACGCAGGATGAGCTGGTCAACATGTCTTTTGATGATGCGCCCATCATCTAGAACAACGGTGTACATTGCATTTCCTTGTTTTGCAGTTATACGGCCTAAGTGCCATTTGGTTGATCCGTTGACATACTCACGAGCCTGGTCCTTATCTCCAACCTTAAATTTCCTATTGATTCCGACTAAGAATTCCATTTGTTCAAGCGCAATTCTAGTAACTTCCTTTTCTTCAAATACTGGTCCAAATCTTTTTGTCGTACTATTATTATATATACACTTATTATTAACTTGAATATTCCATTTTAATTCAAAATTTAAACAATAGAAAACTATTTGTAGTGTAACTTAATAATAACATAACCTCAAAAACCATATGTTAAATAAAAGAAAAACAATAATCATATGTTAACAAGTTTAAAACAATTATCATATGTAAAACCTATATAAATTTGAATTCATTTTAGTCGTTTAATGAGTATTTTCTCATCCGAGAGTTTGAATAATCGTTTGACGTGGAGAACATTAAATGCTGATATTCCAAAATTAAAAACTACTAAACATAACAATAAATGTTCCTATAAAATTATCCGCTTTCACAGTTATACATACCGGGAAGTATTGGAGTACTTTCCGCGACATAAAAGCGCACCCATTATGATAAACAAGTAGTTAAAATGAAAAAAAAGAAATAACCGTTATCTTTAAAGGCTCGTATAGAAATGTATGCCAATATTTGTTCTGGTTGGAATGTATAGTCATAAATAAGAGGACAGATGGATGTTTCCGTGTCCCCAGACCTTATCATATATATTAGAGAGGATATGTAGCGTAAACACTGTTTAATATGGATGAGGGGGAAATTATAATTGATCTTGGGAGTGACTAACTGCCTACCGTTCTCACCTCTGATAATTAAAAAGTATTTTATTATATGGCCTACATGATACACCGTTTTTAATGTCCATAAATATGATGAACACAACTGCGTACAGGGCTCCGAGATCAAGACTCAGTCTCCAACAGAAGTAGTCCAACAGTCATTTTAATGCGATATTTTTTTAGTAGGGGGCATTTTAAATGAATTATTTCTTATATCAGTTTAAATAAAAATACAGTAAATATTCACAGTAATAATATTAGAACATCTTTTATATGTGTGTAAAAAAAGCGTGTATAAGTGTGTCGGTTTAAATTACGTAAAAGACCTTCACTCAGGGGCTCCGTAAGCTAAGCAGATTAACCACTTGAAGTTTTGCTATAGATAAATTTACATAATAGGCAACACTTAACATCACCGTGAATATTAAGTGAATAAATACAAACGATAATGAGAAATCATTCAGCGAATTGTAACCAACTTCCAACAGAAAGCGTCTGAAACGTAAACAAACATGTCAGCCAACCACCCCAGGGTTGAACAGATAAAGAAAAATATTCTTCACTAGAAAGAAAAACAATTGCTGAATTATTTCTGAATATAAAATATTAAATTTATTGAAAACTATTTACTATATCATATACCCTAATTTAAAATGAATCAGAATAATTCTTATCTTAATCTAAAGACGGAGGGGAGGATCAACTGAACTTATTTGCATGTATCTCGTATAATAATGGTCTCTTGAAAATAATATTTGGTATTTAAGCTTCGAATAAAGTGTTTTTATATAACAGGGTATTGTGTTTATTGTAGGAGTGGGGGTTTGCTGATGGCTGAAAACTAAAGAAATGCAAATATCTCGGTTAATATTCAAGAAGGAAAATAATTGTAAATAACAAGATTTATAGTACATTCAATTTGCAATAACATTGGTTCTACACAATTTAATATAATAAGGGGTATTATAAACGGAGCCATTTTGTGTTCTCAAAATTCCACTCCTCTAACCCCCCCCCCCCTCACTGGTCCGATTTCAGCTGTTAAAGAACTTGATCTTTATTTTTACATAAAATATTTAAATATCTAGTTTGGTAACGACCAAACAAAAATTGCTACCGCTAGAGTGGTAACAGACGAATATATTGTTAGGTTTATTACAGAAAACAGCAATAAACGTTGTTTATTAAAGTTTTTTTGGAATGGAAAATTAAACACACCTCCCTGACTACACAATTTATTTGACAATGCACAACACACTTGGTAAATAATTCTGAACTATTACTCGAAGTATATATAAGTTCTTCTTATTAGAATAACTCACGATCAATGAAGTTCACAAAACACTACACTGCATTGATCTTCACAAAGAACAAGAGACTGCAATGTTCTTTAGATAAACACGGCACTACACTGTTCCTTACATCAACACGGCACTACACTGTAAACATATATAAACACTGTACCGAAACTAAAACCTTTGTTCATTAAAGCTGTACTGAACGCACTATTATTCACTTGGAGAGAACTGAGAACAAACTATACTCTCTTTCTTTTCTTTTTTTATCAGAGACGCAGGGTTCGAATTGAATGGCGGTTGGGGGACAGAGTAACCTGCCTAGCTTGTCCCGACAGCTCCCCTTCTACTGAACACTCTAAATTCCAATTTAAGGGGGTATTATGAGTTGGTTTGGATGTAATAGAACTAAGGTTGAGGGTTACCCGGCAGCTGGAAGTACCGGGTGGGTTAACATTAATTCTTCCATGATTATAAGCTACATTAATTTTTTTAGGTTCGAACGGTAGTGGGTGTTATAAGGGAGGTCTGAATATAAAATTCGCGATATTTCATTCTCTATTTGTTTTTAGGCTACTGTGCACATACAAAAAGATGTTTTTGTGTTATTAAAAGTAGCTTTTGTTTTAACATAATATAATTAAATATTATATCCTAATCGCTTGAAATATCATACACGACGTCTGTCAGGACCGCTAGTATATATATATATATATATATATATATATATATATATACTAGCTCAGATACCCGGCTTCGCCCGGGAATTCATTTGAGGCAGAATGGTGATGGTATTTTTTTGGCAAGGCTTTACTTTGCAAACTATTTTGACATTTACCCATCCCAGTTTTAAGGGTTTATACCCGTTGTTGGCATTTTTTAATACTAAAATTAATTTTTTATGTAAGCCTTCACTGTTCAAACCATAATCATGGGTAGCATTTATTACAATTAAATATCATCTATAATGAACATATTTCCTTTCAAAAGCCAATCCGAGCTCACATAGTATAGGAAAAGTTTTGCACGTAAGATTATATTTGTAATAGTGAATCTCACTGGAAATCGCTTCCAGGAATGCCAGACGGGAAATAAATAAATTCAATTAACTGGTCCCGTCATCTTCCGCTCCCGCCTGAGACTTCTCAACATTCTTCTACTTATATTATTGATGCAAAACATTATTTTATAATTTATCTACCGGATGGAATTAAATAATAGTAGTACCCTAAAAATATCATATCGAGTTTAAACGCATATTGTTTTTTGTCATAATGCCATTACCATTAACGTTCAATTGTTATTATATTAGATATTTATTTTAATAACTTCAAGGTACATTATAGAAATTAAATAATGGAAATGCTCTTATAGTTTATATTTCTATTGGAAATAAATAACAAAGTTATTTTCTAGGAAAAATAAATAAATGAGGAGGGGATGACGAAGATTTATAACCTCACTAATCCGAATCATACTTTGAACTATCATATAAGACGAAAACATAACATCATTTGTCATAATATTCATTTATTAAAACCCCTTAAATAAGTACTAATATAATTATTGACTCCCGTTTAGCGTATATCCCGTGTTTACCTCAACAAACATTTTACGACAAAAGTGATTGCACACAAAAGATACTCTAAATAACAAAGTAAACAACTTTTGTTATGTGCACGTTTGCCGAAAAACAAATAGAAAATAAAAAAGCGAGTTTTTCATTTCAGCCTCTCTTATAATCCCCACTCCCCTTTGAACCTAAATTTTTTAATATAGTTTATAATCATGGAAGAATAATGCTTATTCACATACCTAGTTTTGCTAAGTTCGGTTCAATCATTAGTGCCCAACAAAATTGTTGGCTCCCGCTTATGATTTTAATGTATATCTCGTTTATACTTTTCTATACGACAAAAGTGAATATAACAAAAGTTACTGAAAATAACAAAATAAACAACTTTTGTTATGTGCATGTTTGTCGAAAACCAATAGGAAACAAAATATCACTACAGTTAATTTCAGGCCTCCCTTACAAACCCCACTCCTGCTCGTCCATAGAAATGTTGTTAGGGCTTATGATAATTAAGGCGTCAACACTAATAAACATACCGAGTTATATTTAGTTCGGTTGAGTCTTTTGAGCCCAATAAAATTAATGACTCCCGCTATAGTTTTTAGCTTATAACTCATTTATACTTCGGCTTACGACAAAAGTGTATATAACAAAAGTTACTCTAAATATTAAAATAAACAACTTTTGTTATGTTCATATTTGCCGAAAATCCAATAGGAAACGAAATATCGCTATTTTTAATTTCAGGCCTTCCTTATAACCCCCACTCCTGATCGTCTCAGAGGATATCAATATAGCCTAAAGTCTAAGTTGGGTTAGTAGTAATATACACACCAAGTTTCATAAAATTACGCTCAGCCGTTTTTGCGTGAAATGGTAAGAAACCAACAAAGAAATAGAAACCAAAGAAACAAAATGCAGTTATGGTGTTTATGACATCGGAAACGAAAATTTATCGTGAAATTTCGCGAAAAAAATCAATACACAGACAGAGGTTACAATTTTATATTTATATATATATATATATATATATATATATATATACTAAATTTTGAACGGACCTCATTTTCGTCATCTCACCTCTTTAGGTTTGCACTTATTTCATTCACAGGGGCGTTGACATAATGACACATATTTTTGTCAGACGTATAAAACGTACATACTAAGATGCCCTAGGCACATTACTTGAGGAACCTTTTTATAGCCAAAAGCGTTTTTTTTTTGGGAGTCCCCGGCTGGATTTAGAGGGAGAAAGGCTTTTAGGCGAGAGTGAGACTCTTCGTGGGAAAGAGCGGAAGTGGTGTAAACACAAGATAGGGGGCAGCACTGCAGATAAGGAGGCGCTTCCGGACCCTAGAACACTCTTCAACAAAAACAGCGCACAAACACAGCACTCCCTACGACGGCCGGCAAAACAACCAACACACCGGCGAGACAACCAACACCCCCCCCCCCCCCCACTCTACCTCAACCTTAGAATTAGGGACTCTCTGCCAAGGTTTACCTAGCTCAAGCTAAGCTCTTTCCTACAAATCTACTTGGCTAAGCTACTAGCAGATTTCCCTTTATCAGCTATTGAGCTTATACTCGTGTTGGGATTTTAAAAAAAAGTCTTAAATATCCATCGATTCTGCATAGGAAATGACGAAGATGAGGTTCGTACAAAATTTTAAATAAATATATTTGTCTTCATTATTTTTGTTTGGTCCTTTCCAAACTGGATATCTAAACGTTTCATGTAAAAATAAAGATCAAGTTCGTTAACGGCTGAAATGGGACAGGAGGGAGGGAGGGAAGGGGAGTTTAGCGGAGTGAATTTCGAGAATTCGAAATGTCTCCGTTATTATTCGTTGGATTGAAAAATTGTTTAGAACCAATGCTATTGCAATTGAATGTACTTTAAATACTGTTATATATATATATATATATATATATATATATATATATATAGATATATATATATATATATATATATATTCCTTCTTGAATATTAAGTGAGATATCTGATTTTTTTTAGTTTTGAACCATCAGCAAAACCTACTCCTACTAATGTCACGTAAACAGTACTCAGTTATGTAATAAACAACTTTATTCGATGCTTAAATACCAAACATTGTTTTCAAGAGACCTTTATTATAGGAGATACGTACAAATACGTTCTTTTGATCGCCCCATCCGTTCTCCGTTTCTGGGCCGGAGGGAGGGGGGTTTAGTGGGGGGATTTTGAAAATCCCAAATATCTCCATATAACGCAATTCAATCTTCTTACGATTAAAAATGTGTAGTTTATAAGTGCAAAAATAGCTGTTCACTTTCATTCAGTTTTTTTTTTTTTTTGCTTTTCTATTTCATAATGATATTAGTTACATTCGTTTTGGGTTTGTTCTTATAACCTATGAAAAAATATATTGATATTTTCTAAACATTGTCAAGTTTAAAGTCTATACCAATAATAAATACGATAAAATAATTTCTAACAGAAAAATGATTTCTGTGTTTTGAAATTAAAAATAATATAAAATACTCAATGTAATAAATCCAATCCATTTTCAGGCAACAGTGATACATTCATTTTATGAAAAAATATAAACATTTTTAAAGGCCAATTACGGAGGTAAATAATTTTAGTAACTTTATTTAAATAAGAGCAATAATGAGAACTCTTGAATTTGTAGTTTGGTATTGTTGAAATGTTTTTTTTTATTAACATCAACTTTCTGCTATTGTCTAATGGTAACGAGCTATCTACAGATTGCCACCCTTTCCTAACAGAGGTGGGATAATTTTAGCAGATTTCCCTTAAGGGAAATCAGCTATTGAGGTCGTACTCATGACGCGAGTTTCGAAAAATTTCTTCAAATGTCCATCGATCCTACCTAGGAGATGACGAAAATGAGGTCCGTTCAAAATTATATATATATATATATATATATATATATATATATATATATATATATATATATATATATATTTGTCTGTTAACGCTCTAGCGGTCGCAATTTTCGTTTGATCGTTACCAAACTCGATATTTAAACGTTTTATGCAAAAATAAAGATCAAGTTCGTTAATGGCTGAAATCGGATCAGTGGGAGGGGGTGTTTAGAGGGGAGGATTTTCAAAAATTCAAAATATCTCCGTTTCTATACGTCGGATCGAAAAATTATATAGAACCAATCTTATTGCAAATTAAATTTACTATAAATAATGTTATATACATTTATTATCATTTATTATGTAGCTTGAATATTAACCGAAATATTAGCATTTTTCTGTTTTCAGCTTCTGAGATGAGTTTGTCTAACTTCGGGTCTAGTCGTGAGTTTCCGTCAAGAGCTAGTTCGGGCCGTTCCCGTAACTGTTCGACTCTATCTTCTGAAATTTCTTTATTGTATAACTTCACGTGGGAAATCTGCTTAGTTTACGCAGCCCCTGCGTGACGGACTTTTTTTATTTAGTGAGCTCATCCCCAAATATAATCGGGATCCCCAGTGGAATTAAGACCAACGCTTTAACTTATAAAGCTGATATCCGCTCTCCGAACCCCCTTCTAGAATTTGTGTTGCCATGTTTATGTTATAAATTATTACTTTCAATTTATTTATAAATGTGTTTATTATCCATCTTACATGGAAGAACATCCCAGGTTAAAATAAATAACACTCTTAGTTTGAACCGGAATAATAGAGCTGGCGTACCTCAAGGATCCATACTTAGCCCTTTGCTCTACATCCCTACTGCAGAGACATGCCGCAAGTGGTAAATTGTAAGCTACCTTGTAGTAAAGTGTTAGCTACCTTCGCAGATGACACTCTCTTCCTCACTCATGACAATGCCACAAACACTGCCTTACTCCATCTCCAAAGAGCAGCCGACCAGGTCTCAAGATGGTTCAAGAAATGGAAGCTCTCGTTGAACCCCGAAAAAATGCAGGCCAAGATTTTTACTCTTCATCTTCAGAAAAAAGATCTTCCTGATCTGAAAATTGGCCATCACTCAATTCCTTGGACTCCGAAGGACCAATTTACGCTATCTGAGAGTAAATGTTGACACACGACTTACATGGGGCCATCATATCCACAATAAATTGCAACAAGCAAACACACGACTAGCAGAAATATGCCCTTTAATGGACATAAATACACCACTCGTGCAACACTACTTTAAAAAACACTCATACTCCCTTATATTAACATACGCAAGTCCAGTCTGGCGGGGGGAACAGATACAAAAAATATACTCCAGTCCTTCTGGAGCAAAGTACTTCGGATAGCCGCAAATGCTCCCTGGTTTGTTAGGAAGAGCCAAATCTACAGGGAATTGGAGGTTGCTCCTATTTCAGTTCATCTTCAACACCTTGTAAGGAAATATTATGCTCGCCTTCCGATGTCAAATTGGCCACCCATTATAATTTAGGTACAACGACTGAATCAGGACTGCGTCCAAGGTTACACCATAATATCTTAGTTATACAACAAATGTAACAATTTGTGTATAATACCTATGTTGTATTGGACCACAATAAAATTTTCTTTCTTTGATAGATTTTGAGCCAATTACGAAAGGTGATCTATTGAGAACATTATTAGTTATTCCTCATGAACATTTGTTATGGGATCAATCACATGAGATCACCTATTTGGCCTTTCCGTATTAGAGGTTGCTCAACATTGCGCAAATGCGTAGTATATCATCTTCTATTATCCGGTTTGCGTCCATAATGACAGGCTGTGTCAATCTATTGTGTAGTGAAATTGTACACGAGGCAGATATGGCAATAACTCTCAATGGTAGAGGTTAACGGCTAGCTCAATCAAACCATGATCAAAGGTTACCGAAGACCGGCTCAATCCTTAGCTTCACTCAATCCGTAACTAATAGCCTAAGAGAAAAATTATTATCAAATATATTGTTCTTGATATTTTTATATATCGATTTTCACTTTAAAGGCAAGCCTCAAGATTAAATGTCGACTTTTTTATATTTTATTAGATTTCTTTTAAGGTAGTAGCGAAAAGTGGACGTAAATAAATTATAATTCATTCTTAAGTAAAATCAATTAAATTAAGAGCTGCCACAAGCACACCCGAAACATGACCACCAGAAGAAGCTGGTTGGAAGACCGGCGAAATATCGTCGGCCACCACACTATAGACACCGCTGGAGATATGCCGCAAAAGACAACTGAAATAGATTCCCAGCGACGGAGTTTAAAACAAAGTTAAATCAACTTATTTATGTAAATTATGTAATGTTTACATGTTTTTTTTTCATTTATTTTTCTTTTATCATTTTTTTATTGTTTTTATAATGCTTATAATTAATTATTGTATACTAAATGCTATAATATAATCATTGAAATGTGTGTAGTATCCAAATGATGGAGCACTCAAAATTTAAATAAATTCCCACGTTAGAGGGATACTCTGAGTGGAAAACAGGAACAGGAAAGGTAAATCAACTATTGAGTTTGGACTCAAGAAGCAGTTTTCGAAAATTTTCTTCAAATGTCTATTGATTCTAGCCAGGACATAATGAAAATGACGCCCGTTGAAAATTATATATATGTTTATCTGTTACCGCTGTAGGAGTTACCCTTTTTAGCAGATTTCCCTTAAGGGAAATCAGCTATTGTGGTCGTATTCATGACGCGATTTTTGAAAAATTTCTTCAAATGTCTATCGATCCAACCCCGGATTTGACTAAAATGCGGTCCCTTACAAAATATATATATATATATATATATATATATATATATATATATATATATATATTTGCCTGTTAACGCTCTAGCGGTTGCAATTTTTGTTTGATCGTTACCAAACTCGTAATTTAATCGTTCTATGTAAAAAGGAAGATCAAGTTCGTTAATGGCTGAAATCGGACCAGTGGGAGGGGGGTTTAGAGGGGGTGATTTTTGAAAATTCGAAATATCTCCGTTATTATGCGTTGGATCAAAACATTTTATAGAACCAATCTTATTGCAAATTAAATTTACTATACATATTGTTCTATACATTTATTCTGTATCTTAACCGAGATATTTGCATTTGTATTATGTGTGGGGTCGGCTATGTTCGGGAATATCCGCCAAGAGCTCTGGTGGCCATTTCCGTAACTGTTCGCCCCTCGTGAATAGGTTTAGAGATCCCTCACTACTACAGTTGTAATTGGGCAGATTTCTCTACTGTAAAACTTTACGTGGGAAATCTGCTAAGTTTACGCAGCCCCTGCGTGACGGACTTTTTTTTAATCGTTACCAAACCCGACAAATAAACGTTTCATGCAAAACTAAAAATCAAGATCGTTAACGGCTGAAATCTTGTGTGGGGAGGGTTTAGAGAGGGATAAAATCGGAAATTTGAAATATCTTCTTGATAATGAGTCGGACAGAAAAATCATACATAAACCATCTTGTTGTAATTGTTTATAAATATTAACAATAAACATTCCTTCACTATCTTCATTATTAACCCAATTTTTTGACTTTTTTAGTTTTGAGCAATCAGTAAATCAGTAACTTCAGTATTTTGAGTCGTTATTCTGGCAGGTGGACTTCTAATGTAAGTAGATGAAAGAATGGCTACGCTTCGACTGTAACAATTTATTAAAACGACAGAGCTCTTTCGATGCAGTGCATCATCAGTGCACTGTTGATTGATTTTAGCAGATTTCCCTTAAGGGAAATCAGCTATTGAGGCTGTACTCATGGCGGAATTTTCGAAATTTTTCTTCAAATGTCCATCGATCCTACCTAGTGATGACGAAAATGAGATTCGTTCAAAACTGTATATATATATATATATATATATATATCTTTCTATACATTTGTCTTTTACCGCTCTAGCGGTCGCAATTTTTGTTTGATCGTTACCTAACTCGATATTTAGACGTTTTATGTAAAAAGAAAGATCAAGTTCGTTAACGGCTGAAATCGGACCAGTTGGAGGGGGGGGGGGGTTAAGAAGGGATGATTTTCGAAAATTTGAAATATCTCCGTTACTATACGTCGGATCGAAAAATTGTACAGAAGCAATCTTATTGCAAACGAAATTTACTATAAATATTATGAGATACATTTATTCTCTATCTGGAATATTAACCGAGATATTTGCATTTTTATTAAATCTGGGTGGCTAACGGACGAGTGACTTTCCGGCCAAAAGCTTGTTCGGCCGTTTCCTTAACTGCACGGCTCTCGTGAAATTTCTCTATTGTAAAACATCACTTTGTAAATCTGCTTAGTTTACACAGCCCCTGACTGACGGACTTTTTTTGTGTGTCAATAGGACCCTAATGATTATGCACTGGAAAGTGGAAGCGTAGCCATTCTTTCATCTTCCTACATTAGTAACTCCAGTCATTGCATTTAAACTAGAGGAGAATCTGCCAATAAACGTCTTGTTCCAAGCTAAAATTCCAAATATTTTTTTTCAACAGATCTTTAATAGATGAGGTACATACAAATACGTTGTGCGATGACGTCATCAACTAAGATATGATTTACTTGAATCTCCTGGCTGGTGGGAGTCGATGTATATATCCAAAATTGAAAAAAAGGTCAACACCTCCAGTAGTTTTTAAATGTTTATACATGATATTTATATCTTTTATTTAGAAATAAAGATCTTGTTCCTAATGACTGAAATCGGACCATTGCTAGTGGGGGTTCCGAGGACTTTCGAAAATTCGAAATATCTCCCTTATTGTAAGTCGGATCGAAAAAGTGCACAGAATAAATCTTATTACAAATGTAATGTTCTATGAACATTGTCATCTTTTTTTTCAGTATCTCAATTATTAACCGAGAAATTTTAGTTTTCATTCTTCAGTAAACTCCCACTCCTACTTAAGTTACATTAATAATAAGCTGAACCGCTTCATTCGCTTAAATACTAAATATTGCCTTCATTGATTTATTACTCTGTAAGGTACTAAACATGAAATTTCCTACTATTATGACTCCATCAATAAAGATAATAGTGTCAACCCGAAAATGTTTATTTGATCTATACCATACTCAAAATTTAACCATTTAATTCAAATCAGATATTCATATTCATTTTCGACGAATTCGCACCAGAAATAGGGGAGTTTAGAGGGGGTGGTTTAAAATTCATAACTCTCCTTTATTATGAGTCAGATTGAAATTGTTTCTTTACAATTGTTCCTCTCTACATTTATTCGTAACTCATATAATGAGGCAGTATTTTTTACTTACGACGATGAGATGATAATAGTCTTGTGTCTCACCCGCAAGTGGGAAATTTGCTCAGTTTACGCAGCCCCTGCGTTTGGGATCATTTTTGGGAAATGCAGTATTTTAGTACATACTGACTGTAGTACATTCACTTCTACTTTACGTCAATATTTAAGACGAAAGGGTTTGTTGGAATCCCTTTGTCCCTCCACACCACGAAGGGATGGAGCAACCGCTCCGGGGGAAAAACGTCAAATATGAGCAGGCGCTTAGGAGACAGAAAAATGTGCGGTTGACATTTTAGCCAATGGCGTGTCAGGGGTGTAGGGGGGGAAGGGAGAGGGGGTTGCAGTGTTGAAATTCTAACGTGGGCCTCGCATTCCTCGGCAGTTGGGTCTTTATGACGTCTAGTTAGGTTTGCTCAGAAAGAGCACATCCCTTTACGGCTAAAAATTTCTCATCCGAGACCCCCCCCCCCTCGCTTTTGTCGGGGGTGCTTTAGGGGGTGAAATTAATGGAATAGCGACGCAAACAACTACAAAGGGTTGAGCTTGCTTAATTGTCGCATTTTATTTTGAACGTAATTTACATGAATTAACAAGATGTCTGGGGATTTTCCAGTCTTCTGGCTTCCAGTTCTCTTTTTACATATATGAACTAATGTTCATAAAACTTGTCGTTGAGAGCTATCGTCATCAACACGTCGTATCGATTTATTAAAGGAATATTCCCTTAGGCTTTCTACAGATTCATTTCGATGTACCTGACTGAAAAAAAATATCTATATTCCTAATTTGTGTAGTAGTTATATGGCGAGCCGAATATCGACTTCAATATTCAGAATGACCAATTGCATTCGTTAGGGCAAGTCGACAGATGGAGCCCTATTGGCTGCTCAGGAAAATGTGTTCTCAGGATGACCTAAGGACTTGAATTGCGGATGCTAGGGGATCGACAGTGGAGGATTCTCGTTTCGGAAGGCAGGGAAGCTCAGGTCATGCAAAGACTGTAGCGCCCAGTTTTTAGATAGTACTCAGCATCAATATATGTACCAATTACGGTGAAGTCTATTAAACAGAGTGCACTAGTGTGCAAAAGACTACATGAAGAAAAACGAAACTTACAATATATGTCATTGTAATTGACATGTTCTATTATTAATTCGTCTCCTTCCCAGAAAGGTTGGTTCCTCCCCCATATGGGAGCCTATGCAAAACAAACTACTTACACATTCGGCATGAAAATATAGGATATTTAATACATACCAATATTTATTTATTTGATTTTAGATTTAATTTTAACCATTAAAAGTATATAAATGTTTTCGTAATTTCATTTGTCTTTATAGATTTTTAATTATCAAGTTTCTTTATAAGATATTTTTTTTAATGTTTTGTTTCGTTTATTTTGTTTTTAGTGTATTTATTGATTCTTGTTTTTTTGTCTCTTTGGTTGCGTTTTTTTTATTTGGTAGCGTTTTGTTATTTGGTAGTGTTCTTAGTTTGTTCTGTTCTAATTTTATTGTTTAATTTTTTTCTGTTAATGTTGACATTCTTTATTTTGTTTATATTCATTGTTTTCTTTTATGAGAAATATTGCTTCACTGCGAATGCTCCACTATAAATAAATAGGATATTTATTATTGTAATTGGGACTCAGGTTAGCCATGTGAGTTAGTGCTGGCTTTAATCTCACATGGTAAACCTAGAGTGGCGAGTTCGGTTCCCGCCTCGGCAAATAAGAATTTATTTAGTGACGAACTCATTAAATAAAATCCTTAGTCTCACCTTGGCTAGAAAAGGGTGATAACCTGTAGATAACCCGTCCCAAATAGCCATAGTTTCATAAAGTGGACGTTAATAAATAAATAATAATATTGTGATTATTGATGCACAATAAAGGTTATTTAAAGTTCATTCTAGATTATAAATATGAAATGTAATGACTGAGATTAATTAAATTGGAGCTCAGATTAGCTATGTGAGTATAGGTGCCATAATGCGCTTTATAACCTCAGAATCGCGGGTCCGATTTCGAATGGTTAGTAGGAATTCATTAAATGAATGACAAACATATTAAATAAACCCCCAGCCCCAACCTGGCTAGGCACAGGGAATTAGCTTTAGTAGCATAAACTCTGCATTACAAATATCAATAACAATAATTAAATTGTAATAAAAGTTCTTATGTAGAGTTAAATATAAGAATTGGGGAAAAAAATTGGTGTACACGACCTAACCATTGCATTTTGAATTAGTTTAACATGGAAGCTTGTGATTAATTTCAAGACTAATGTCAATTTATGGAAATTTTAGTTTAATTTATAGTAATGAAATTAGCTTTGAAGAGGCGATTCAAGCAGTTATCAAATATTGTACAGTGTATTCCATTTCGAAATTACTTTGTCCTCATAAGAAGTTTAATTATAATTCAATGCTGAATGGATTATTATACCATTGTAATTTATAACTGATAAAATTATATGTTTTTCTATTATATACTCCGGCCCTATAACGGGATTCATCACAGAAATGTATATTTACTGAGTAATGGAGGTGAAGAAAACTAAAAAAAGAGAAAAATAAAGTACCACATTTGCTTAATTTTAATAAAATGCTATTTTGTAGATGTTGAAAAATGCGAACGACATTTCCAATTTCATTCAGAGATTACCTGTTCAAACAAAATTAAACGAGTAGAATCAACAGATAGTCACCTCCTTTCCAAATATATATTTATATTTGTAGACCTCATTCTCGACATCTGCTAGGCTGTATCGATAGATATTTAAGAAAATCAAATATAAAGTCCTTCACGCGTTAACTAAGCAAATTTTCCACGTGCCTCACTGTTTGAGATTTATCACAAAACTTAACCCTTCACAGGCAAGGCTGGGTCGCCGGTGACACAGAGGTTGGTAAAAATAATATTCTGAGTAAAGTAAGGGAAGGAGGGGAGGGGGAGTGCACGGTACCCCTCCCCTCCTTCCGAGTTTTGATGAAAAAGAAATTGAGAATCAGCCTGGACCCAGCACTTCAAGACGTCGGTGTGCTTTTTGTGAAAAATCAAGAGATCGTAAGGGTACATCAAACTTAGCCTATGTGCTGAGCATAGGCTAAGTATTTGTTCTCGATGCATTACCAGAGTCTCACCTGAAGAAGATGAAGAAATAGAAGATTATTCTGAGTTTGAAGTATTAGTGAACTTTAATTACTAAGAGTTTATTCCCTTTTTTTTATTTTTTATCCCTCATATTTTCTTATTCTTTTTTCCGTAGAGTATTTTTTATATTTATTTTTTCTGTAAGAGTTTAAAATATTTATTTTGATCTGGAATGTTTTTGACTGTTCAGAGTAGGAAAAATTATTGCTGGACTGCCGGATGAAATGGAAGACAGATAACTTACTGAAAATTATTTAATCACTAAGATTTTATTAAATTTTCTCCTCTTTTATAGCTGGAAATTTCTTATTTTTTCCCTTCTTGGAGTTTACTCGTTTAATTTTTATCTTTTATCCTATACGGATGCCAAAGGTCTGGAACTCTACGTTTCTACTAATTTAAGTATAGTTCCTACTAATGTAAGTTTTTTTATTTTTATCGTATTATGTATATTGCTAAATAAATTAATTTTTTAATCTATACTTTCTTTTTTTATATAAAAAAATCAACAACTGGAATATTTTTGTTAAAAAGAAAAAAAAATGTGCTATAAGTATGACTGGGTCACCCGTGACCCAGCTTGCCTGCAATGCAATTTTCATATTCCTTGTCTGTGAAGGGTTAAAAGTTCAATCCTATTAATATTAGGTATTGTGGCTTCAAATAAAGTGCGTCATATTATAATAGCTTGTCGTTAATTTTAGATGAGTACGAGTGGGGGTTACGAAAACTAAAAATAATGCAAATAATCAAGATAGTGGGAAAACGTACATAAAACAATTATAGAACATTTCATTTGCAGTCAGATTGATTCTGTACAACTTGTCGATCCAATACATAATAATGGGGATATTTCGAATTTTCGAAATCCCCCCCCCCTATAAACACAGCCCCTCCCTCATGCCCGAATTCAGTAGTTAACGAACTTGATCTTTAGTTTTACATAAAACGAATCCAGTATCGTAGCGATCAAACAAAAATTACGATCACTACAGCGTTAAAAGATGTATTATACTTATACAATTTTGAACGGACCTCAATTCCGTCATCTCTTTGTAGGATCAATGGACATTTTGAGGAAATGTTTTGAAAATCACGTCATGAGTACGACCTCAATAGCTCATTCCCCTTAATGGAAATCTGCTAAAATCAAGTTATGAGTAGATACAAGCTCAAAAACTGGTTTCCCTGAAAGATCAGCTTTCGACGGAAGGGCACGACTGCTACTACTGTTAGCCCATATGTTCTGTAATATATTCAACAGACCTAGGTGCTAAGTATATAAATCATGTGTGTGAGGCATGTTTCGCATTCATCACGGCCCGGGCTGCTTGTTTAGTCAACTGCTGACACCTTCTAATGACAGACCCGAAACGAATGAAACGCCAAAAGCTTTCACGTAGTTAGTCCAATCAAATGTCTGACATATGATCTTTCGGGCTAAACCAGACGGCGCGATTTGTCTCTGCCAGGAGAGTTTAAAGTGTCTTTTTGAATACGGTGACGTTGCTCTAACACACAATCACATACATTGCATTCGAAATGTTTGCACGGAGAGCACTATGAACATTACATCAAGTCTCTGAGCAGTGTATAAGTTTGACACTGCATCACTATTGCCTCCAAGAATTTGAAATCAATATTCCACTTACTAGTTCAATTATGCCTTACTCAGGTGATAAATTTCATTAAAGTTGGTGCTTTGAATGTTCTATTACTAAATTCAGTTGGAGTTTGATTAATTTCAGAATACATTATATAGTTTAATTTGTTCTCCGAAAATGGAAAGCGGAATTGACTATATATGTGTTAAACTATATATATATAATCAATTGAAGATGTCTTTGTAGTGAGGAGATAAGTAAACTAGCCAGGAAGAGCAATAAACAGATTTTTTAAACTTATAATATTCTTTTTATTTGATCTTTTCGGTGGTGATATCACACAGTTGAACGGATATAAAACAGGGTTTTAAAAATTGACTCTACATTTGAGAAAAAAAAAATATTTTAGCATAAAGACCAATACTTAATATTTCCCTCAAAGGAAATCAGCTATTTTGAAGTTGTACTCATGAACTGGTTTTTGAAAATGTTCCTCAAATAGGTCCTACCTAGATGACGAAAGTGAGGTCCGTTCAAAAAAAAAAAAAAAAAAAATATATATATATATATATATATATATATATATATATACACGTATTTCTATCGATCTATGTATTTGTGTGTGACAGCTCTAGCGGTCGTAATTTTTGTATAATCGTTAATAAACTTAATATATAAGCGTTTTATGAATGAAGAAAGAAGTTCGTCAACGGCTGAAATCGGCCTGTCGGACGGGGGGTGTGGGGGTTTAGATGGAGGAATTTCGAAGAATTCAAAATATCTTCGTTATTATACGTCTGATCAAAAAGCGTATATAGCCAATGCTATAGTAAATTTAATGTCCTATAAATGTTGTCATATACATATATTTTCGATATCATGAATATTAACCGAGATGTTTGGATTTTAGCAGATTTCCCTTAAGGGAAATCAGCTATTGAGGTCGTACTCATGATGCGAGTTTCGAAAAATTTCTTCAAATGTCCATCGATCCTACCCAGGAGATGACGAAAATGAGGTCCGTTCAAAATTATATATATATATATATATATATATATATATATATATATATATATATATATATTTGTCTGTTAAAGCTCTAGCGGTCGCAATTTTTGTTTGATCGTTTCCAAACTCGGAATTTTATTGTTTTCTGTATAAGGGAAGATCAAGTTCGTTAATGGCTGGAATCGGACCCGTGGGAGGGGGGGGTTAGGGGGGGGATGTTGGAAATGTCAAAATATCTCCGTTATTATGCGTCGGGTCGAAAAATTGTATAGAATAAATCTTATTGCAAATTCAATTTACTATAAATATTGTTATATACATTTATTCTGTATCTTGAATATTAACCGAGATATTTGCATTTGTATTCTGCGTGTGGTCGCCCTAGGCTATGTTCGGACTTTCCGCCGAGAGCTCTGGCGGCCGTTTCCATAACTATTCGTCCCTCGTGAATAGGTTTAGAGGGTAGGTTAACTGTTTTTTGGGGCTAGAAACTACTGGGTTATTACGCCCTAAATAATGTTTTAGGTTTAGAGGTTTCTTACTACTACAGTTGTTATTAGGCAGATTTCTCTATTGTGATTCTTCATGTGGGAAATCTGCTTAGTTTACGCAGCCCCTGCGTGACGGATTTTTTAATTCTCAGCTTTCAGTATACCACCACTCCTACTCAAGGTATAGTTACAATAAGCTGTTATATTGTGAAGCCCTTCTTTGAAGCCTAAATACCAAATATTGTTGAACTTTTACGTTTTGAGATAAATGCCAATAAGTGATGCACGTGGGAAATCTACTTAGTTAACGCAGCCTGAGTGACGGACTCTTTAACTCCACCTTAAATTCTCTGGTCTAAATCATGATCATGAAACCGACTCACTTTTACAATATTGGTAACTATGAGGCTTAAAACATGGCGGGCTTATAATCAATCACATTTGCTATTTGTTCGATAGAAAGTTTTGTTTTTATTTTGGTTGGGCTATTATGATCAATGAATTTATTTAACGACTATTTTTTAGCAGATTTCCCTTAAGGGGAATATATATATATATATATATATATATATATATATATATATATATATATATATATATCCATCTATCTATGTATTTGTCTGTTACCGCTCTAGCGGTCGCAATTTTTGTTTGATCGTTACCAAACTCGATATTTAGTCGTTTTATGTAAAAAGAAAGATCAATTTCGTTAACGGCTGAAATCGGACCAGTGGAAGGAGGGGGTTTAGAGGGGAGGATTTTCGAAAATTCAAAATATCTCCGTTACTTTACGTCGGATCGAAACATTGTACCGAATCAATCTTATTGCAAATTAAATTTACAATAAATATTGTTATATACATTTATTCTCTATCTTGAATATTAACCGAGATATTTGCATTTTTATGAAGTCTGTGGTCGGGTATAGTTCGGCCATTTCCGTCAGTACTCGGCTCAGGTGGAAGCTTCTTCTAACCTTACCTGTCGTTCCTAACCTTACCTTACCTTCGTTACTTTGTGAGATTTATGCAAATACGTTCTGTTCATCCGCCCCCCTCCCTTCTTTAGTTCTTGGAGTAGTAAAATTTGAGTTATTAAAATATAAATTATTATTACAATTCAGAAGCCGTTTCAGTTGGGAATTTATTTTAATTAACTGAAATATTTCTCATTACCGTTTGTATTTAATCATGGTGGTATTGTATTAACAGTATGCAGATTTCTCTATTGTAAAACTTCACATGGGAAATCTGCTTAGTTTACGCAGCCCCTGCGTGACGGACTTTTTTATATATTAAATTAAATAAAAAATAGTCACCATTGATGAGACATGTACCTTTTCTCAAATCTGGCATTTTTTGTGATTCTAATATTTTCGACAAATCAGCTGCAATGCTCTGCAATGTTTTTGAAATGTATGCTCTGAGAGCACCTTGAACATGAAAGCATGACTCAGAGGGAGTGAGTACAGTCAATCCCATATTCCGTTTATCCCTAAATATTGATAGAGTGCGCTGTAGTAGAGGGGACAACCCCTATTCCGTATTACTGCTACCTACCCCTTTGGACAAATCAAGTTAGCAATGGGAGGGATTCAGACTACAAGCCATTTCACCCAAACACTGTTTCCTTCCATATATTATATATATATATATGTACACGAACAAATATCAATACGCATTCACGCAAAGTTATTTAAGCCCCTCTCAAGTTGTCGGCCGTTAAACTGCGGACAGTAAAGTTATTATTATTGAGAACAGTTATGTACAAAATTTAGTATGCTTGAATCGGGCCCTGCCCTGATATCAATTAATATGCAGATGATGCTTTGAATAAACGATGCCACGGACTTATTTTGCAAGTAATTATTCATTCTGTCCTCACGGCCTTATTATTACTCCCGTTTTGATAAAAGATTTATTTGATCATTGGAAATGACAGGTATGAAATAGGGGGTCAGTAAATGAGGATTTTTCTCTTTTTATCATTATGTAAATTAAAATTAAAAATCCGTTGACAAGTTATATTAGTTAATACTACATAATCACTTGCAAGGTTGTTCAGGCAGCATTAATATTTTTAACATGAAAATTAACAAGTTGTGTAACAAGATCTTCGGTTCGTGTTCTGCAAATAGTTTAAATATTACGAAAGTCAAAGGTAATTTTGTAGATAAACACTCATTTCTGGCCTTCAACATATTTATTAATCATCTCTACATTTTTCACTTCTTCTGACGGCTCTTCAGGAGGTTACACAACCTAGCATATAGTAGATGTAATACAGACCGCTCAGAGTCCCGTCAGTACGAAACCAAAAATGGTAGGCCCTATAGAAAATAGCTATGAAAAAATAACAGTTGATTCTATGCAAACCAGCTGTTGTAATATCCATTATTTGGGTCCAAAATCAATCGATTTCTAAACAAAGCACTGTCAAATTAACATAAAGTATAAAACAAATGTTTCTTACAAACTTTCAAGTATGCATATTATTAAAATAATTTAGTTGCATAATACAATCATATATTATGTTTCCCTTAATTTTAACTGTAATAAATGTAACTTGTATGTTTCTAAAAAAAACGCTTCGCAACCATAATTTCTTGTCCAGATTATTTATTTTTGTATTCTTATTTACCGGATTTTTTTTCCCATTTTTTTTAAAAATTACTCGGATATTTAGAGCCTAGAGTCTTGGGTTCGGTTCCCATGTGGGCAATAAGAAGTTGTTTAGTGACGAATTAACAAGAGAAGTATGGTAGCCTATATAAAACCTGTCTCGATTAGCGAAAGTGGTATGAAGTAAACGTTAACAATTAACGTTAAATAATTTGGATATTTTCTTTCATTTCCGAATTGATTATGTTCTGCTCCTTATGTAAAGGTTTTAGGGTTTAGTACTTTGTAATAAAAAAGTGCAACTTGATATATTAGTCCAATATTGTTTCAAGAATTTGTGCAAATATTGAAAATAAGTGGTATAAATAGAAAACAATAATTTTACGATGTGCTAATAATAAATAAACCTCTCCATTTATTACACAGTCGTCTTAGGCAAGTGTGGAGCGGCGTAGGAGTTATGTTATCATAACATCAAGTGGAAATAATTTCAGTTCAACTGTTAAACTACTTTGAACAGAAGGAAGTCGTCCCTTCAATTTTGCCACGAGATTATTTTTGTATGTCAAATTTCGATGAAGAGTAAATTGTTTCAGTTCAACTCTCAATATTAGTTGTCGATCAGGTGTATAGCATCAGTCCATGCGTTCAATATTTCGATGGCTTTGGACGTTGAAAAGTTCCATGAGCAAGATTTGACTTAGTCGAGGACATTCAAGAAAAGTTGTTTAGAGAAAAACTTTAGGAAAAATTGCCTCGAATGCTTTAAGCATAAAAGACAACCTGAAGTACCTATTCAAGTCATAACGCAATTTAAAAAAAAATGTCCTCAAAAGTCGAAATTGAGATCCATTCCAACTTTTATCTATTATATACTCGAAATTTAACATTTTTGTTCAAAAATAATTATTATATTCCTTAATAATTTCGGGGCTTAGATTAGCAATGTGAGATAAAGAGTTGACTTTAATCTCACATAGTAAACCTAGAGTGGCGAGATCGATTACCGCTTGGGCAATTGGAATTTATTTAGTGACGGAATTCATAAATATACTCCATTGTCCCACCTTGGCTAGAAAACGGTTGTAACCTATACATAATCCGTTTATAGCCTCAATTACAAGACAGTTAGCCTCAGTTGCAAAAATTGGATGTCAGTAAATATATTATTTTTTTTACTTAATAGCTGAGTCGGACACAAAATCGGCTGGGGGGGGGGGGCAAATAATTGTTAATTCCAGTAAATATTGTGGGATGAAGTCGGCAGTGTGTCATCCGTGGGAAATCCGCTTGGTTGACGCAGCGTTTCCGTGACGGATTTTTTTTTAATGGCTGTAAAAATAAATAATTAATTTATCTGATAACTGGTTTTGACCAATTGACCAAACAGTGATAACTCACATGAAATCAATGACAGAGGAACTTTTTCCCTCCAGATAATATTGGCTAAGAATAGTGGAAGGTTTGGAATATATGGGAAAGGGATCAAAAGGGTTAATTCTATCAAGAGAAAATAAATCAAGAGCACACCTATTGATAGCTACAGCCATGTAGCTGCGACCATTCAATGCGGGTTATATCCCGGCCCATCTAATCAGCCGAATCTACATTGACTAAGAGCGGTTTTTTCAGTCGGTTTGACTTACTATTTATACTTCCATGTGGGTCTCCTAGCGGCATTGTACTCCTGTCAAATGCTTTTCTCACGCCTTCTACGTGGATTGTACTAACATTGGAGACCAGTAATTGACTTGGGAAGAAATAGGACTTGGAAACATTTTAGCAGATTTCTCTTTAAGGGAATCAGTTGAGGTCGTCAGTTGAGATTTTCCCACTTGATTCAAAACTGAGATAACAAAATTGATGTCCGTTCGAAGCAATATATATATATATATATATATATATATATATATTTATATATATATATATATATATATAGTTATATTTTTGTTTGATCGTTACCAAACTTGGTATATAATCGTTTTTTGTATAAAGAAAGATCAAGCGCGTTATTAGCTGAAATCCAACCAGTTCAGGGGGTTTAGAGGGGGTTTGCTATACATCGGATCAAAAAATTGTTAAGAACCTATCTTATTGAAATGTTAATGACCTATAAATGTTGTTCTATACATATTTTCTGTATCATGAATATTACCTGAAGTATTTGGATTTTATAGTATTCCGGTTTCAGTAAACCCGAATACGTCTACAAAAGTCATGCTAATTTTATGGTGTTACATCATGAACTACTTTATTACAAGGTTAAATACGAAATATTGTTTGCAAGACACGTTTGTTAAACGATATACATGCAAATATGTTCCTTTTGCGCCCCCCTCGTCTTAAATTCTTGGATTACTAAAATTTGAGTGATTGAGATCAAAATTATTCTGAATCATTACAAATTACAACACTAGCTATAGTAAATAGTTTTCAATAAAATTAGTAAATGTTTTTCTTTCCGGCCTAGAATATTTCTACCTATCTATTCAGATCTGCGAAGTTGGCTGACTTGTTTGTTTAAATTCAGACGCTTTCCGTTACAGAGATTATTAAGTTGTTAATTGACTGAAAGATTTCTCATTACCATTTACTCACTTCATATTCACGGTGGTGTTACCAGTATGTAGATTTATCTATTGTACACCTTCACGTGAAAAATCTGCTTAGTTTCGGCACTGCATGACTGACTTTTTACTAAGAGGTAGATCAACCATATATTACTTATACCCTTCATATTTAAGTAAATTTCCTGAGATTTACGTATTCAGTTGATTATTAGGCTGGCTGGCTATTTACTTTCAAGCCGAGGTATCCTTAAAAAAAAAAAAATTAAAGCTCTGAGTTTTTACATGTTACATTCAGCACCTATAGTTCGAACATTGGGTAGGTGCCGATGTCCGAAGGAGACATGAATAGACTGCTGCAAGTCTTAATGGACGACATAGATCAGAGAAATATCGAAGCCAAAAATGTATGATAGGCAGGGCGTGTTTGACAAAAAAGGAGATATTTTAGCGTAAAGACTTAACAAAAACAAAATATTACGTGCCCCCTTTTTGCACCACGGTCTTCAATGTCCTTTATCCAAAAACACTCGCAAGAACAAAATTTGAAGGTATGTATGTGGCTTTGACAATGAAAGGGCATATTTTATTTCCTTACATTTGCTATTTGTTGGAGAAGAAAGTTTTGTATTGTCTTGGTCAATTCAGATCATACAATTTACACAAATAGGGCTTTTACATAAAGAAATAATGAAATATGACGCTATCAATCAATCAAATGATTACCTTCCTAATCTCTTCCTATATACTAACATTAGACAAGAGCAATTGCCTTGGGTAACAATTAGGAAGCCTGTAGTAACTAGTAAATAAAAATAATACATGCATAACTTGTTGTAATTACTGACTAGGTACACCGAAATATTTCTTTCATGTTAACTTCATTGTTAGTTTATTAAGGACATGCGTGGTGTAACAACTGCGCTGACATGTGGATCTTTTAACTAAAGGACCCCCTGGTCAATAAAACTACTATAATACTACATTTTAATTCGGTTAAAATATGTTAAAAATTATAACTATTCTTTAAGGTTATGTGTTACTAGATGTCCAAGATAAGATATGACGGTGTGGTGCTTTTTTGTCGTTCAATATTTCTTTTATTATTATTATTATTATTATTTATTAACATCCACTTTTTGCAACTTAGGCTAATCGGGACGGGTTATCTACAGGTTACCACCCTTTTCTAGCCAGGGTGGGATTTTAGGACGTTATTTAATGAATTTCGTCACTAAATAATTTCCTTTGCCCAGGCGAGAATCGAACTCGCCACTCTAGGTTTACCATGTGAGATAAAGGTCAACGCTTTAACTCGCATGGCCAACCTGAGCCCCATATTTCTTTTAAACCATACCATAAAAGCTGTAGCATATGCTATATGGTTGCTAGGCAATGGAGCATATGCTATATGGTTGCTAGGTGATGAAACCTACTCTTACTGTTACCTTGTTAATAAATTAGTTTGAATAATGGCGTTACTCAACGAACCTGATAGTTATTAATATTACAAAAGCTAATTCAAGTGACCTTACCTAGTGGTCAGTGGAAAGTATTCAATGATACTTGACATTCACAACAAAAATACCTGAGGGGACATTCTTTGGCGTATCCAGCAAGTAGGACAAGCAAGAATCGCTAAACGTAAAATATGTTTAAAATCCTTTGTACCTTCAGAAATATAAAATAACTAGCATTAAAATAGGGACAGGAAGAAAATTACATATATTATGTATTCAATTATATTGCGTTAGTATGTCATACTTAGAATGAAAGAAGAACAAATTAGGAGCGAGAAAGGAAGAGAGAGATAATTAAACTGTTATTTTAATTAATTAATTATGTCCAATATTATTGTATAACATTAATAGACCACCTGACTCGACTTGACAACATATGTGGAAAGCCTACGTATTAGTTTTTTTGTCATGTATTTATTCATTACGAAATAATTTTCTGAATGTTAGTTAGTAGTTTACTTTCTTTTCAGCATTTGTGAAAAGTGGGGTTGTGAAGAACTAACAAATAAATAAATTACGATGCTCTATGCATGATATTGTGGACGGAATGACTCATCCGTTAGTAATAAAATAAGTCTTAAACATGCATTTATGTAGTTTGAACAGTTCTAGATTAGTTACCTCAAGTTTTCGTTCTATAGTCTAGATAAACTCTGCGTAAGAAATGTTCTTTAAAAAAATAAAACTAGCCTATAAAGAAACATTCCATTCCTTTGGGAATGTCACATTCTGGTACTTGTACCAGTATTTCAAATTAAAACTAAGAAAAAGACGATTTTTTGCATCGGAGGACATTGAGCAATTGCTAGAGAATGTTTAGATGGGAAACAAGTGATTTTGGGTTCGGAATGTCAGATTAACGAACTACACCTGTTTCTTGTTCACAATCCCTAGAGGTTTTTTTTTCCTTTCTAAAGTCTGTACCCTCCTTTTTATTTCGTTTCTTTATATATATGTTTTTTTTTAAGTTGGACTGCCTTTTTTCGAAAAAGAATTCGACAGGCTGACAGAATAAATAAAGCCGACTCGTTGCGGTCGTAGGTGGCTACGGATCCTGACAGGGGGGTAACTGATCACCAGTGGTTTCGGTAAAAAATGTCCCTTTTCAGGGATGGTTGGGGAGGGTTAGTTGGAAAAGCCAGACCCCTATCCTCTCACCAGCCACCCCATCGACTCCTTGTAAAACAGTCGCAACTTTGACAAATGGACTTCTCATTTCTAAACTGCTCTCAGGATTTTTCAGTTCATAAATAACTTTGGTCGCGGGGATTTATCAGTGTGTTTTAGTTTGCCTGGGCAGTGATTGATAACGTGCTTTGACGGCTTGGGCCGGGGTAAATATTGAAGGGCTGTTGATGTAACGCGTCATTAAAAAACCCCGCCTCTGCTACGTCGTGAAACGCTCCCTAGCGTCCTTAAAAAATTGAAGTTTCTCTTAGAAATATTTTACTAACAGCTAGAACCTGTCGATAATTCCTCATATATGTTTTAAAGCTTTCAAATTTAAAGTGAAATTTAAGTACTCTAGTGATTAATGGGCTGGCTGACTATTTATGTAAACCATATTTTTGTACCTAAAAGGCGAAATATTCTTAAAAAACAAAAATCAATGAACTAAACTTCTCACATGTTACATTCAGTACATAATTTTAGTTCGGATATTTGGTTGATGGCGAAGCCCTATGAGTGAATGGACAGCCCTGAAGAACGACTTAGATCCGACAAGAATTAAAACTAAAAATGAGTATAAAAATTAGTTACACCATGATTGAAAATGTGATGCTCCATCCTGATCTTCCACAATTAAAGAAGTATTGTAACTACAAAACATATTATTATTGATGGTACAAGTCCATGTCCCCCCATGCAAGTTGGGCGCTGGTATGCGAATATAATCTATGAAAAGTAATGGAAATTTTAGGTTTAGTGCTTTATTGTCAAAATGAGGTGAACTCAAAGGAGCTCTAATGTGGAAGTTTTCAGAAAAGTCGGATTAATTTTACATACCCACAAAAAGAAATAAGCCCAAATAGAAGTATTGTTCTGATTTTTAATTGTTTGACAGTTTGACGACTACGCTTTGAGTTAATACTTAAGTAATTAACACTTATTAAATTTTTATGATAGTTATATTACTGATATATGTTGAGTCGTAGATGATCAGGAGACTAGAGTCCGACTCCCAACTTGTTCCATACATATTTTAATCTCACATGAAAATAATTGAAATATTAATTACTTACTGATAGTACATTACGACCATTTTATGGCTAAATTAGTTTCGGCACAATATTTTGAACCGAAAAATAAATTAAGTAGTTATTTTGAAGAAATGATTGAGATCCATTGGAACCCGAAGAATTTTCATTTTTAATACCAATTGGTTTTTATCATTTTTTGACTTTTCATTTCATTGGTATGCAAACAAAATTAATGGTTGCTAATAGTCGAGTAAACTGGGCACTCCTTTTTGTTGCAGGGGGACCATTTTTAAGCTAGTCGAAAATTGTAGTCACTTGTACATAAAACTTTAATGATCCACAACACAATGAAGCCAAAAGCCCAGATACCGCACCCCACTAAACAATATTTAACCTGTAAATTTTTTTATTGAGCCTGGTTAACAAAGAGAATATAAAACGTATTCTGAATGGCTTGATGAAACCTAATACGATCGTGGTGTAGATTTGAAATAACCTTTCTACATTCCTCGACATTTTTTTTTGTTGGTTTCGACCCGTTGTTTGTGAGTGGAGAGCTAGAGCAGACACCTCAGGGAGAAGGGATTTGCTGCTGAGACCTATAAAAACTGCCTTGATCCTGAGCAGGTATAGTGGAGGCCGATCTGTGGAGGTGCTGGCTCGTGTTACAAGCCCTAGGCCCTACCTTCTGTTGGGCACAAAGGGCCAAGGGCTGCCCTCCCCCCTTGTCGAGTACCTCCTTGACATCCTAAGCCTCCTTTTGTGGTTCCACTATGGATCAAATACCTGTTCAACAGACAACCTTATTCTTATAACGGGAATCCAACCCACGTAATTAGGTCGGATTCCGCAATCCTTCAGGGATAGGGCAAATCGGTAGGCTGCCGATATTCCCTCCACAAACTGCTGTACAGGCCTCCAGTTCTAATATTGACCACCGCTGAAGAGAGGAGATGGGACCATCATAGAAGACTTCCGAAGTTTGTGGCATTCCTCATTATGACAGTTTTTCCAAATTTTAGAGAGACCTCAAATACATCTGACTGATGAGAGGACGGGAGACAGCTTCTGGTCCGACTGCAAAACCCAACACACATTATGAATATTTAGTAACCACTCCGGGAAGGGGGTACAATGGTACTCAGAACCAATAACCAGAAACATCGCCTCCTAATCAATACATTAAGAAAACTATCTACCACAACTTAATGCAAGCCAAGAAGCCTTGTAATTCTCGATGATACGAGGAAATAGGGATATGGAGCTAGTTAGTACGAAATGTTATATATCAAATTTGGTTTCAAATTTTTGTTTGTATTCCAAATTTGCAATTCAAAAATGGTTCTTTTGCACTTTTTCTATGTTTAAGCGAGTTTTTTGTAGCTTGTCATCAGCCATCAGCCCCACTCTTACTCGTCTTACATTAACAATTGGGCGAAATATAAAAATTCTTCTTATTTTGAGAATAAATACGATTTTGAGATATATTTCTATCGAATAAAGAAAATGAACGGTTTAGCGAAGGAGTAAAGTTAAAATTCGAAACATCTCCAATATTATGAGATGGATCGAAAATATTACACAATCAACATTGATTCATATTTTATTTTATGCAATTGCTAGTTCGTACATTTTTCCTCTAACCCAAATGTTAACCGAGATTTCTCTTTTAGTTTTCAGTTTTACGCAAACCCTTATCCTTGATAATATGATTTTTCATTTTGGAAATCTGAACCACTTAATGCGGCTTATAATACAACTCCACTTTTCAGCGGGTGGGAATTCTTCTAGCTTTCGTCAATGGCCTGATTTTACGAGGTTTGAGAATATATTCACCGGCTGAACTCTTGTTTGGAAAGAAAATCCGTTCAATTTAACTTGTCTTCCCGCAACAAATGAATCCAGGTTGGCCTTATTTATAAAAGTACCAAGAGTCGTATAATAGAGAAAAAGAGAAAGCAAAATTTAATTTTTACAGGCGTCACAGAACAAGTCAACTTTCGATCCTCGAATCTGGGAATATATTCTGGATTAAAGATAGGAAGCGTTATGGGACTGGTTCAAAGTGATACTATTTAAAAAAGTCAGGGAGTTGGACGTTCCGAAGAAATAGGAGATTTTAATTGTCATCTGAAAAGCATTTGGAAACAGATTGGAGTCCCTATCCGTTCTACCAAAGTATTCCGGATAAAAATGGACTGGAGTAGCACCTTTAAGTGCTAGAGTCTCAGCGGAAAATTGTAATAGAGGGCTGGGGGACGGGAATCCAAGAAGACAAGGCGAACGAATGCAAAGCTGAGGGGAATGATGAACAGCATGATGTTCTTGAAGACACGGCGAAAGAAGACGAAGCTGATAAAGGCTACAAAACAAGATGAGGGAGAAGAGTAATACCACCGGCGAAATTTAAGTAATCTTCCATTTGGAGTGAGAAGGGAGGATCTGGTGAATATTAATTTAACATGTATTTTATTAAGTATAGAGTTAGTTAATAAAGGTTACTTGTTATAGTAGGACTGAGATTTCTTTATTTTACACTTTTACCATTCGTATTCTTTAGTTTTATATATAATATAGATCAATTGTTGCGACAGAAATGTACGGCCAATTATTACAAATGTTTCCATATGTGGTCATAAAATACTTGTATGTTCGGATGCAGTCCTATTCAATCTGTACCAGCTGTCTTGCTGACGTCTTGAGAGTATATAATATATGATTTGATGCCAATAAGTTACAGGTAATATGGTATGGTGATTTATTGAAGTTAGCCAATGTGGCCGTAATTGGTACTTGGGCTCTTTCTAGTGCATATGGGGTACATTTATTTGCGTGACATTTCGATTTGCGTGTGTGTGCGTGGCAGTGGAATAGGTTTTGTAAATTGAAGCAGTGAGATATAAATCGATGTGATTGCTACGGCCATTCTGACAAGATAACGGCAGGGGCTGTGTGTAAAGGACGCTTTCCCATCGATGACAGCCATCTTGTCGTTAGGATATGAAGCGGAGCAGAAAGTAACGGTAGGAAAAGGGCGGGAAGCGGCCGCGGGGCTGCGCGCGATAAATCCACTCTCGTCGTGGCATTTGGCGGGAACGACGCTTATAAGCGTCCCACTTATACACCTGCGTAGTAGCCACTGCCTCCTTAATTGCACGGATTTATATTTCCCTCTCATGCGCTCCCAGTTCATCTCTCTCTCTCACTCACTCTCTGTCGCTTACGCACGCAAGCTCACTGTCTTGCTCGTTTGCGCAGCTAAGCCTTCGTCTCGGGTTTTACTTTTTTCATTAGGATTTACTCCTTTCGCTCGAAATGCCGCGGCAATCTTGAGAGTTATGCGATGACCCCAAGGTATGGGAATGCTTTGCTCTTAGAGAAGATGATTCAGTAGGGTTCTAGGAGTCCGCTAATTCTAAAGAATGGTAATATTAAAGACATTTCTACACTAATAACGGAAAAAAACAAATTTATTCGCTTTATAGCCTCTGATAGGTCACGAATTATCAAGCAAAAGGCAGTGCTTAAAGGAACTTAAGGGAAACCAGCTACCCAAAACATGACCAACATGGAGAGCATTTATGTGTTTGTCAGTGTTCTAATGATCCCAATTTTGGATTGGTCGTTACCAAACTCGACCATTTAAACATTATATGGAAAACAAAAAATCTAGATGGTTAATGCCTGAAATCGGGTCGGGGGGAGGGGGCGGTGTTAAAGGGAGAATTTTCAGAATTCACGTTGTAAGCTACATGCTTTTTATTTATCAACACCACACTTGATATTTCACGGTTTCATGCAAAGCTAAATGTTATAATAGGTATTAGCTAAAATTGACACTGGGGTAGAGGGGGCTTTTAAAGGGTAGAATAATTGAAAATTGACAATATCGAAATTGTAAAAGTTTTGGCTGACGTAATTTTCGAATGACCATTATCAAACACGATTTTTAAACGATTCAGGTATTTTGTGAAAAGCTAATGTACAAGCTTGTTACTGACTAAAGCTACACCCGAGAAATGTGGGGTTTAAAGAGAGAGGACTTTCGATAATTGGAAATATCACGGTTACAATGATTTGAACCGAAAGCAATTATATAAGCAGTGTAGTTTTAATTTTAATTTTCTACAACTATTGTTTATTCATATTTTCTTATTCTCGAATATTAGTGTTGTTATTTATATTTGTTTTGGTTTCTGCCATTTGTAAACCTCCAATTCTTTTGCACTGGTTGTCACTTGTGATGAACCAATCACTAAGCATCTAAGTCCACCTAACCTTTTAATTCCTGATAACATAGGCTTCGGACTGCTGGAGAAATATTGAATAGAGGGTGAGATGAGATCATCAGTGTATCTAGTGGAGTGGGAAATCTCCTTTACGGATTTCCTGAAACACCTGCATGGTGGACTTTTTTAAAATTTCAATCCTCCTCTGTACTATCACTCCTCTTGATAAAATGAAAACAAGAGGTTGTATTTTAGCTTGAAATAAGATGTTTCATGACATATAAGTTCAACGTTAATGTAAAACGGTTGGGAATTGGGGTTACCAAGGCCTGGGAAATAAGAAACTGCGAGTATTTCGATTAATCTTAAAGATACCCTGAAAGCTCATAGAACAACAATTGTCTTACATTGCATTTGCTATAGTATTGATATAAATGTTTTTAGCGATTTCCCTTAAGAGAAATCAGCTATTGAGGGGGCTTTTACTCATGACGCAAAGTCAAATTCTTTCTTCAAATAACCATCGATCCTACCTAGTATACGACGAAAATGAGGTCCGTTCAACACTATATATTTATTTTTCTCTGTTACCACTCTAGCCTTAGCAATTTTTGTTTGATCCTTAACAAACTTGATATTTAGTCGTTTTATGAAAAAAGAAAGATTAAATTTGTTAACGGCTGAAATCGGAAAAGAAGAGAGAGGGTTTAGAGGGAGAGAATTTTGAAAACTGGAAATATCTCCGTTACTTTAAGTCGGATCGACAAAGTGAATAAAACAAATCTCATTGCAAATTAATTCTACTATAAAGATTTTTATGTACATGTATTCTCTATCTTGAATATTAACCGAGATATTTGCATTTTTCAGTTTTCAGCATTTTGTATACCCTCACTTCTACTCTTGTTACATAAACAATACTCTGTTCTTTAATAAACCACATTATTCGAAACTAAAATACCGAATATAGTTTTCCAGAGACCTTTATTCTAAGAAGTAGATGCAAATATTTTCTTTTGACCCCCCCCCCTCCCCCGTCTTAAATTCTTGGACTATTTAAATTTGTTTGATTGTGATAAAAATGATAAAATGAATATATTATATTCTGATATGTTTCAGTTATTGTTTTTCTTTCCGGTGAGTCGTTGACAGATCTGTTTGTTTACATTTGAGACGCTTCCCGCTGGGAGGGAAAATATTTCTTATTACCGTTTGCATTTATTCACTTAATATTCATGGTGGCGTTGTTTTAGCAGTATGTTGGTTTATTTATTATTAATCTTCACGATGGAAATCTGCGTAGTTTACGCAGCCTCTGCGTGGCGGACCTTTCTATTTGTCTCATAATGACGGATATATTTCATATATTTGACTTCCCCTCCCCTAAACCCCTTCCTCCTGGACTGATTTCAGCGGTTAATGAACTTCACTTCTTTACGTAAAACGTGTATCGAGTTTGATAAAGATTAAACAGAATATTATTCGAGCACCAACAGCCAAATACATATATTTAATTGCTTATTATATACGTCGAATGACCTCTGCAGCTAATTTTCCTCAAGGGAAAATACCATATTTTATTTAATTTGCTGAACACTGGTAGATCAATACACTGTTGTAATGTTTTACTATTGTATTTCATTTTATAATTATATCAGAAAGAGGGTTGTAGTTTATTTCTACAGGGTTAATTGAATAACTGTTTATAACGTTTTATTAGATTTGAGCCAATTCGTGCAGTACAAAAGGAAGTCACTTTCATAAAAAGCCCCGTTCCCAGACGAATTAATTAAAACAGTTCAACAAAGGAAATGTGAAAAGTGAACAATTGGTGTTAATGCTCTTTATGAGCATGGCTTTCAGAAAGAAATTCGTTTATTTGCAGGTAATACGCCAATAAAACATAAAGGACCACCGTTAAAGACCATTTGTATTTCGTTAATGCTGCTCATACGCAATACCATTTGATTTTTCTTCCAAGAGTTGCATCCCAGTAAAAATAAAAAATAAATTAGCCATACCGTGTGTGCGTAACAAATAGTTCGTCTTAGAGGTGCTGCGTAAACTAAGCAAATTTCCCTGGAATATGACGTGCTGATGATGTCATCTAGCCATTTATTCTCTATTTTCCCCACAGCAAGAAACCTATGAAAACAGTATTTAAAAAGTCCGTCACACAAGGGGCTGCGTAAACTAAGCAGGTGTCCCTCGTGAAGATTAATAATATATAACCTACATACTGCTAATACAACCTCACCTTGAATATTAAGTGAATAAATACAAAATAAGAAATCTTTCCCCTCCTGGCGGGAAGCGTCTCAAAGGTAAAACAGGCTTACCCGAAAGAAAAACAATAATCGAAACATATGAGAATATAATATTCATTTTATTGAAAACTATGTATTATACCTAGTACTATAATTTATAATGAACCAGAATAGTGTTAATCTCAATCAATCAAATTTTAGTAGTCCAAGAATTTAAGACGAGGGGGGGGTCACAAGAACATATTTGCATCTATCTCTTATAATAAAGGTCTCTGTAAAACAATATTTGGTATTAAATCTTCGAGTAATGTGGTTTATTATATAACAGAATATTGTTTATGTAACACGAGTGGAAGTGTGGGTTTTCTGAAGGCTGAAACTGAAAAAAACAAACAAATATCTTGGTTATTTTCCAAGGTAGAGAATAAATGTACATAACAGTATTTACAGTAAATGTAATTGCAATAAGATTTATTCTATGCACTTTTTCGATCCAACTTATAGTAACGGATATATTTCGCATTTTCAAATTTCTCCCCTTTTAAATCCCCCCTCTCCTCCTTGTCTTAATTCAGACGTTAATGAACTTTATCTTTCTTTTTAAATAAAACGACTAAATATCAAGTTTGGTAGCGATCAAACAAAAATTGCGACCGCAGAGCGGACCTCATTTTCGTCATCTACTAGGTAGGATCGATGGACATTTGAAGAAAACTTGTGTCATGAGCCAAATTGCGCCATGAGAAATATTTTCTTAATAGCTGATTTCCCATGAGGGAAATCTGCTAAAATGCTGGTTGAACTTGAGACGATTAATAATTGAAGTGCTTTAAGTGAAAATGAGTAGAAGTGGGAATTTCCAAAATACTGAAACCAAAATAATACAAATAATTCCATTAATATTCAAGAGAGAGGAAACGTTTGTAAACCAATAGTTGTAGACATTTAAAATTAAACATCATTCGTTTTAAAAGATTTTTCTAACCAAGGCACAGTAACCGAGGTATTTCGAACAGTAATTTTTTAATATTCCGCATCATGAGTTGAATCTCATTAGATGATTTGCCTTATCAGAAATCTGCTAAAGAAGGCAGAGTCTGAGTGAGGGGCATACAGACGGAAGCAGTTCCAAGGTCCTTTACAGTAATGAAATACATATTGAATACACTCGATTTGAAATAAATTCCTGTTTACAATAGAATTTTTGACAATCATATTGCGTTATTATACTGCAGAATAATAAGTGGTTCTATTTGAATTTATTGTGCTAAAGTATTTAATTCTTGTAGACATAATTGGTTGGCTAAGCAGACCATGAAGGATTTTAATACATTAGTATAAGCTTCGCATGTAATTTTAATAATCAAGTTTGTTAATGGCTAAAATTATACCATGAGAAGGGTGTGGTTTAGAGGGGAAGAGAATCGAAAGTTCTAAACATTTCTGTTACAATGGTGGACGACCAACCTGGTCGTAAATTTCTCTATCTTGGAAATTAATCTACACTTTTGCATTTTTTTAATTTTCAGCGTCTGCATTCCTCAACATTACAGAATAAGAAAATATATACTAAAACCTCTTATTAAGAGCTCAATTAGAAATATTGTTTTTAACAGATCTTTGTAAGATGCAAATCACACGGAAATAAGTCGCGTGATGAATTCAACAGTTAAGATTTTTTAGAAATATATATACATACTGTAACATGTACAATTTTCAGAGCTACAGTATTAAGTAGAAAAGTCAGTCAAGCAGGGGCTGCGTAAACTAAGCAGATTTCCCACGGGAAGGTTTACAACAGATAAATCTACATACTGGTAACACCACCGTAAATGTAAAGGAATAAATACAATCAGCAAGAAGAAATCATTTAGTCATTTTACAAGTTAATAACATCTAAAACGGAAAGCGTCTGAATTGTAAATAAACAGGGCAGCCAACTTCTCAGCTCTGAATAGATAGAATTATTCTAGACCGGAAAGATGAACAATTAATGAAATATATCTGAATATAACATATTAATTTTATTGAAAACTAATTACTATAGCTAGTAGAGTAATTTGAAATGGATCAGAATAATTTCTTTCTCAATTGACTATAATTTTTCAATCCCACGAATAAAAACGGAGATATTAATAATTTTCAGCATTCCTCCCGTCTAACCTCCCTCTCCCACTGGTCCGATTTCAGTCATTAATGAACTTGATCTTTCTTTTTGCATAAAACGATTAATTTCGACCGTTAGAGTGGTAACAGACAAATATATACAGTTTTGAACGGACCTTATTTTCGTCATCTACTAGGTAGAATCGATGGAATTTGTGGAAATTTTCCAAAAATCGCGTCATGAGTACGGCCTGGATATCTGATTTTCCTTAAGGGAAATCTGCTAAAAGGGCATAATAAGTGGCAAATATACGAAAGGTTTTATTAATTAATTTTTCTATTTTATTACAATATAATACATCAGAAATCAGCATTGTGTATAACCTACCAGCAAATTGGAAATTTACTCAGTTAACGCAACCCCGGAGTGGTAGAATTTTGTTTTTGATAAGGATCAGTAAACAGACCTTGTCCTTTACTATTGTTTAATTATAAAAAACTTTATCTTTATTTATTTAGATCTTTATCTAGACATATGCTTATCTTTTTAAATTTTATTAGTTTATTATTTATTAAATTTTCTACTGTTTTTATCTTGGATTTATTTTGGTTTCAACGTTTACATTCCTTATTTTTTGTTTGTTTTTTGACTGTTTTTTACACTGTTGGCCACGCTATGATTGCTAGATTGACTTAAGGCATTTGTTTGTCAGCAGGCACAAGTGCACTTTGCATAAAATTAAAAACAATAGTAGAGGACAAGGCCTTTTTATTGATCCTTATCAATTGCTCCCCTCTACCATCCAGCATATTCCAGAGATATAATTTTGTTTTTATTTAACCCGATTGTAACTAAACCTTATTATTTTTTTTTTATTTTATCTTATTTTTCCAGCGTTAAGTGCCACTGAACGTTCATTAACATTTTCAGTGCATACCTGTTTGAGTGGTTGTGTGGGGGGAGACTGTGCCCAGCACTTTCCCCTATCACAATGGGCCTTCATTCAAGAGATGCCCCATTGGGGGCTTTTACCACTTACTCTACAACCCTTTCCAACTCCTCTTTAGTTGTTTTTTGCTCATTTTTTTTCCCGACCAACCATCGCTCCTAACAACGAGCCTCATTGAAAAGCTCTCCGGGTTTACTCCGAATCTACCTGCGAAAAGAGAAACTGAATCAACCCTACTCGAAAGAGAGTTCTACTTCAAATCCGTAACCACTTTGTTGTTTTTTGTTTTTAATTTTGCCTCCAAAAGGAGTGGGCAAATTTTTCTTGGTTATTAGGGTGAGTGGTAACAGTGAGAGATAAAGCACTGGGATTCTATACTAGATGTTTCAGTTCAAACCTAATCTAAATTTTTTATATAGTTGTGTGGTCAACGGACTTTCTGCTTGGACTTCTATTAGTTTCCCCCTCAGGATCGCGGCAGAACGGAGTAGCCACTTGAAAAATGAACTAGGAATCCCTGTTCTCCAGATTTTCTCAGAGATTTTCATTTTTATAAATGACTGTTATTACTTTTAGAGATAATACATTTGTTTTAATAAAGGGTGCGTCATGCATTTGCTGCGTAAAGTATATTCATTTCACACGTCTTGGAATAGCACCCTCATATTGTTATTTAAAATTTAATTTGCTATTTCTCCGCTAATAAAAAGCCTACTAGACCAGCAAATATAATTTAAGCATGAGATGATTTGTGACGGTTTTGGAAAAGTGAGACTCCCATAATTTGGACTGAGCTAAAAAAAACCATAAGTGTTGAAAGCTGAAAGAAATAGATTTAAGAGCCATCCATACTTTTAAGTACAAAGCAAACGAAGTATTTTAATTTCAATTTCGTATTGTTTTTTAAACTTGAAAGTTTTTAGATTCCAACAGAATTATAAGTTTACATCCTCAATTAACACTGATCTCATCGTGACTGCAAGAGCGACCTTACACAAGTGCATATATTCCAAACGGTTAGCCTTAGAGTGTTGAAAATTGATATTTACGTCTAGTGTTGCACCGCCATTTTTGAGCAAAATTAACTATGGAGACGGAGGAGGGGGGGGGAGGGCGAAAACAAAAAAAAATTGAATTTCTTGATATTTAATAGAGATACTGAAAAATGTGTATATTCCTAAAAAAATATTTTTCTTTACCATGAAAAGACCTATTAATTACGTTTTTTTCGAGTGGGATTAAGAATTTTGTTTAATGAGTTCGTCACTAAATAAAATCTTATTGCCCAAGTGAGAATCGAACTCTCGACTCTAGGTTATCCAAGTGAACATAAACCCAAAGCCTTAACTCGGCTATACTGAGCTCCCGTTTATTTAAATAATACTGAAATCAAGTTTTCAATTACACTTCCTCACTAAGACTTCATTTTTTCAGCCACAATAGTCATTTGTTAATTGACATTTAACATAAAGATAAAGCTCCTAAATAGCCTGGATAATAGATATTCAAATCTGAGTCATCTGTCTTTCACGAGATGAATGGGACGAGTCCTTGGAGTTTGAAAGCGGTAGGAAATGCTGAATGACTGTACTGTCTCCGAGGGAAACCTGAATGATCTCATTATGGATATGGCCTCGTTAGTGGATGAGTGGAATTGCACAGCGGTGCAGGGGGCGCCACAGAGACTCGCCTCTCAGCGCTAGTCTTACTCTTATCTTAACGAGAATTGGCAAAAGAATGCTTTCACATATCTTCTCGACTGATAGCATTAAGGCAACCGTTGCCTAGTAAAATGAGACTATAAGCATTTAATATTGTTAAACCAGTAAATCGAGGAATGTGAAAGAAAAGTTTGAATTAAGGATCCTCTTCTCATCCATTTAACCGATACAACCAACACGGAAAACATGGATACTCAGCTTGCTTCAAACTCAACTTCCGATTTCTATATTTTAAAGGAAATTTGATAACAGAAACGCAACTCGAACAATTTTAAATTTATGTAAAAAATATCTTCAAATGTCCATCGATCCTACCCAGGAGATGACGAAAATGAGGTCCGTTCAAAATTATATATATATATATATATATATATATATATATATATATATATATTTGTCTGTTAATGCTCTAGAGATCGCAATTTTCGTTTGATCGTTACCAAACTCATTATTTAAACGTTTTATGCAAAGACAAAGATCAAGTTCGTTAATGGCTGTAATAGGACCAGTGGGAGAAGGGTTTAGAGGGGAGGATTATCGAAAATTCGAAATATCTCCGTTACTATACGTCGGATCCAAAAATTAAATAGAATCAATCTTATTGCAAATTACATTTACTATAAATAATGCTATATACATTTATTCTGTGTCTTGAATATTAACCGAGATATTTGCATTTTTCTGTTTTCAGCTTCTGAGATGAGATCGGCTAACTTCGGGTCTAGTCGTGAGTTTCCGTCAAGAGCTAGTTCAGGGCCGTTCCCGTAACTGTTTGACTCTCTATTCTGAAATTTCTCTATTGTAAAACTTCACGTGGGAAATCTGCTTAGTTTACTCAGCCCCTGCATGACGGACTTTTTTAATTGTAACAGGAACAGTATAATCCGTGCAGTTTGCAATTTAATAACGGGTCCATATTAAACAGTCGAAGGGTTGGAATAGAGGTCAAAAGAACAAAATCGTTTCGATCTTTGTTCACAGGCAACGGAAAATAAAAAAGGACGTTCATAAAATTTCTATATATTGTATAGATACGTATTTTGTTTTCGTATTATGTTTTCGCCTTTCTTTTCGAGTAATTTTACTGGCTATGAAACATAAATATAGAATTTTCGTTTTAAATCATATTCTAAATTTCAAGAATAATATGCATTTTGTTCGAAAATATTGTGTTAATGGACACAAATACTTACATGGATAGTTTTAGCAAACGTTGGTGACTTATAAACCACACACTTTCCACAGAGCGAATTGAATGAGACTAACAATTAGGTATTAGATTACCTATTTAAGGTTCTAAGTTAATTAAATGAGTTTGAACCTGAAAAAGGTTAGTTTGTTGCATTTTGGGCAAAAAAAAAAAAACAGCAAGGTTATCAATGGCCAATACTTATCGCACTGTATTTGAGTTCTCTGACCATGGCAAATGGCAGGCACATGGAAACTAGGCCGTTTTTTTTTCTTTTTATTCTTATTTTTACTTTTTTCTCTTTATTTGTTCTATTATTTAACTTTTGTCAATATTTCTCCATAATTATTTTTTTTCAGAGGTTCCCATCCACTGTGATATTTTTTCCATATACATCTGTAATTTGTGTAGGTTTTTTAATTTTATTTATAGTTTTTAGTTTTGACATTCGCTTATCGTTGTTTACTTCTTTAACTTTTATCAGTTGACTTGTTATTAGATTTTCTATTGTTTTGGTTTTTAGTAGTTGACGAGTTATTAAATTTTCTATTTTTATTAGTTGACTAGTTTTATGATTTTCTATTGTTTTTACTCTTTATTTTCTGTTTGTTTTTATGACTGTTGTTTATTTTGCTTTTGGACATGCTATGAATGTTAAATTAACTCGAAGTTGTGTTTGTCAGCAGGCACTGAGGATGGAGCGTTGCCTCCGAAAGTGCACTCTGCATAATATTAAAAAACAGTAGAGGACTTGGCCTTCTTATTGATCCTTATCGATTGGTTTTTTCTACCATCCAGCTTTTCTGTTTCAACCGCTCCCCTTTTTTTTCTTTTTTAAACAGGACAGGACCTAATTATTTTAGAACATGCTTTAAAAGATAATTTTAAGTATATTTATTTTTTTGTTTGTTATTCAATTCCTAATTTATGTTCAGTCATAAGGGTACAGGTGCATCTATATTTCTTGGAACAAATCTATTACCTACAAGAAAATAATGAGCCATTTTATCTCGCCTTCATTGTTTCATAATTTGTTTTGAGGTTTCCTCAGTTTTTCTTGGAAATCGTTAGATAGCCGTTACAACAACCTGGAGTGTATGGAAACAGGCCTTACAGGAGAAAACTTAGTTAATTCGGAATACCCAAGAAGTAGAATAGTTAGAACAACACCTTTTATCGGGATTTTTTTTTATTTTTTGTATTCTATTAAATAATTATTTTTTAAAATACATTTTTCGAAATTATTTCCATTTAATAACCATTATATGTTAATGGTATACCATTTGATTATTTTTTCCTGATTCAATACATTATATTTCAATATATTTCCCATAATAATACATTTAGTGGTAACTAAACTTTTTTATAAACCTTTCCTTTTTCTCTTTTATATTTCCTCTCAATTAAATAAGCATTTAATATTTACACCTTAGAATTTAGAATACACCTTTTTCTTAAATTATTTAATTAATATTTTAGAATTATTTTGTAAGTTAACTATCCAAAATCTATTTTAGTAGTGATCATCTGTGGGATGTTTCGTATGTTTAATATACAGTTAGAATATATATATATATATATATATATATATATATATATATATATATATATATATATATATATATATATATATTCTAACTGGAGCAATGACGGAGTTACTAATATTTTTACATTTTTCATATGTAATCACCACTACTTCTCTATCGAATAATAAATTAGTTTTCATTTATGCTAGAATACCGCAAATTTCTAATATCTGACATATATTTCATGTTCTGGTTACATAGAATTCTGTCCAAACTATTAAGTATAGACATGTGTGAGGCATTTCATTCTGGCCTGCCTATGCAACGCACCTACCTAACGCAATTGGGTTTTTATATTGTAAAATAACTAATGCAACGACAATATTCAGTTTTATACAAGTTTAACTTCACGCAGGAAGTGGCAGTCCGAAGAATAAAATAAAGTTGCCTCAAGCTACACCGATATCAACTAATAAGGATAAGGCTACTACTATTATTAAGACGATATACATCTGAAACCTAATAGTATACAAATTTAAGTAAAAAGATAACACCAATATGCAGTTAAAATAATAATTCACTAGTTTTTAGTTATTGTATTAAAATTATTGACTAATGGACCTCATTTATAAAATAGAGTTCAACTAACAATACAAACTACAAGCAAATAAAGGGTTGGTACAGCCACTATAAATGATAGTGGTTTCAAACCTATCGGTGATGACTGTCTTCACCGATAGGCATGACAAAAAATTACAAACTATAGATCAGCGTATTTATAGATCACTTTATAATTGAAACCTTCAAATATTATTTTGTTAAAGAATTTCAATCATTGTTTTGGTAAATTAAATGTCCGTATTTAATAGTGTCAATAAACAAGAACGGTTTATTTTGAGCTACTTCCTTATTGGCGCAGGTTGTCCTTGAACGAGAGGGAGTCAAAGCGCTAACAACTTTTATGCTAATGAGTGTGTAACTGGTTTTAAATAGCCCGCTCCGGAATGAATAATCGATTCGTTACTCAAAACTCGACCCATCAGACTGTGTCATTATCAAATTGCATATTTAGATCGAGCCATTATGTATTCAGGTGGTAATAGGATGCTGGCGAGGCCAAAAATGGCACTGGTTATCACGAACCGTTTTGCAGCTATGTTTTCATTTAGACAAGCCAAATGAAAACTAGCCACGGCTGAGATTAACAAATGACTTATTCAATTTCCTTTTGAATTAAATGCAACTCAGTATACAATTTGTTGAGGCGTTAAAGTTTTATTTATGTCTGTACTTAATAGAACAACTCAAAGGAAAATAGAGAATCATTTCGTAATTAAATGATTACATCTAAAATATAAACAAGGGGCTCAGGTTAGCCATGCGAGTTAAAGCGTTGCCTTTAATCTCACATGGTAATCCTAGAGTGGCGAGTTCGATTCTTGCCTGGGTAGAGGAAATTATTTAGTGACGGAATTCATTAGATAACATCCTAAGTCCCACCCTGGCTAGAAAAGGGTGGTAACCTGTATATAACCCATCCCAATTAGCCTGAGTTGCAAAAAGTGGAAGTTAATAAATAATAATAATAAAAAATGTAAACAAAATTTGAAATGAAACTCCTCCTTCGCAGGAACTCCTTCTTCAGGCAATGAATGATAGCTGACCACAAACAGAGATTTATGAACTTTCAAAATTCACTTAACTTCAAAATCCGATTTATTACTTTTATGTAATGCATTTAATGATCTACTTGTACTTTAAAAGTGCTTTAGGAAATTTACTTTATGTATAAATACAAAATTCTTAAATTTTGCAAAAATGAAATAATAATAATGGCCAATCAGTGGTAGACACTATGTCATTAGTTGTTATCTTTTAATTATTTTCTTTTAGTTTATTTCAGTGTTTCAAATGAACATATTACTTGCAGATTTTTATTTGATATTTTTAGAATATTTAGACTCATTATCCTAAAAATGGCACCATGAGATGCCGAAAACTCTACCCTTAAGAAAAAGTCCGTCACGCAGGGGCTGCGTAAACTAAGCAGATTTCCCACGTGAAGTTATATAATTGAGAAATGTCCATACGAGAGTCGAACAGTTACGGAAACGGCCGAACTAGCTTTCGGAAAAGATTAGAACCTTAGCCGATCTCATCTCGTTCCTTATTGGCAAACACTTAATAAAAATGCAAATATCTCGGTTAATATTCAAGATGGGGAATAAATGTATATAACAATATTTATAGTAAATTTAATTTACAATAAGATTGGCTCCATACAATATTTCGATCAGACGGAGATATTTCGAATTTTCGAAATTCCCTCTCTAACCCCCCCCCTCCTAATTGTCCGATTTCAGCGGCCGTTCACGAACGTGATCTTTACTTTTACAGAAAACGATCAAAGACCGAGTTTTGTGACGACCAAACAAAAATTGAACCGCTAGAGTGTTAAACAGACAAATATATATATATATATATATATATATATATATATATATATATATATATATATATATATATATATATATATATAGGATCGATGGACATTTTTCGAAAATCACGTCATGAGCACGATCAATAGCTCAATAGCTGCTAATAAGCTTGTGGGAAGGAGGGCTTGTATTTTAACTTTCCTTTAAATTTTATTTTATGATTCAACTAATTCAGAAATAATTAACCTTTCAACTAAAAAAAAATATCTTATAGTTTAAGTTTTTATATATTTCCATTCTACTAAATTTGGTAATATTCTGTTGATATAATGTCCTACTTCTTGATATTAACTCCTCTATACATCATATCCATTATTAAAATGAGACAATCCACTGAAATAAATATTTATTGAAATAAAGATAAGACTAATAAAGATAATACTTTTATAGAAAACAAAACAATGATTTTTTTAATCACTTGATTCCAAATTTAGATTTCTTTCTTGTTTAATTCTTTAAATTATACTTTAGACCTTAAAAGGAATAGTTATACCTTGAAGTGTGTAAGCGGAAAAGATTTTCATTAACAATACAATCATCTACATAATCGAAACACAGTAACTACCAAACTTAAATATAATAGAATAATGAAAAAAAGATAGCATTATAGAACTACTACTAGCATACCAATTCATAACTACAGACAAATGATAAAATTGAACATTTATCAAGGTACTAAAGGCACCTTAAGGTCAAAATTTCTAGCAAAAATTGATGAAAAATAAAAAATGAAGTTTCTAGTTAATTTATATTTATTTGAATTAATTTAATAATTTAGAAATTATCATGATTAATAAAAAAAAAATTATAATAATCATGCACCTCTAAGTACTCATATCAGTCAGCTAAAAAATAAATCGAAGAAGGCGCTATTACTGTAATGAAGCTGATATAATAATATATAAATGTAGCTTTACAGTGAAAAACCTTAGATAAATGTTTTTGTTACTATTCAGTGAAAATTAATATCAATTAAAAAAAAAAAAGTGCAAGGATTATGTATAATTATGTCATGTGACCCACTTAAAATTACACCTCTTCAATACCATATCAATAACTGGATGCGAAACAACATTGGACCTTAGCATCCCTTTAACATTTCTTAGAGGTTATCACTTTAAGGACTCGCAACTTTAATCGCCCTCAGCGTCTCCCAAAAACTATCTAGAGGGTCACTTCCAGGGTCCGAAATTTTATTCGACCTCAATATCTCCTAATATTTTTAGGGAGAATATAGCGAACTGGGTGAGCTACTGCATTCGCCCTCAACGTCTCCCAAAAACTATCTAGAGGATCACTTCCAGGGTCGGAAATTTTATTCGACCACAATATCTCCTAATATTTTCAGGAAGAATGTAGCAAACCGGGCGTACAAAATGCATTCGCCCTCAACGTCTCCCAAATACTATCTAGAGGATAACTAGCAGGGTCGGAAATTTTATTCGACCTCAATATCTTCTAATATTTTTAGGGAGAATATAGCAAACTGGGCGCACTACTGGATTCGCCCTCAACGTCACCAAAACTACGTAGAGGATCACTTGCAGGGTCCGAAATTTTATTCGACCTCAATATCTCCCAATATTTTCAAAGAGAATATAGTACACTGTGTGCGCAACTTTATTCATCCTCAACCTCTCCCAAATACTATTTTGAGAATCACTACCAGTGTCTGAAATTTTATTTGATCTTAATTCTCCTAATATTTTCAAAATAAAATATCGCAAACTGGGCGATCAACTGCATTCACCTTCAACTACTGTTTGAGAATCACTACCAGTGTCTGAAATTTTATTTGATCTTAATTCTCCTAATATTTTCAAAATAAAATATCGCAAACTGGCCGATCAACTGCATTCACCTTCAACGCCTCCCAAATACTGGTTAGAGGATCACTAGCAGGGTCCGACATTTTATTCGACCTCAATATCTCCTAATAATTCCAGAGAGGATATATCAAACTGGGTGTGCAACTGCATCCATTCTCAAAATCTCCCAAATATTATCTAGATGTTCACTAGCGCGGTCCGAAATTTTATGCGATCTCAATTACTGCATTGAATCTCAGCGTCTTCTAATATATCTCCTTAAGATGGCAGATTGTGGTTCCTCAGTTTTCCCTTTCCTAGAAATTATTACTAACAGGGTGTGAAATTTCTTGAAATTACAGAGTGCTGCAACATAACTTCCTTTTTCAAAGAAAATTAATTAAGGAAAAAATAAGTTATGATGACGCACCCTGAATATCCTAAACCTTTCTTAGAATATATTATTAAATGGACCAACGACTGCATTCAGCTTTAGTATTCGTAAACCTTTCCTAGAGGATATCTCTGGAAGAATGTTCAATTTTATTTGACTTCAGTATCTCCTATACCATAAATAGCGGTTAGCAAAAATAGTAGATGCATCTTTTGTATATCGAAAACCTTTCCTAGAGGATATCTCTGGAAGAATGTTCAATTTTATTTGACTTCAGTATCTCCTATACCATAAGTAGCGGTTAGCAAAAATAGTACATGCATCTTCTGTATATCGTAAACCTTTCCTAGAGGATATCTCTGGAAGAATGTTCAATTTTATTTGACTTCAGTATCTCCTATACCATAAATAGCGGTTAGCAAAAATAGTACATGCATCTTCTGTATATCGTAAACCTTTCCTAGAGGATATCTCTGGAAGAATGTTCAATTTTATTTGACTTCAGTATCTCCTATACCATAAGTAGCGGTTAGCAAAAATAGTACATGCATCTTCTGTATATCGTAAACCTTTCCTAGAGGATATCTCTGGAAGAATGTTCAATTTTATTTGACATGAGTATCTCCTATACAACTAGAGGTTAGCAAAAATAGTTCATACAACTTCATTTGACTTCAGTACCACTTAAACCTTTCCTAGAGGATACCTCTAGAATACTGTTCTATTTTATTTTGCATCAGTATCTCCTATATCATAGCAAGAGGCTATGGCCTAGCAAGTGGATTCTGGAGGAATATCGGCAATGTTGCACAGACAGCAAGCTGCACCAATATTTAATAAATGATTAAAAGATCTGATTTTTAAAGATATCATGAAAACTAGAGATCAACGTAGAACGTAAAATATCATATATCTCCATGAGTTACCTCAAGAAATTTTTGTAACCCCTCTTAATAATAATGTAATATTTCTACGGTCTTTGTTGTGTATATATATATATATATATATATATATATATATATATATATATATAATTTCATGTTGTGGTCGCATAGAGTTCTCTTTAAAGGAGTAAGTTTAGAAATCTATAAGGATTGACGTCATTTCATTCAGGCCTTCTTAGGCTATGTTAACTAATTAACAATTAACTTAACGCAATTGCGAGTTTTTATAATAAAATAACTAATGTGACCTTAATATTCAGGTTTGAATTATATGTGTTTAACCTCATATAGGAAGTGTCGACCCGAAGTATAAAATCTACAGTAAAATTCAGTTTTCTCATGCTACACCGACATCTACTATTAAAGGATACGGCTACTACTACAATTAAGACGACGTATAGCTGATACCTAATAAAATACAAATTTGAAATAAAATAAAACACGAATATGCACTCAAAATAATAAATCACTAGTTACTAGTTATACTAATAAAATTATTGAATAATCAGCCTCATTTTTTTAAAATAGAGTTCAACTACCAATACAAGCTACTAATTTATAGAAATCATAATTTTCTATGTATTTTGTTTTTATGATAAATTGTAATGTACCTATAAATAATAGAAGTAATTACGTTATTATACTTCACTCAATCTCTTCATTCTCCACTACTCATTCTGCTCCGATTTTGCACTTTTACGAACTTAAACTTCAGTTACAAGTTACAATTTTGAATTGAGAAGCCTAGGTGTGAACCAGCTTAACTTGCACAGTAGAGAATTTGGTGAGTCATTTGTAGTTTTTGAACAAAGATAATTATAGTAATTCTGAGACAAATGGAGTACAAGAAATGGAATCAGGAATTGTAATAAAACAAAAACCGGAAATAACTCCGAAAGGATCGGAGGAGATAACAACTTCTAGCAATTAAAATGAATTAATGTAGTTTCACTTTGACTGATATTGGAACATTGGGAATGTAGAGAACTAATAAGAATAACTATCCAAGTATATTAATTGTTCTTATTAGTATGACTTATTAATTGTGAAGGATTAAATTGTAGTATGATTGTGGGCAAGAAATGGTTTATTTCCCTGAAAACATTATTTTTATTTTAAACTTCTCCTATTTTGGAAGAATTTCGTCCAGTGTAAATATTTGGTTTTCACATAAATTCAGACATTTTAATAAATCATAAAACTTTACTAGTAAGTGGCCCATTCTCACAGTCATATCATATTCTTCACTTTGAAAATGCCAATCTGTTCGAAGTCTTTGTGCTACCAAAGTTTACCATCATCCCTAATTTCGTTTAAGTAGATGCCTCTTGCGTCTACTGATGAAGGCATGAACCAAAAATAATTTTTTAAACAATATTATTTAAATTATGTCACAGGCACAAATTCTCGATTAGCGCCAACCCATTTTCATTGTCTCCTTGTTCATCTTTAAAAAAAATAATATACATTAAATATAATTTCGGCCCTGAGATTTTTGTTTTCATTTATAATTCAGTTTCGTTTAATAATATTTCAGAGTTTTCGCCACACGGAGATAGGTGCTAATAAGTAGGAATTTTGATATCGTTAGTAGCTCTAAAATAATTCGCATTTCGAGACATGAACAACGAGATTCCCCTTTTGAAATATTCTAATAAAGCCTAGAAATATTTCAATATTTCATGAAGGCTTTGAGGAATATAATGTCTGGAATTATGAGTCTATATTCTAGGCGAACCAAAATAGCGGCCATAATAGTTAAATTTAAGAGAAAAAAATGGCCTGCAAAGGAATTTTGAACTGATTAGATATAACAGAATTTCTGTTTATAATACTAATCTGCTCATGAAATTCAGGCCTCGATTCAGGAATCCACCTGATTCCATTTAAATCCTTTTTCGATGGTGTTTTAATTGAAGCATGAACGAGGCTGAAATACCAGCCTTCGTCAGAAATTCATTTTTCCGTAAGAGTCCGGAACTTACCTTGCTTTCTGGCACAAACCGCCTAAAAATGAATTAGAATATATTTTGGTGATTCCTTCAAAACCATATCGTTCACTTACCTGGTTTCGTACATAATTTAATTGGGCTCAGCAAATATGTGTAATTTTGAACGTAGTTGGTATTTGTATTAAGATCTCCCAGTGATGAACATATAAATTTTCCCTAAATGGCCATGCAACATTCTTAATGATTAGTTCAAATTTCCACAAATATGGTGTGATAAGGATTGATAACGGGAATCTCCACTTATTAATAAAATATTTGATGGTGGTAATTTTGGGAAAGCTCTTATACTTATTCTGTAAACAGAATTCAGGACATCATCTAGCTTATTTAATACAGTACTACTCGTTAGAGAATAAGAAAATAATTCGTAGTCAGCAATAGATGTTATCTATATTGTAAACCAGGAGTAACGTTTTTCTGCCGGCAGTCCATCTGACGTTTTATGATATCAAAGAAATCATCCTGGATTCATGTAATATCGTTTTGGGTGACGTCTTTATAAACCATAACTCAAAAACGACTTATCATAGAACTTCACATTTATAACTTTAATTGGTTTAAAGAAGATCGAAGAAAGAAATTCCTAATTTCTCCATGCAAAAATAGGTGCAGAAGATTAGTATAGGATTTCTTTTTATCATAAAAATACAAATAAATTATGTTCTATAAAATGTTTGATGGGATATACCATTTGCCACTGTCTAATGAAATAATTTTAAATGAAGAGCAGGAATATACATTTAATTTAATAGGAGCACCAAGAAAGTCATTTGGTGCTCAGGTAAGATTATTTTGGTTAATAAATTCGAATAGTTTTAAACGAAACAATCAGGGAATTGTCTGCTCCAAATTGTCCAAGGTATACATATTATTCATAGCTTTACCTCGTTAAACTGTATTTCTGTACTATTCTGAAACAGGCAAATTCTTATTCAGTTTTGGAGACATATTTTAATTAACTATTACAAAAAAGTTTCGCTGCACCGAATCTTATTGGAAGATTTGAAATATTGTTCACATTAATATGCCAATGTAGTGAATGTTACAAGTACGTAAAAATAATGTGGAAACATCAGTAAGTTCTATATTTTGTAAATTCGATATTGCCTTTGTGTTGGCCGTGTTTTACAGCAAACCACATTGGGTAGTAACGTTTATGAGTAATCATCTTGAAAAATTATCTGTGGGTAAAGGAATTGAAATATTAAATCTTTATTGTTTATTCTATTCATGCTTTTATTTCAATTTCTATGAGCATTTCTGTCATATTCTAAGAAGCAAAATGTTCAACTACTTTCATGCTAGACAAAAATGCAATACATTTTTTTTGTTGTTGTAAAAATGACTTACAATAATAATATTAAAAACTTTATAATCCGAGCGTCGCTGAGGGCGGGAAAAGGAAACACTTGTGATTTTGAGTCGGTTCGAAAAAGAATGAACCGCTGGGGTAAAGAATTGATTCTGGTGACGTAAGAATATACGCGATCACTTGACGAGGTTTGTTTACAAATTACGTAGAGCTCTGGTTGAGAGAGTGAATACAACCCATTCGCTCCGAAAGGTGGTCGGGTACTGAGCCAGTGGTTGGCTCCCGGCTCCGTGGAGCTGATTCCCCCACCCCGTATTTCCCCTTCGCTCGCCACTTCCCCTCCCTGGGGACTTTTCATTACCCCCCCCCCCCTTACCAATAACATCCGTCGGCAATATGGCTAAATCCGACTTTAAGCTGCTTATGGCTATTTGGCTCATCCCTCCAAACCTATAAGCTCTCGGCTCATTCACAATTTCGATCCCATTCACGCGTGATTGTTACTTCTGTTACGGGAATTAATAAGTTCAATTTTGTTCTGTCGCTACTCAGTAATAGCTAGGAAGGGGAGGAACTCCCAGTTTAACCATGTTTCGTCCAACTAGTTACCACATAATGTGAGCAGAGTGTAAAGTGATCACTAGTGCTACATTTAAAAAAAAAATAAATAAATAAAATAAAACCTTGAAATTCAATTTCTAGAAATTTTTTGACGAGGTGGGAAAAGGTAAGAAGGTTCTTCAAACCTTGGTCGAGGCTATCATTATCGATACTTTAGGGATTATTTCCCACCATATATTCTAATTTTAGCTTTGACCAGTGATCTTATTATAGATCGAGGGATCATGTTATTCCAATAGTAGAGTTTCTAATTTATATCTAGTGACATACACCTTTTAGGTTACTGACTGTGTTTATTTTAGTTAATATTCTAGTTATTTAGCTGACTAAATACAATATGTATTGTTTTACTGTTGTCGTAGGGATTGACTTCAGTTGCTTCAGCATCTCAATATAATTGAGCAGCCCCTCAAACTGTATATAAATTTGTACAATAAAGTGATTCTCTCTCAGTCATGGAAAAAAGGGTGAAACTTTTCGGGCATATAATAAAGCAGAACGATTTTATCACAAATGTATTTAAATGTAAGTTCAGTGTACAAGGGGAAGAGGGAGACCTATACAATCCTTAATTAAAGAAATCAGACAACTTATAAAAATGTTATGGAGCGTAATTTATAGATATTTTAATGATACATAATAAAGGTCTTAAACCAATTAATTATGTACCTAAAACGTAGGTAGATAATTACACTTTTCTTATTTTCACCTTGTAACATTACTGTACTTATTTCGCATATACCCATGAAAAGGAGATTTAGCATGTTCATATCATATTTGGACTGAATTGAGCATCTCTTCATTTTTATCGCAATCGACAATGGGGTGTGCGACTATAAAGAGGGCGAAAATATAAAATTGCAAATTCCTCCCTTTCTATAAATATATATACTTACCAAGAATTGGTATAGGGCATTTTTTGATTATCAAAAAAATGTCTACAACTCTTGTTCTATACCATTTTTCTATAACATCTCAACACAGTTGAATGGAAACATGCAATACCTTTTTCAAATGAACGAATTTTATATAGAGTACAGAAAAACATTTTTTCTGTAATCGTTGAATAATGGTAACATTACTAAACTGAAATGAGTGAAGAAAGTGAAACATTTTGCAATAGAGTGAAGAAAGTAATCACTTTCTTCACAAGTGAAGAAAGTGAATTGCCTTCTTAATTAGTAATAAGTATAAATTAAAAAATAATTTGAAGTTGGGAATTAAATGCTTTTAAATGTTTCTTAACATTGTAAGAATTTATTTTAACAAAATAAATTGAAATGTGAATGAATTATTGGTGGAAATAATCAATATATTTTAAAATTTAAATATAATAATAATTACCTTCCTTGTTTATAACCTGCACTTGTTTATAACTATGCACTACTTCACAATCATCACTAGTTGTTTTATAATAATGCTTATAACCTTTCACAACCATGCTTATAACCTACCAACAACATACCATAATCTTCACAACATCCTAATTTTGTTCATATTCTGGTTAGATCTGATCATGTATTACACGATTACAGAAAAAATTTAATATTACACTCGTGACGAAAGTAGAATTTACAACTCTCGTGAAATTACAACACTCGCTTCGCTCGTGTGGGTAAACGCTTCACTCGAGTTGTAAAATGATCTACTTTCGCCACTTGTATAATAAATAACTATTCTTTATGTCACTTAAAAGAGATCAGGTTATTCTTATAACTAGTTTCAACCTCGTTCGATTAAATCCTACACTATCAAGAATGAAATTAAAGCTGTTATTTTATTTTTTCCATCTTTTAACAATATGTTTCCAGTCATTTTGGGGAGTCCTTTTTTTTTAAAAAAATAGTAAACAACGAAGTTAATTGAAATTTTTAAAAATGCTCAAATTGCATAGTTAAAATGATTTAATTTCTCAAAATATAGAATTTTATCCAGGTAGATAAAATGATTGACCAACAGTGGATTGAATTCGTGTTTCTTTAAAGAATAATTTTGTAAAATGAATGTTTTAATAGGTCCCCCCCCTAAAGAGATAATTCAGTAATATTTCTGGGAAATATGGTATTTCATGAAGTAATCAAGCCTAGCATCCTAGTGAAAAAAATATGAAATACGATTTTCAATATTAGTTTTTGATACATCGTCCCTCAAGTTTAGATCTAATATTGGTGGATACTTGATGAATTTTTCTATAAGTAAAACTCAAAAATTGCAAAACAGAATAAATGCATATACAAATAAACAAATACAAATTTTATTTACAATAAGATTGGTTTTATACAATTTTCGACCTGACATGTAATAACGAAGATATTTCGAAGTTTTGAAATTCTCCCTCTCTAAAAAATAAATTCTTCCCTCCCCCTTTACGTGGTTCGGTTTCAGCCATTAACGAACTTTACCTTTAGTTTTGCATGAAACGCTTATATATCGACTTTAGACTCGATCAAACAATAGTTTTGGTCGCTAGACCTGTAACAGACAAGTATAAATATTTTTAACGGACCTCATTTTTGTCATTTACTAGGTAGGATCGATGGGATTTGTCAAAAATCGCGTCCCGAGTACGATGGAAATCTGCGAAAATGGACTTTTTAGGAAGACGGGGGAACTACAGACCTTGTGCAGCATGGGGTTGATTTTTATATAAATAACATTTGAAAATTACATTCATCATTATTTGCTCCTATTCAGTAATTGGTTGACATATACACAATTACTATTGTAGGGTTTGATGGTCTGTTGGGGTAGCGTAATATTCTTCGATGGAGACATTTGGCAACCTAGATCAGCGAGATGACAACTGTTATCTAATATAGATTAACCTCAATAGCCTTTTATTATCGCGGGAGTTTGGCCCTATTTCAGTGCCACATTCAGTAAAAATAGGCCCATAGGACAGGACATTTTCACCAGCATATATTTGTTTATTTAATAAACAAAAAATATAAATGGATTATTTAATTTCAAGCACTGGGTTAGATTTTATAGAAATACAATTCCCATAGTTCACTTTATTCAAACTCTACATATTTCGCGTTCTTTATTTCAATGCCTCTCCTGGTGTATTGTCAAAACTAAAACCAAAATCAGATAATGGGCTAAAGAGACAGGTATCTCTAAACCGGTTTCGTCTATTTTTATAGGAAGACTGCCTGGTACCAAATGCAATCAAAAATCGACTAGTGGTTACAATTGATATTGCTAAAATATACCTTTACAATCGATGTTAGTATTTTCCGAATTCCCAGTTGAAGTAGCATCAATATTTCAAACTTATCTGTACATCGATATGGGAAAAGTGGTGAGTTCGATTCCCGCCTGGTCAATAGGAATTCATTTAGTGACGAACTCATTAAATAAAATCATTAGTCCCACCTTGGCATATGATATGCCTCCTATGTAAGGACAGTCGCAATACAATGTAAAAATTAAACAAGCACTTCAGAAATGGATAGTCCCTGAAGAGGTGGCGAATAAGCCACGAAACAGGCAGGGCAGTTTCAATAAAGTTTGCACTGGAAAAAAATGTCTTTCATTGGAGACCCTTGCCATAAAATTTGAAGAAGATATAAATAATATTGGATCCAGAATAAGAATAATATATATATATATATATATATATATATATATATATATATATATATATATATATGGTAAGATGAGGTAATTAATTTCATCACTCTAACACGAGGAAAATTTACACAGCCCTTGTGTGATGGACTCATATTTCTTCCAGTTAACCAGATTCCTCTCATAAGAAATCAGCTATTGAGATTGTAATCGTGGCGCGATTTTCAAATAGTTTCTTCAAAAATCCATCGATCCTACCTTGGAACTGACGAAATAGGTTGGTTCAAAATTTTATATATATATATATATATATATATATATATATATATATATATATATCTGAATACGCTCTATCGGTCGCAATTTTGGTTTGTTGGTTACCAAACTTTTTATTTAACCCTCCGTCGGGCGCGTGATCTCTCAGATACACAGTTTCTAGAAAAATATTTGCCACTCCTAGCAGAGAGTGGTGTTGTAGTGCTTCGAGTTATGTGTTTTAGAGAACTCCCCCTCAAGGTATGTTGAGTCACTGTGTTCAATGGAGTCGTGAGTTTCACCTGTCATTAAATTTTATCTCCTAGATACCACGAGCCCGATCTCGTAAGTTTTTTTGAAATCTGTATTTTATAAAAATATGTACATCAATTAAGTTTCTCTTTATTAAATGGAATCATATAAACCTATTATTCTATTATTTTCCTCAAACATGAGCTTTCAGAAGAACTTGTACAAGGATATATTGCACGACGCAGTGACAATAGTAGACGTTTACCAACCGAACTAAGGACGAAACTTGAAGACTACAGAGACTCATAAGAGTACACTAGCTCATTGGACCATACATTGAACTCAATACTCAGCATAAAAAAAGACCCTCCGCTACAACGAACAAAAGAAAATGATGTGAACCAAGCAAAATTGAAAATAAATGTAGGTGTACTAATTACTGTTGTGAGATTTGCAAAAACAAAATTTGTTTACAACATAGTTCCATGCTTTGTCCTAGTTGTAATGCAGCTATGCAAAAGAAATAACAATTAAACTGGTATTTTTTAAATTTTTTTATGGTTTTCATTAAGTCTTATCTAAAAGTGATTTCGTGCTACTTATTTTTGATTGAAGTTATATTTAGATATTTTTTTATATTGTTCACAAACTGAAATGAATTATGTATAATTAAGGCATGTGCATGTAAACAATTCCTTTTGATATTTGTGTTTTTTAATTATATTTTAAAAAATTATCGTCCACCGTTTCTTTATATTATAATACTTGTCAATTTTAAAAATTATTTACTTCTTTCAAACAAATACTTCCTCTGTTATGGTTTCTAATCACACGCTGAACATTTTAGTGCAAAATATATATTAAAAAACTGTATTTCCGTAAAAACGGTTGAGGATGATCTGTGAGATACACGCGCCCGATAGCGGAATATTCTTGACGCGCCCGACCGAGGGTTAAACGATTTATGTAAAATTAAAGATATTGTTCGTTAATGGCTCAAATCCAACCAGTTGGAGTGTGGATGGGGGTGTTTCGAAGGGGGAATTTCGAAAATTCATAATAACTCCGTTACTATGCGTCGGATAAAAAGTTGTAAAGGTTCAATCTTATTTTGAATTTTATAAAATTTCATTCAATTTTTTTACTATCTTGATTATTAACCGAGATATTTGCATTTGTTTTCGGCCTTCAGTAAACCCTCACCCGTACTCACGTCATATTAAGAATAGGCTGTTATATTATGAAGAACATTATTTGAAGAATGAATAAATAATATTGTTTTCATTGAACTTTTACGTTTTGAGATAAATGCAAATCGTGTCACACGTGGGAAATCTGCTTATTTAACGTAGCCCATGCGTGACGGACTTTGTTAAGGTCTTTATGGTTACGTTCTCCACTTACTGAAGTAACCAGAGATCCATAAAAACGGTTTGTAACAGTAGTCATTCCTGATATATAACAGCTCCAAACACGGTTCATGAGGCACAGTTCCTGTGGGCGAGCGTTGCATTAACTGCAGGATGAGGAAGGACATTTTTTCCTAAACGGACATATTAATCCTTGCCCGACAGCCCGTGAAGATTGCTCTGATAGTCCGATGTCCTGGCAGTTCCTGGCGGCTCACACCTTCCGATCCAGTTTTCGATACGACTATTGTTCCATACTTTAATTAGCGATCCAGATGGTCAGTTGTAATTACGAATCGGTCATAGTGTAGTCATCTGCCACAATTCTCATTGTCTACAAACTTATTGTTAGTTCCTTTAATATTGTCCGTAGCGCTGAAATATATACCAAAAGACTTCATGGAAGGAATGCAAAAACTTGGCCTACTACCATTCAGGAATGATACACGATGACGCCATCTGCAGAGTGTAAGCAAGTATTTCTTGCTTTTTAAGTAAACACGACTTAAAACTTAAGCTAGTGTCGGATGTTTAGAGGTATAATAGTTGAAATTAAAAGTCGCTTTGATACAATGGGGCCATTACTGAAGTCCGTAATAACAAAAGTACACATGTAACTCCCATAATATTCAAGACAAAATAATATATTGCGTAAAAACTGCAATACAATACATGGCATTAACAAATGGATTTTTAATGTAACATTTATGATATATCGAGTTTGGTATTCGAAAATAAATTGTGATTTCATGAGCGTTGACAGACGAATACATAATAATAAACACAACTCATTTTCGCTTTGTCTAGGTACGTTCTGCTTTTCTTTAATAAAGAAAATAATATGAATATTTTGTAGGAAATGAATCTGAAGCCTTAGTGAAGACCACCCAACTGTTATTGGTACTGAAGAACTGCTTGTACATATTGAAATTGATCTTTTTGTGGAAGGAAGGGTCATTTGTGATATCTTCTTTTAAGTGCCCTGAAAATTTTGGAAATATAGAATAAGTTGCAATTTTATTAGTCCAAGAAAATGCCATCCATTTAATTTATTATTGGTCTTATGTTTGCTATTATGCAAATTTGTTCAATTTTTTTAAGTATGTTAGTTATTGTGATTTGTTAACGCTCACTTCATGCTTTTATAGCTTATGGGTGTTATCTACAGACTACTACTTTTTTCTAGACAATGTGAGACAGAAAATTTCCATGACTTCGTCACTAAATAAACTCCCATTGCTTAGGTGGGAATTGAACCTAAAACTTAAAGGTAACCAACTGTATTAAAACGCCTTAACTGTATTTAAATCGTTATGTCTCCTAACTGTACTCCTTTTAGTCTAGTTTATCTTCCGGCATTAATTCATTTATACTATTATATTACGTTTTTAAGTCACTAATTTACCTCTGCGTGAGCATATCCGTTACCAGAAGAATATGGATGATAAAATAATTCATTTTACTAAAACCTAATAATACTCCAAAAAACAGAGTCCATCATAATAAAGGTCGTTTCACTAGACAAAACTTTATTTACTGTTCCCAGCTAAAACACATTTCGTTCAGAGTTACCACAATCACAAAACTATTATTATAATAAAACGTTTTTCTTATTGGCGTAATTATATTTTTTAACACCTCCATCATTAAACTTTACAAGTAAAATTAAAGGTTAATTTTGGATTTCAGTGGATTACAGACGAGACAATTAATAAAACATTGCCTTATATCTGTTTTCTATAGCTCAATCATCGACTTGTTCGTTTACCGTTTTCATCCCTAAGTAGAGGAATTTTATTAGCAGAAAATGTTAATTTAATCTATACGATACTCGATATTTAACCCATTTCTGCCCAAGGGTATAAGAAAAATTTTTTTTTTTTGTTTTCTTTGAAAAACTGCTTTAAGTATATGAAAATAAAATGTTTTTATAAGAATATAAAAATTATTATGCTTAAGCTATATTTTACAGACTGTTGCGTTTACGCAACATTGGGCAGGACGGGGGTCAAAACTAAATCAATGTAAAAAATATTATATTTAAAGCAACACAGAATTTTCAGATAATACAATATAAATGCAATATACACATGTTATTAAGTTATAAATAATATTTATTATTTACTTATGAAGTTTAATAATTATAAATATGTGAACTAAATAATCATTTTTCATGGTAAACTTCAAAACAATCCGTATGCACACCAACAACACATTTCTTGCATCTATACACAGTTTGTGATTTGCATAGGTCACACCGTCTTCTTTTAGAATTATCAGCTCTTTTTATTATATGTCCAACATTGTCGTAACGAATTTGGAGCGAATTTGATAATCTTGAGCGTTTTCCTCGTTTGGTTTCATCTGGTGTTTGAGCTGCTTCATTAGAGTTTCGAATGCAATTGTCTTCAACAGATTTCATAAGGGACTGGACAATGAATGATCGAAATTCTATCTGCGTTAATTTTTGTTCTGAAACAATATTGTAAAACTTCCATGCATTTACACAGGTGGAGTCAATACAATTGGTAAAAAGAGGCCACCACCATTTCTTACCTCTAACTCGAATCCTATAATCGGAAATGGCATTATCATGTAGGTCAACACCACCCATACTTTTATTATAAGATGAAATGACATTGGGTTGTGGAATCAAATCATGCTTTTTGGTCTTCCTATTGTATCTTTTAGTTTTATGAATAGGCTCTAATGTTCCATTATTTGTACCAATAGTTAACACAGCATTATCACGCCATCGTACAAATAACACTTTTTGAGTATTGTCAAAAGCATAATCGTAAGTCCCTTTGGATTTCAATTTCATATCTTTCACAGGCAAAAGTGGGCACTTTCCAGTTCTATTTTCTCGAACAGTACCCGTTGCATAAAAATTCATTTCACTGAGAGTAGAAAACAATTGATAGCTAGAAAAGAAATTGTCAAAATAAATGACATGATTTCTCGGGGAACTTATGACCTCTATTAGGCTTTTTACAACCCTTTCACCAAGTCCTAATTTAATTATGTTATCACTTACTTTGGCAGCACCATAGGGAATAAATTTGAAAATGTATCCATTAGATGAAGCTAAACACCATAGTTTGAACCCAAACCTTATTGGTTTTCCCCGTATAAACATTTTTGCGGAATGCCTCCCGAAATAGGGGATCATTTGTTCATCTATTGACAGGTTATAAGCGAAGACTCCAAACTGCATAAATTTTTCATTAATTTTTTGAAATAAGGGAGTAATTTTTGCGAATTTATCATTTGTATCTAGAGAATCATTATTAGATAAGTGGATATATTTTTTAATCTCCTGAAAACGATTCCGTGACATCGCGTTCCGTACAAACATAACTTCTTTATCTTTGTCCTTTGACTAGTAAAATCTTAGCTGTGGAAGGAAGTGGTATCCAGAAAATATTAGGATTCCAATAAATTTGTCAAGATCCTGTCTGCTCATTTTGAAGCTATGATTGTTCTGATCCCTAGCATATTTCAACGAGTATTCAACAATTTCATGTTTTAGGTTTGGAGTTAAAAACAAATCAAATATCTCTTTAGGGTTGTGAGAATAGGAATGGACAGGAATCAACAGGCATCCAGAGGAGAGCCCCACCTCATGCCCATGGTTGCATATACGCAACATACACTTTTTACTCTTTCTGTTTATTTAGAAACTTATCTAACTGCTTGTTTATATTTTTTATTGTTAAATGAAACTTAGTTTCAACTAACAATCAAATGAAAAAAAAAATTTTTCAAGAGCAAAGTTCCATAATAAAAATTTAAATTTCGTTCATTCAAGTAGCTCAATTCGCTGTATTTCAAAATTACATTAAAAATATGAAATCATCATTTCATCAAAGTTTGATATATTCCCTTAATTCATTTGACCCTCAGAAATAATTTAGATTCAATCAAATAAAAATGTAAGCATTAACAAAATTTAAAAAAAATAAAATTTCAAGGTTGCGTATATGCAACCATGGGAAGAAATGGGTTAACCGTTAAATCGGACTAGTAATATGGAAAGGGGAGTTAAAGAGAGGAGGGATTCGGAAATTCAAAATATCACCGTTATTATGAGTACGATCGAAAAATGTTATAGAACCAATCTTCATTAAATATTGATGTTCTACACTTGTTGTATACGTTTTCTCATAACTCATATATTGTGCGACTTTTTCGTTCTTTCTTGTTTTCACACTTCAGGAAAGACTAACTTCTACTCATGGGAGTTTTACCTGTCATACTAGTAGTTGGGAAATCTGCTTGGTTTACGCAGCTCCTGCGTCACAGGCTTTTAGCAGATTACCCCCCAAGGCAAATCAGCTATTGGGGTGACGCGTGACTCATGACGCGATTTTCGAAAAATGTCCATCGATCCTACGCAGGGGATGACAAAAATGAGGGCCGTTCAAAACCATAAATATATATTTGCATTTTAACGCTCTAGCGGTCGAAAGTTTTGTTTGATCGTTTCTAATTTAGGTTTTAAAGATTAATGTAAAACTAAAGATCAAGTTCGTTAATGGCTGAAATCCGCTAAGTGGGAGGAAGGGGATATCTCCGTTACTATGCGTCGGATTGAATGTTGTATAGAATCAATCTTATTACAAATGTAATGTTCTATAAATGTTTTTATGTATGTTTTTTCACGATCTTAGTTATTAACCGAGATATTAGCATTTTTTAGTTTTCGGCCTTCAGTAAACTCCTACTGATTTCATATTAATAACAAGCACATATATTATGAAGGGGCTCAGATTAGCCATGTGAGTTAAAGCGTTGATCTTTACCTCACATTACAGTAGCGAGTTCAATTCCCGCCTGGGCAATAACTAAATAATTTATTTAGTGACGGAATTCATTAAATAAAGTCCTTAGTCCCACCCTGGCTAGAAAAGGGTGGTAACCTGTAGATAACCTGCCCGATTAGCCTTAGTTGCAAAAATTGGACGATAATAAATAAATGAATAAATTATATTATGAAGCACTATATTTGAAGCCTAAATATTAAATATTGTTCTCAATGTACTTTTACGTTTTGAGATAAATGCAACTACGTGACGCATGTGGGACATCTGCTTAGTGAACGCAGCCCCTGAGAGACGAACTTTTTTCTTTGTGTAAGATTTTTAGAATGGTAGAAATAGAGAATAGAATATACAGATGACGTATTCCGTTGTCACCTACATGGAAAATATGCATAATTTATAGAGCCCTTGGGAGACGGGCGTTACTCTGGTGTATCTTTGCCACTTTAATATCTACACTTACTCCAAACTTAAAAAAAAATATTTCTTATGGTTATTTAATTCATGCAATGAACAATGCTTCAATGAAAGGAAATGACGTTTGCGGCATAACCGGTCTTGTAAAATCTCCAGTTATTCGTAACAGGGAAAGATTCACCCATAGCTAACGGACCGCGGTCCCAACACCTACACTTATAAAGCTATTAAGTTTATTAGGGGTGCATATAAAGCCATGGCGGAGCTACTGGTTAGCCAATGGGCAAATGCTAGGAAATTATCACCTGCAAGACCATTAGCAGACCTCTAAATCCATTATACCAACAATATGAGTATAATCTGTGCTCTCGGCAAATGGGATGAATTCAACAGCCTCTACCATCATCACCCTTTGGGAAAATCTCTAATTTCTATTGCACATGTTAATATCCAAACAAATTATATGTAATAATAAGAGCAGACTATTTAATAATGCAACGATATTTCAGGAGTTTCTTTTCGTAAAGGTATACAATCGCCGACTACAATAATGAAAAATGTTCCAATAGTTAATATTGTAACACAAGTACAAAATTAAAAAGTCCGTCACGCAAGGGCTGCGTAAACTAAGCATTTTTTCCACTTGTTGAAATGAAACACCAGTAATATCATCTCGCCATATATTCTCTAGTTCTAAGTCAAAATTGAATGAGTAGTTATTACAGCCTATTGTACGCTATTAACAATAATAAGTCCGTCAGACAGATTCTGTGTTAATTAGGCAGATTTCCCACATGCGCCACGTATTTGCATTTATCTAAAAAAGTGAAAGTACTATGAGAACAATATTTAGTATTTAAGTTTCAAATAAACTGTTTCATTATATAACAGAGCAGAATTTATGTGACATGAGTAGTAGTGGGGGTTTACATATTGCTGAAAATTAAAAGTGTGAAATCCAAATATCTCAGATAATATTGAAGTTAGAGAATAAATGTATGTAACGACATTTATAGAACATAACATTTACAATAAGATAGATTCAATACAATTTTTCGATCCGAGACATAATAGATGTAGATGAGATTGTTGTCGGGGCGATCAACTGCATGGTTATTACGCCCTTCCATATTTTTGATGTACAGTGCCTTGTTAATTTGAGTAAGTAAACGTAGTTAGTTTATATATTGTCTTTACATAGTTTCTTTCTTATACATTTTGTAATTCTATACTACATTTTATTTTTCCAATTGTTATTGGTTATTCTCATTTTTTTTTTTTCTTATACCGAGACATAATAATGGAATTTCAATTTTCTTCCCCACTCCCTCCCCACAGTCCGATTTCAGCCGTTAATGAACTTGATCTTTTTTTTTTAAAATAAAACAATTATATATCATGTTTGGTAAGGATTATACAAAAAATTTGACCACTAGAGCGGCAACAGAATATATATATATATATATATATATATATATATATATATATATATATACATAATTTTGAACGACCTCATTTTTGTTATCTCCTAGGTAGGATCGATACACATTAGATGATATTTTTCGAATACACGTCATGAGTACAATGTCAATACATGATTTCCCTAGGGAAATCTGCTAAAATAATAATAACTGCTTTAATAAATCATACGAACTTATGTCAAACAACCTTTAATCTCAACTTTGTCCTAGGCTAGCATTTGGAGCGAAAGCTCACGTGTAGCACACGCCTAGTTGAATAATGACTATAACGTGAAACACGTTTCAATGGGGGGGGGCTTTTACAAAAAAAAAATAATTTTAAAACTTACAATAAATATGTGTAATTACTTTCAATAACTTGGATTTATCTATCCACAACTACTCACACACACACACACACACACACACACACACACACACACACACACACACACACACACATACATATATATATATATACATGTACGTATACCTAAAATATGGGTACCGGCTAGTTCATAAAACCTCTCTCTCCAACCCAAACTTTATCTTCAACTTGGCCTGTGTTGATCGCTTAAAGTGTCACATTAAATCAATTTAAGGCATAACATATTAAACCAAAAAAAATATAGTAAACCGGAAAGTAAAAATATAATATATGGCCAGGGAGTACTTTCGTTTTTCTGGAAATTTAATACTCTCTCGTCCCTAGAGAAAGTTATTGCCCGTCTCTCTCACTTTTAGTAGGAAACCGACTTTCATATTTTATAAGGTACAATAATAAATTAAAAAGATAGTGAGTGTATTAAACAGGCCTGCATTATCTCAATAAGTCCTTCTGCAAAAGTTATAAAAGTAATGACTAAAGACCAAGCATAGTATTAGTGCTAGGAAATGACTGAGGTAAGTACCCACGACATGAGGTGGAATTGCCCGGATAATGACTTTATTAGTCGTGGGCATTAACCTTTCACGGCCTTTTGTGCGCAAACCTTTCTAAATGGTGAATAATTCTCTCCATATGAAGGTTGTTAGCAATAAAACTCCTAATACAGAAATTTACAGCTATTATTTTACATTAGTATGGTCTTTTAAGTGCAATGAAAAGTCCTTAAATGTCGCATAATGTTTTATAAGGCTGCTATAAATAAAATAACTCACTTACGAAAGTTAATAAAATTTGCCAGAATATTAGTAACACAACCGTCATGGAATTATGAAACTGAAAATATGGATAAAATAATCTGCCACGCAATCAACGCTGCGTAAAGAAAGGAGAATTAGTTCGGGAATCTATAATAAATAACCTAGATACATTAAAAAATTTCGCCAATAAGAATGAACGAGCTAAGTGGATTTCCCATTTTCTGGTATGACTCACAGAAGACAGCAAGCTGCTCATAATTTTTTCTCTGTTTCCTCTTACTAAATACGATATTCGTAATAGATGCTAGACTAGAGAGGTATTATGAGTGGGATTGTGGTGTTAGCATAAATATAAAAATCCTCTAACACAAACAAACTATAAACTCCATTAATACTTGACATACAGAAACTCCATTAATATTGACATAATACTTAATAACATATAGAACAATTGTTGGCCAATGTTGCTAACTCAACATTTTCCGGTACATCATTTAAATCATTATTTAGAAAAAATATATTAAAAAATTGGTTTAATATTTTAAACTTGTAATAAACAATCTTCCTCAACTATTTTATTCACGTAAAGTGAATTAGAGAAATAATTACTGTTAAGTAATTAGAGCGAATTTATTACTTAATAAAGTGATTTTTTTCAGAAAATGTATTTATTTTGAATTGAAAGACGTGTAGTTTCTTTCAAAAGAAATCCATGGTTGAGGCTGTACTTACGATGGGTTATTGTTATGATTGGCACTGGACGCGTTATAAACCCATGACTGATTAAAACATTTTGCATTTTTATTTTTTTCAACGTTTTTTTGGCTGTAAGAATTTTTTTAGTTTATTATTATTTATTTTCGTCCACGTTTTGCTACTGAGGCTAACTGGGACGGGTTATCTACAGGATACCACCCTTTTCTAGCCTGGGTGGGACTTAAGATGTTATTTAATGAATTGCGTCACTAAATAATTTATTTTGTCCCGGCGAGAATCGAATTCGCCGCTCTAGGCTTACCATGTGAGATTAAGGTCAACGCTTTAACTCACATGGCTAACCTGCCCCCCTCCCCTTCTTTCTTTCTTTTTTTTTTTTCTTTAAACTTTATCAAAAATACCAACTTTATTAAAAATTAGCATATTTTGTAGTATATCTGCTTTTTTGTTCATTTTTTATACTTTCAGTTAGTTCCCTAAAGCATTTACCTGGAAATGTAAACCATTTTTATAGATTGTTTCGTTTAGTTAGGTTGTAGAGTTATATTTGTCAAGTAACGTTGTTTTCCAGTATTTTGTTGTTTTGCTGTACTTTGTTGTTAACTTTCTTTTTTTCTGTATTTTGTTGTTTTCTAATTTATTCTACATTTATCATATTTTGTTTTAGTTGTGGTTTATTTCGAGCAATATCGCCCTTGTTGTGAATCCCCATATATACAATAATTTATGTTATTTTGATCGCTCTTATCACTATTAACTTATATTTAGTCAATATATACAATCGTTCTGATGTGCGATCTACCTTGTCCAAATGACATGGCTCATTTAGAAATGTCTTTTGTTAAAATAAACCATTTTTGGAATATATCGTGAAGTTTATTTTAGTTTAAATTCTTTTTTATTTATAGTTAAATTAAACGAATAATATTTAACATGGTATACGGGTAGACTTAATAAACTATTTACTGCGGTAAATAATTCAATGACAGTACATAATGCAAAAGATTTGTCCATTTTCATACGAGAATACCTCTAGCACTACGTAAGTACAATCATATTTCTTTTAGTTTAAAATAGTATAAGCAGCAATATTATTTTTAATAAA
>CM032229.1:136602500-136940000 GCA_019009955.1 Riptortus pedestris
TTTCCTTGAAGGTGCGGGGATATCCCTCTCTCTGTCTCTTTCTAAGTGTTTGTGTGCGTGCGTGCGTGCGTGTGTGTGTGTGATTTCAGGATATTTTATCGTTTCACATGCCATTGAAACGATATCATATATTTCTGGCTTTGGTTGTCGATTTGTTTGTCACCCTTTTCTGTGGGGGTTAAAAGGGACCCCTGATATTAAAAATTTCCATACTTCATTGTGTATTGGCTTTTCTGCAAAAATGCACCTACAACAATTTTTATTTTCGTATTTAAAGTAACTTTTGTTATGTAAGTTTCTATCAATTTAAAATCCATATAATATATTCTCATTAAGCTTTATTTTATTCTGGCATATTTAGACAAATAGCGTAACGTTCTAAACTTAGAAACCATGTATTTCTAAGTGGTTTTGTGAGAATGTTTGTAATGAATCGCCACCCTATCCTTCCATCACTTTCTTATCTAAATTAAACCATGGTTACGTAACATTTATCAGAGTTATGTTTTCCACTGATAAGTGAATTATTGTAACATTCTGAAGCTTTAATTTTTAGAATAACTCAAGTTATAATCATTTAAACAAAACAATAGTGGATTTGCCGAATGTAAAGTGGAAGTTGTAGAGAGACAATTACAGCTCTTAATTCATCTGATGACTTGAGTCGGCATTTGGCGGGAAATGTTTTGTTGATGCTTAGTGATGACGAATACTCTGGATGATTATTATTTACATTGTCCACCGTGTTTTAAATATTTAAGAGGAATTGAGTAGGACGTTAGTTTATTCAAATGTTTTGAACAGCGAATTGGTATTAAATAGTAACCGCATTGCGTTTAGTCTGAAATTCTGTGTAAGAGTACATCTATGGTCCATAATCTCAGAATTCTTTAGATTTTAATAAAATTTATTTATTAAGGTGTGTCGCAATTTAAGCAATTCACATTTGGTCTTATTATACGACTAAAATAGTTTAGGTAAAGCCACCTCATAAAACAAAAAAAAAAAAAGTTAACAAAGCTACAGTCGTAGGTAAAAGTACGGTTATTATTTTTTTCTCCACTGGATATTGTTCTGAGGAAAACTCTAATTCATTAAGTCTAATATTTCATTATTGAATGTTAAATCTGGTTATAAAATTGTAATTCTTTGATTGTTGTAATGTATGGGGTGTTGTCGTGTAGTAGTTCTGATAGGTTGGTGGGTAAGTTCTTGTCGGTTATTAGTCTGCAGTCTATAAGTAAGTGTTTGATAGGTAGTTGTGTATTGCACAGTGTACATAGAGGTGGTTCAGTCCTAGTCATGAGGTGTCCGTACGTAATCCGTGAATGGCCGTGCCTCAAACGAGCAAGAACTACTTCTTCTCTTCTACTGTCCCGATTACTTGACAGCCCACCATTCACGACTAGTGTCTTTTATTTCTCGTAGTTTTGTGTCTGTCAGATGCCATTCCGCTTCCCATTTAAAGCTCACCTCCTTTTTAATAAGTTTAATAGCATCGTGTCCTGTATATATGTCAAGTTGAGTTGCTAATTTTGCATGTTTGCCAGCAATTTTCCGCGAAGACTGAATGTCGTGGTATCCAATGGATAGTTATTACTTTGTTCATCTGTTACTGGTTTTAATAAAAGTAAATGTAAATAGAAAGGACTCATTGTAGCCATGCTATGAATAAAATTCACAATTATAATTCAGTCGAAATATTTCACAATCAAAGCCTGGCCCCTTAGGCTTCTATCTGTTTCCTAAGGTGAAATCTGCATTAAAAGGAACAAGATTTGAGTCTGTTGAAGCTGTGAAAGAGAAAGCGGCACGCGTCCTGAAGGAGCTGACAGAAAAAGACTTCCAGCACTGTTTCGAACAATGGAAGGTTCGCATGGAGCGTTGTAGGGATAAATGAGGGGTGTATATTGAAGGTGATAAAAAGTAAAAATGTATGAAATAAAAATAAAATGTTTTACAGCGTCAGTCTCGTTATTTAATAGCCGCACCTCGTAGATTCAGTGAACCCACTTCATGATTCAAAGGGTCAAACAAGAATGATAGAGGAGAAACACATTCAATGTGAAAAGGAAAGCTTTTTCAGTAGGTTATACGTTCTTAATGTAATTGATTTAAATCCTTTGCCAACGGCAATCACAACTAGTAAAACAAATGTTTGCATCAAGGGATTGAGCAACAACGAGGAATAGAGCAGTAGGTTTGTATGGTTAAACATGATGTCAATAATGGAAATCATGATTTTGTGCTTTCAAGTCTTTGACTAGACCACGGCTCATCGATTGAAAGACAGGCCTAAATGCCCGTCAAACACATGACTGAGCAGAACCATCTACAATAAATATAGGTCTTATGTAAATTTACTTGTTATCGATTTTGGAATCGTCCTACATTTCTGCTTAAACATAAATGTAGAAGCATAGGACTGAGTACAAAAGTCCTAATAGAACCTTAGGATTGAGTACAAAATTAGAAGACACAGCTGAACGGACAACCAAGTGACAATACTAGGCTCACACACACACACACACACACACACACACACACATATATATATATATATATATATATATATATATATATATGTATATATTATACACATAAATATAGACATATATAAGATTATTAAAGTTTCTGGTTTGATTATACATATTTTGATTATAAAATTCTTTTTTTTTTTCTTCTTATTCTGGACCGAATATTATTTATATATTCTTCATTTTTTATGGCAAAGGTTTTAAGTATCAACTACTTCCTTAGTGGGGCCAGTCGTAACGAATCTACAAAGGACAACGAGCACTTCGGAAATGTAATTTATAATTAGATTTAATAAATATAACATAGATGTAGACACCTACTAATACATTATCTAGCAAAAGAATTATTAATGGATATTTTAAATAAATGTTATTAATTTTTTATATATATTTTTTTAAAAGGGATAGCCCCTGAAGGGGTGGCGAGTAAGCCATGAAACATGCAGGGCAGTTTTAATAAAGTTTGTACCGAAAAAAATGTTTTTTATTGGAGGCCCTTGCCCTAAAATATGAAGAATGTTTTTTTTTTTAATATTCTATTTTAGATACTTTAATGACATGCATTCTATTGATAAATAGAATATTGTTAAAGATTCTATTGTTGACGTTTCACTTGTTTTAATTAAATATTTTGTGCTGGATTAGTGATAGATAGTTTTTAACTTTTAAACTAAATTATAATTTTACTTCTTATTTACTGAAGTTGCTACTGTTTGTAGCACAGTGTAAACGCCAAAGGAGTTTCCGAGTGGCGAAAACTCCTTACATGAAAAATTATAGAAGTAGATCAAAGCCGGAAGTGTCTCGGCGACGCCCGTTTTGATCAAGGCTGTTCTGGGCCATTCTATTCTGAACCTGCCGTCAGTCTATAAAAATGGCCCAGCTCGGCCCGATAGTCAGTTTGTTCTCAGTTCTCTTCAAGTGAATAGCAGTGGGTTAAGTGCAGCTTTAATGAACAGCGCTTTTAGTTTCGGTACAGTGTTTTATGTAAAGAATAGTGTAGTGCCGAGTATATGTAAAGCACAGTGCAGTCTTTGTTATTTTTGAAACTCAGTGCAGTGCCGTGTTTTTGTGAACTTCAGTAATCGTGAGCCATTGTACTGTGCAATAAGAATTGTACTGTGAGCAATAGTTAAGAATTATTTAACAAGTGTGTGTCAAATAAATTGTGCAGTGATAACGCTTGGTGTTTAATTTTGCAATCCAAAAGAACTCTAATAAACAACGTTTATTATTTTTGTAATAAACTTAAAAATGCGTGTTTGATTAGCCTGAAACTATACTTTAAGGAGTTTGAGGCAGTGGGATTTTCATCTACCTCAGATATTGATATGATACTTGAAGAATTTTTCAGAAAAAATATATTGTGATTCGTTTTTATTAGTGGGTGAAATGGATCTTGTATTTATGGTATGGAATCATTATATTAATATGATAAAGTCGTAAAGGAAGTCATCTATACATATATATACATATTCTACGATGTAGGAGTCTATAAAACAAATTTTACATACAGAGCACCTTCGCGAAACAGCACTTAAGATATTTCTGAGAGGCAACTGAAACCCATTTGCCAAAGTAAGAGATCGGAAGAGCTTTTGTCTAAGGCTGTATGAGGGAGGACCGTGAATACTGATTCGGATCTTACCTTAGGAATTTCTAAGAACCTTTACGGCAAGGAAGTTGTCGGGCGGGCCCACGGAAAGATAGAGACTTGCCGGACTTGGAAATAGCGTTCAGTGAGAGTTTCCATTCATGAACGAGATTAGATAGAGGAGTGCAGAGCTAGTATCTCCATGGCGGCCCAATTTCCAAAGCCTCTACCAGTAGTTGTTCCTCCATTTACACACATATTCCTCAGATTAACTCCGCTCGCTCCCACTCCCTCCACCGACTTTCTAGGGCTTAAAGTTCCGAAGGGATTACGTGGAAGTGGAGTCCGAAAAGCAGCAACTGCTCACAACTATTGTCGTCCGGATTGGGTGGATTGGTTGAAATCAATCCTGTTGATCTACCAAGCCAGAAAATGAAAAGTACTTCTCTTAGAGAAATTAAACAAAATTAGAGTATATTTAAGATTTAGAATATTGATTAAAAGTATTTTAAAGGTATTTTAAGTAGATTAAAAGTATTTTAAAGGTACTACGGCCTTTAACCTCCATGGTAAACCTAGAGTCGCGAGTTAGATTCCCGCCTGGGCACAGGAATTTATTTAGTGACGGAATTCATTAAATAAAATCCTTAGGCCAACCCTGACTAGAAAAGGGTGATGCATGTAGGGGGTAACCTGTAGATAACCCGTCCCAATTAGCCTTAGTTGTAAAGATTAAATAAATAATTTTTTAAAAAAAAGGTATTACGGTTTTTAATCAATATATTCTTCTTTCCCTGAAGAGAATCGGCTACTGAGGTTGACCTCATACAGTAAAAAACATTTTAAAACAATTTGCTCAAGTTTCCATCGATTCAACAAAGGATATAACGAAAAATATCTCCGTTCAAAATTACACACACACATATTGTTACGTTTATCACAAAAATAATAAACGTTGATTATTAGAGTTCTTTTGTATTGCAAAATTAAATGCACACATTATAATGTTTTTATCACAACACATTTTGACGAACAGTACACACGACAAATTATTTTTCACTACTAACCACAATATGAACAGTTAAATTCACGTACCTGTTGCACAACTCAATAACTTGTCTAATCACTGATGTTAACTAAAAACTGAAGCAACCGGGTGAGTTGGCCTGGGGACTTTATATGCCCGGTATCGGCTCTAGTTGGTTGGAAGCACTAACTGGTCCGCTGATTGGACGATTCCAAGTCGTCTTAAATAGTTCTAGATTCACGCCCTGGCTCCATCTAAGCCAATCTTTTGCAGATATGCCTTCATTTCCTTTGTAGTTCTTAAATACGTGAATAATTATACGTAATTTTCAATTACCAACGAATGTCGATTCTAAACTCGATATTTAAGCGATTTATGTAAAAATAAAGATCAAGTTTGTTCATGGCTAAAATCGGACGAGTGGGAGGGGGGGGGTTCAAAAGGGGAATTATAAAATTATAAAATTTCCGTTATTTGGAGAGAGAAAAAGACGTCCAATTCTTCAAAAGTTTTTTATTTCAGCGCTAACCGCTTTCGAATACCATTGTCTCCGTCTTCAGAGCTACTTGCATGTGCTCATTGGGAAAGACAGAAAGTAACTCCTTGCCCTTGTGAAGCTTGTGAAGAATTTCTCTCAAAGAATATTCTTCACTTCCAAAAACATTGCTGTGAAATCACCGTTTCTGCATCGGATCGAAAAATTGTATAGAAAGAACCTTATAGCAAAATTAGTTGTATATAAAATGTTCTTTTATACAGTTTCTCTCTACTTCCAATTTTAACCGAGATATTATCACTTTTTAAATTTTAGCCTTCACAAGGCCTCCATTTTTACTCAGTGCACATCAACAAGAACCCAATATATCATTTAACGTCTTATTCCAAGCTTAAATACCAAATAATTTTTGAATGGACCTGTATTATATGAGATACAAGCAAATAGATTGTAAGGACACGCCATGAATTAAGAATCTTTGAGGTTTGGACCAGATAGTGTTTATTGGATCTATAACATACCTAAAATTTAACAGTTTCATTCAACATTAGAGATATGGTTGAAATCGGAAGAAGAATTGGGGGTGGGTAAAGGGGAACTCGAAAATTTTACATATCTCAGATATCATAAGTCTGATCGATAATTGTTATAGAACCAATCTTGTTAAACAATTGATCCACCAAAATTGTTGATCTTTACATCTTTTTGCATCTAAAATATTAAGCGAGTTATTCATAATTTTGTGTTTTCAAACTTCAGACATTGGATTTTTACTTTGATATAGAGAAATTATGGTGAGATGGGATTGCAAGTGTGTCGTACCAGATGGTAGGAAATCTGCTTAGTTTACTCAGCCCCAGAGTAACGGACTTTTTTATATCCCCACTTATACTTATCGCAGTTTTACTATAAGTACCTCAGTCACAAAAAAATACCATGCCCAGCTAAAAATTTAATAGTTGTTTAAAATGGCTTCTTAGTAAAAATAAAAAAAATAGAGAATAAATGGTGAGGTGAGATCATCTGCGTTTCACATTCCAGCACGTGGGAAAACTGCTTAGTTCCTTGTATCCGTGCCTGTAAATTAATAGAATGTGAAGGGTTGATTCCATTCTCGAAAAGTGAGAAATACGTTTTATCTTATTAGTAATAATTATAATTGTTTACGAGGTCTACTTCGTCCATACATTCAATAAAAAAAGTAATAAATATAGAGATTGGATTGTCTGAAAATTTTCACAGAGCTTCCAATATTCCTTGTCTTATACATATAATAAATAATATTCTTCTTCACATGACTATAAAATACAGTTATGTTTTTTCTTCTTATTCTGGACCCTATATTTGTTTTTATATTTTCTTCATATTTTATGGCAAGGACACCAATATAAAACACTTTTTTTTCGATGGAAACTTTACTGAAACTGCTCTACATGTTTCGTGGCTTACTTACCACCTCTTCAGGGGCTATCCCTTTTGAAAAATATATAACATAAATTTAAAAAATCCCTTAATCATTATTTTGCTAGATATTGTATTAGTATGTGCCTTCATCTTGATATGTTTATTAAATCTAATTATAGATTGCTACTTACGTCTGAACATTTTCACAGAGCTTCCAATATTCCTTGTCTTACAAAAATAATAAATAACATTCTTCTTCACATGAATATAAAATACAATTATGTCCTTCACAACTTGCTTGCTCTAACGCCTGCTATACTCTGCGTAGGCACCACGCATAGCACCTCTACTCGCCAGAATTGACAACGGTTTCGTTTGGATATTTTGACTGTCAATTCGCTCAAATTTATTTGATTGATTTTGGTTTTAATTTGCTGGGAATAAAGAAACATTTGTATTCTGTAATTTTGTTTTTTTACCAATTGTTTAATTAGGAACGTAGTGGGTTCACAATATCTCTAGAGTGTCAATATTCGTAGTTAATGAATGTTGCAATTATTAAATTTTTTGGAAAAGGTTCAAATTATAAAAATCAGCATAATTTCAAAGAAAATGAACTTAGTGAATATAAACTTTTTTTTAAAATAGGCCGTATTTATTTGATATTATAAAAACATAATTTGAGAAGTCTAAATCTATTTTATTCGACATTAAGCTTGGAAGCTAGGATATAACCATCTTCTCATTGATAAGCGATGATAAGAATAAGTAGATTTAAAAAAGATCTGCTGAAGAAAGTGAACTGATTAAAGTACATGCAAATAAAGTAGAATAAATCGATTCCAAGAAGAAGTAAACCTGAGGAAACGTTTAATTAGCTAGAGGGTATTTTAATTTGTATTCAAATAAATTTAAAATATTTAATTTTATTTTTTTTTTAATTTTCATCTCACTATCTTAGAAAATCTTACCGACTATGGGTTGCTTATTATATGTGGGTAACAAATATGGAAAAGCGCCATCAATAACTGAAGCTTCATGTTTTTTGAAACAGAAAAACGATTAAAGAAGTTTTAATATGGTAAAACAAAAGTAGTTTCTAATATAACTCAATGAAAACAAATAATTAATTTATTTCGAGTAAAAATATAATTATTATATGGAGTTATGAAAAACAGGGGAAGAGGTGCTTTATTATCTTCCATTTATAGAACTAATATTTGGACAATTGGTGGAATGACAGATTATTGTTACTCATGCAACCAAAACAATTATTTTTCAGTGTTGTAAATGGGAATTGTCAAGAAGAACTAATATACTTTCATATAAATGGAATCAGATTTAACATCAAAGTTAGTAATTGTGATTAAAAAACAAAATATATGGAACCCAACTGTGAAATACTCCAAAAGCATACATCACAAAATGATCGGTTCATTAAATTTCAGAGTTTAAATATGCATTTGCAAATGCATCGGAAGAAGGTCAAATGCTTTGGGGAGGGGGGTGATAGCATATAAAATGAATTGAATATATTTTAAAAGAAGCTGTTGGGGTATACCTTTAGATGTATCCCACTCAAAATAAAGTTATATTTTGTTTTGATGCTCTAACTTCTTGTTTCATCCAAACTCAATATTCAAACGTTTTACGTATAACTTATGATCAAGTTCGTTAATGTATTGGGAGTAGAGAGAGGTAGGATTACCGGGAGGAATAATTGAAAAATATCTCATTAATCATGGAGTCCCATGGAAAAATTGTATTTCAAGTTCAACTAACATTTTAATTCCTATTTACATAGGGTTCTTAGTGCGAGAGAAATAGAGAACAGATGGTGAATTGAGATCGTATAATATTGCAGTGCGTTGAGAAACTGCTTAGTTTAGTTAGTGAGTGCCTTTTGTTCTTGGGCTATTTCAGTGAATATCTGAAGTGTTTTTTTCAAGAATCGTCTCATGGGTCCAAACGCAGTTGCCGATGTGTTTAAAGGGGAATCAGCTAATTAAAATGCGTTTATAAAAAGTAAAATTTCGGGTAGTTTTGACTGTCTACTGTTAACCAGACTTTTCTTGCCACTACCAGACAAAGGAATTTATTTAATGAATAGGTCGCTAAATAAATTAATGTTCTATTATTTCGACTATAAATTAATGTTCTAGAGTGGCGAGTTCGATTCTTGCCTGGGCAACGGAAATTATTTAGTGACGAAATTCATTAAACAACGTCCTAAAATCCCACCCTGGCTAGAAAAGGGTGGTAACCTGTAAATAACCCGTCCCGATTAGCCTAAGTTGCAAAAAGTGGACGTTAATAAATAATAATAATATTATTTCGCCGCCTAGAGTGGCGAGTTCGATTCCCGCCTGGACAATGGAATTTATTTAGTGACGGAATTCATTAAATAAAATCCTGAGTACCTGTAGGTAGTCCGTCCCAATTAGCCTATGTTGCAAAAAGTGAACGTTAATAAACAATTTAATTTATTATTTCAAATATTTGTTTTCATTTAATGGGCATTTGATTACAATGAGAATGACTTGAATGACGTGAGCAGAAAGGACAAGAGACTTATTCCTGACTGATTTATGATCTGAATTCTATTTGGAGAATTATGGGATTATGGAATTGGGAGGCTGTGGATATCGGAAAATCAGAGGCCATACATTTTGTTCAGGTGTTGTCGATAGCAGAGCCGGGCCCTTTGGACGACGAAATGCCGTCATTAAACCCATTGAACCCGCCAGCACCGCTTTAATCCCACCGACAAAGCCCTACGGAAAGCGGAGGAAATCTGAAATATTGCTCTCTCTCTCTCCCTCTGCACCTTCACCGGCCCGAGGTTCGGACTCCAGCCCGGCCGACTTGCTTGAAATCATTGAATAATTTGCGATATGTTTATGGTTCTGGGGCAGGGAGTGTGGATTTAATTAAAACGTCCACCCCAGGAGAGAGCAGATTCTGGGGGTGCAGTATTTTAGTGTTTGGGGACAGCACCCCCCTCACTCTGCAGTAAAACCCTCTCTCTCTCTCGGAGGACACTCTCTATGTTTATTAATGGCAGCCATGCAATTTTAGACCTTCCGCCCCATCACTCTTAATATGGTTTACCAGGGTCTTTCAGAGGGCTTCCATATGGCTACACGTGTTTCTTCCTTTAAACAAACAGATGTACGAAATTCAGTTGGCGTTTTTATTCGAAGAAAAATTATTGAACAAAATACTATAATAAAAACAATAATATTTACTTATCATGTTTATATTATATTTTTTCTCAATGAAGTTTATGTGTTACAACTCTTCAAACGATAGTTTCAATAATCATAAAGTGATTTATTATATAATTACTGTAAATTATTATCCACGCCAAATTAAACCTAACTTTTAAGTATCTTCAATAAAAAAAAAAAAAAAAAAAAAAAAAAAAAAAAATATATATATATATATATATATATATATATATATATATATATATATATATATATATGAAAACTCCTAACTTGAATGAAAAAAGCAACATTAAATCACCTACTAAAGAATATTTATGAATGAAATATGTACAGGAGAAGATAAAAAAAAAAAGGTTGAGCGTTACAATGTATTCCGGAACATGATATTACGTATTGAAAAACTGCTTCTAGGATTTATTTGGAAAGCTTCCTTCTCTAAATCAGACAGACTGTTTGGTTTTCCTTTACTTCAAATGTCAACCGATCGATGGGTAAAATGAAGTTGGTTCAATATGCTCGTGTACATACGGAAAATAAAATACGGGTATATTTATTGAGCAGAAGATGTAAATTTAGAAAAAAAAATAGGTGCTTACACCCCCTGTTCACTTATCAATTAATGATTTAATATAAAACAAATTGGACTGTCAAAGGTTAACTTTTTTGATCAAGAGGAGTTATACCTAAGTCAACAGCACAGTATTAGCAAGAACATTATGTTAAAAAGGGAAATCTAAAAAAGATGTTCATTAAGATACTGAAATCATTTATTAAAAAGGTGAACTTCCACTTATAAAAAATAAAGGTTAATTTGAGCTGCTCTCTTAGGAAGACCCCCAACTGAAAATAATACTTCGACACAACTAAAATTGATGAAATCACCTTAAAAAACAGATTAAGTAGGTAAGGAAAGGGTGCAGCTTATTTTGTTGAATTTATATACTGACTGCCCCTCCCCCCTATAATCTAAAATTATTTTAAAAGCGGATTCTAGTAGAAAATTCTGAAAGGAGTTCGAATTGATGCATCCTTTAGCTGTAAAATGCACAAATCTTTATTAAAGAAAAATGTCACGACATAAAACTTGTAGTCCCAAAATTATATTTGAAACAAGTCTACGGGGAAAGGAATGTATTCATCTATAGGTTTTTATATCGCGGCAAGGAAAAATATTTTTAGGAAATTAACACTGTCCAAAACAAATAAAACTTCATTACAGTATTATACGGTCTGATTCTTGAAAGAAATTGTGAAGAAATTCTTCACCATTTTTTTAAATACCTAGTCTTATAATTACAGAATTTGAACCTTTAATATCTTACGTTAATATACACTTAAGGTTAGTTGTACAATTTTTGAAAAATATTTATTTAACAAGGGGGGTTTTCATCATGATGATTATTATATTAGAAATGAAATTCAACCGTTGGAAATAGTTTGCTAACGTGAATAATTGACTGTATATTATTGTATCTAATTTTACTTTAGTTATAGTTGTTAAGTGTTAGCAATACTGCCCTCTTAATTAATACAATACCTCTGGTGTATGTTAGCTGTATGTATGCATATCTAAAAGAGCATTTAATTAATCTATCTTCTACTAGAACAATATTTTAGAACTTAATTTGAATAACAAGCGGTGATTGTTGTTTTGAAGCCCTTCTTGGTCGTATTGTGCCTCTAGATAGGTTGAATAGGGCGCTAGTTAGTTGTATGGCGAGTATATTGTGATCTGGTTCTTCTTATTGTCCGGAAATAAAGGCTTCCAACTTCTCACTTTTTCATTGGGAAAAGTCCTTGGAAGACAGCAAACAAGTACAACTTTCTTTCATTTCCTCTTCCTTTGATGATTTTTTTTTCTTAATTTTCTCCCGAAGAGAAACGCACAATGGAGCTAAAGAACGGAGAGAGAGAGAGAGAGAGAGAGAGAGAGAGAGAGAGAGAGAGAGAGAGAGAGAGAGAGAGAGAGAGAGAGAGAGAGAGAGAGAGAGAGAGAGAGAGAGAGAGAGAGAGAGCGAGAGAGAGAGAGAGAGGGCAGAAAAGGGAGTTCATTTCAAAAATGCTCAGACAATACTCGTTATCTTTCTTTCACTCTTTAACTCCCAGTTTATTTTTTCAATTTTAGTCCGTGAAAATGAAACCCAATTTCCTGTGACTTTAAATTGGTTTAAATATAAACGTCTTAAGGACAATTAGAACTTGGCAGACACTTACATTAATTAACTCCTAATTCTTAACTTTTATTCAGCCTTTCAGCGGAAAACGATCGAGCAATTCAAAAGTATAATGTAAAAATAAGACAAACTAAAATTAAAAAAAGAGTTGTTAGATAAAAAAACATATTTCAATATGATGTAAGGAATTATACAAAAACAGTATAGTCTTAATTACAATTTCAATATTAGCAGTCTCATGTCTTATACAATTATTTCACGCTTCGGGGTTAAGTCAAACGATATTTTAAGAGATGTTCTGCTAAACACGTAAAACATAAATTACATAAAAATACTGTAAAATCACTTGGGATTAGTATTTTTTTCAAAAAAAAAAAATAAAGGACCTAAAGCACATGTAATTTTTTTTATATTTCACTAAATATTGCCGAGTATCTGATGAGAGCTTATTGTTAGATATGAAAGCTTACAAAAGTCCTTCTTACGCATCAAGTTATTCCATTATATCTAAAATTCTACATTATTTGAGTCTTAAATTTCTTCTCGATCAGAAAATTTAAAATGTCCACGTATAGAAAACTTTTCTGTAGTCTATTGGCTACCATTTTTTAAAAGTTCAGTTAAGTCCTTTGTAAGTTGAAATACCCTTTGTGAAGTTAGTAAATATGTTATTGATTGTCAGGCCACGGATATGTAGTCCAGTTTGCTTTGCATTTTTTCGTCATTATATATTCAAGTGTTTACATGTTGTGGCCTATTGTAAGACACCATATAAGAGGACATTTAGTCAAATTAATAAATTTCAACAGACTTTATTTTAACCTTCTACTAGGTAGTATACATTATTATTTAATAAAATTCTTTCAAAAATCAAGCCATGAGTACATCGTCAACAGCTGATTTTCACAATGGAAATATGATAACAAAATATAGTATCACTGACAAATGTCTCTTATTTTGGTGGATTAGAATCTGTTCGACATTCTTCAGAATTTTAGAACATTACTATATGAAATAAATTTCTAAAGATTTCTCACAACTAAAGATCAAGTTCTTAAATAACCAAAACCGGACCAGAAGAGACGATTCAGAGGGGCCTAAAACATTTTTAAGTCAAAAATTTGCGCAATACCCTATTCGAAATTTAATAATTGAGTAGGTCCATGCTTAAATCATGAATATATTAGGTAAAGTATGAAATCTCTTTAGAAATAGGATGGGGAAATGGAATAAAAAAACCTCAAAATATGTCCGTAATTTTGAGTCGGCCCGAAACATTTTATATAACCAATCTTTTTGAAAATTTAATTTTTTATACTCCAAGTTAGAGCCTGGCCCATCAGATAAGCATCCAGGACGTAAGGGCACCGACGATGATACTTTACGTCGGAAGGGCTCTGTTGTTGAATAAACCATTAATGTGGAAGTGTGGCCGTTTTAAGTAACCTGCAATATAATTTTTTTTTGTAGTTATTATATACATATTACATTTATTTCGATATATTAGCAGAGCCATTTAATTAATAACCAATTCAATTAATTAATATATTTATCCTTACGTGACGCGATTGTCTGTCACTAAGGTAGAAATAAAACTATTTCAGTTTGCCGACGTTTCGGTGCAATTTAATACCTTTGTCAAGGCGAACTGAATGGTGTACAAGATATGAATACTGCAATTGAGTTAAATGCTGAAAGAAATGTCCAGAATATAAAACACACTTTCGGGAAGGAGAGTGGAAGATAGTATATGAACGAAATCAGACTAGAATTAGTAAAGGACTATCTCTGCAGTCTGTTCGTCCATGTACTGACACTACTTCAAAAAAGTTCGTCACGCAGGGGCTGCGTAAACTAAGCAGATTTCCCACGTGATGTTTTACAATAGAGAAATTTCAAGAGAGCCAAGCAGTTAAGAAAACGGCCGAACTAGATTTTGGCGGGAAAGTCATTCGTCCGTTAGCCGCCCTGATTTAATACAAATGCAAATATCTCGGTTAATATTCAAGATAGAGAATAAATGTATATAACAATATTTATAGTAAATTTAATTTTCAATAGGATATATTCCGTACAATGTTTCGATATGACATATAATAACGGAGATATTTCGAATTTTCGAAAATCCTCCCCTCTAAACCCCCCCTTCCACTGGACCGATTTCAGCCATAAACGAACTTGATCTTCCTTTTTACATAAAACGATTAAATTCCGAGTTTGGTAACGATCAAACAAAAATTGCGACCGCTAGAGCGTTAACAGACAAATATATATATATATAGATATATATAAAATTTTGAACGGACCTCATTTTCGTCATCTCCTGGGTAGGATCGATGGACATTTGAAGAAATTTTTCGAAACTCGCGTCGTGAGTACGACCTCAATAGCTGATTTCCCTTAAGGGAAATCTGCTAAAAATTCGTCACGCAGGGGCTGCGTAAACTAAGCAGATTTCCCACGTGATGTTTTACAATAGAGAAATTTCACGAGAGCCAAGCAGTTAAGGAAACGGCCGAACTAGATTTTGGCGGGAAAGTCACTCGTCCGTTAGCCGCCCTGATTTAATACAAATGCAAATACCTCGGTTAATATTCAAGATAGAGAATAAATGTATATAACAATATTTATAGTAAATTAAATTTTCAATAGGATATATTCTGTACAAGTTTTCGATATGACATATAATAACGGAGATATTTCAAATTTTCGAAAATCCTCCCCTCTAAACCCCCGCTTCCATTGGTTCGATTTCAGCCGTTAACGAACTTGATCTTTCTTTTTACATAAAACGACTAAATATCGAGTTTGGTAACGATCAAACAAAAATTGCGACCGCTAGAGCGGTAACAGACAAATATAGAGATAGATCTATATATATATATATATATATATATATATATATATATATATATATATATATATATATATATATACAGTTTTGAACGGACCTCATTTTCGTCATCTAATAGGTAGGATCGATGGACATTTGACGAAATACTTCGAAAATTCCGTCATGAGTACAACCTCAATAGCTGATTTCCCTTAATTCAATTCGCCTTGACAAAGGCAATCAATAGCAACGAAATGTCAACAAGATGAAATAGTTTTATTTCAACCTTGGTGACCGACAACTACAACGCATAAGGATAGGTAAAATCACTAATAATATTAATATATTTGTTATTGCCAACAGTTTTGCTTTTACCATTAATTTTAACAGTCCCTGTGATGTTCATTGAATTCTTTTTATTAAATGTTAGCTTCCAAAATTATATAATTCATCCTGTCATATTCTTAAACGTGGGAAACCTGCTTAGTTTACGCACCCCCTGCGTGAGGGTTTTTTTCAATAATAATAGATGAAAAGGGGTGGTAAACAAAATAAAATTAAAAAAATAAAACGAACTTATGGCCACTATTATTGTTGGGGGTGCTATAAAATCTATTGGACGGTTCCCAATGAGCGTGTGGTGGACGCCATAACTCAGAACCAGGCTCCGACCAGAAACTGATTTATATTTCTGGTCGTGCTATTAATCAATGGATCCCACCTACTGGCTCCTACACCCCTTCCCCTCGACACAGATCAATATAAGCCCCTCTTTAAGACTAATTCCTGGAAGTCAGGCCTATCAATACTGCATAATTAACTGCCTACACCTCTAGCATGCATTTGGTTTCCATGTTAGTACTAACTAAAACATAAGAGGATTAAAATTGATTTATTAATAGTGAGTCAATACTGATGATGTATCTCCATTTCTGATACAATTAAAAATATATATGTGCATATGTAATGAACAGTAATACATCACTCCAAATATATATAACACCACCAAGCAGGGGCTGCGTAAACTAAGCAGATTTTCCACGTGCTGGTATAGCACAGCTGTGATCTCATCACAACTCATATTCTCTTTTAATATGTAAAAAAAACTGATGAGTAGAAAGGGGAAGGAGGGGAGATTCTGACGCCAGAAAACAAGAAAGTATGAAAAACTTCTTTAATACTTGTGATAGCAAAAAAACATTCAAAAACAATCTAGAACGTCAATAGATTAACAAGATTGGCTCTAAAACATTTTCTGGACCAACGGACAATAACGGAGATATTTTGAATTTTCGGATACCTCTTAAACCCATACTTTTCCAGCCAATAACAAATAAGATCATTAGTATTGAAGTTTAGTTTAAATATCGAGTATGGTATAAATCAAAGAAATATTTTTGCGTAAACAACGAATAACCATAATTCATTACGTTATCACATAACTTATTGGCATGTATCGCACAAAAACAAAGTTAAATGAAAACAAAATTTGGTATGTAACCTTTGAATGAAATGGTTCATAATATAAAAGATTATTTTTAATATGGCTTGAGTAAGAGTCAGGGTTTACTGAATGCCGAAAACTATAAAATCCAAATAACCCTGTTACAAATGAAACAGAAAATATGTATAAAACTACATTTGTAGATTATTAAATTAGCATTAAGATTGGTTTAATACCATGCTTCGATCCTAAGTATAATAACGGAGACATTTCGAATTGTTGACCCCCTCCCATAAACCCACCCTTCCCATTGGTCTAATTTCACCCATTAACGAACTTGATCTTTATATTTACAGAAAACGTTTATATATGGAGTTCGGTAATTACCATACCAAAATTGTGGCGTTAACAAACATATATATATATATATATATATAGCTTTGAAGGGACTAACTCTTAAGGGAGATCTGCTACAAGCCCGTTTCGTATAGGCTGCGTAAACTAAGCATGTGTCCATCAGGAATGGCACATTCTTTGATATGAATTACAATTAGCAGATTTTCCCTATCAAAATCAGGTATTGAGGTTAAACTCATGACGCAATTTTCGAAACTTTTCTTCGAATATATATGTGTGTGTGTCTGCTACCACTCTAGCGGTTACAATATTTGTCTTATCATTACCAAACTATATATAATCGTTTTATGTAAAATAAAATAAAAATATCAAGTTTGCTAACGGTTGAATCCGACCAGTGGGAAGGGAAGGGTTTAGAGTGATGGATTATGATTCGAAATATATCCGTTATTATGTGTTGGATCGAAAAATTGTATAGAATCAATTTTATTGAAAATGGAATGTTTTGTAAATATTTTTATATACACGTTTTCTCTGTATTAATTATTAACCGAAATATTTGCACATTTCAGTTGCCAGTCATCAGTAAACCGCCACTCCTACTCATGTCATATTAACAATAAGCTGTTATATCATGAACCACTTTATTCCAACGTTAAATGCCAAATACGGTTTTTATTGAACTATTACTTTGTGAGACAACATGCAGGTGTGATATGTGATGATCAATCAAGATTTTTCTAGAAAATGTTTATTTCATCTATACCATACTCATGACTTGACCGTTTCAGTAAACAGTAAAGATCATATTTTTTTGGGGCTTAAATCGACCACTCTTCCTACGAATCGCTTTTTTACATATAAATAGTGAATACGTGGTGAAATGAAATCACAAGTGCGCTAAAACCAGCGCGTGGAAAACCTCGTAGTTTACACAGCCCCTGTGTGACGGACTTTTTATTTTTTGTAGACATTATCAAAACTAAATGAATGGTTCATTAATATTCCATATCCGCCCCATATATCCAATCAATACTCGAATCTTGTAAAAATATTGGCTTATTCAAGAAAATTTCTCCATTATTGACACCCTTATAAACCACGTCTCACATTTTAATATCTGATTGCTCAGAGTGTCTTTAGAAACTGATGTTATCAACAATGTGTGATGGACGTTTCTTTATAAAAGTTCTCTATAAAAGTATTAATCCTAACTCCTCTATCATAGATCATCTTCCAATGTCTGTTCACTTCATTATCTTATAATACAGTTATTAATATATTCTGCAATTTATTGCGTCGGGTGTTCGATAAGCGTTATCGCAACGGATGTCAATTTAAAAAGGTCAGTCACGCAGGAGATGCGTAAACTAAGCAGATTTCCCACATAACGGTTTTCAATAGATAAATCTACTTACTGGTAACACCACCGTGAATGTTAAGTGAATAAATTCAAATGGTAATAAAAAAATCCTTCAGTCAATTTACAAATTAATAGTCTGTACAACGGAAAGCGGCTGAATTGTAATCAAACAGGGCAGCCAACTTTTCAGCGCTGAATAGATAGATAGACCGAAAAGTAAAACAATTAATGAAATATATCTGACATTAATTTTATTAAAAACTTTTTACCTTATTTTATTTTAAATTTTTATCTCAATCACTCAAATGTTATTAAGCCAAGAATAAAAGAAGAGGGGGGTCAAAAGAACCTCTTTTTTGTATCTTGTATAATAAAGCTTTGTTAAAAACAATATTTGGTATTTAACCTTGTAATGAAGTGGTTCATGATATAACAGCTTATTCTTTATATAACACTAGAAGGAGTGGGGGTTTACTAAAAGCGTAAAACTAGGAAATACAAATATCTCGGTTAATACTCATTATAAAGAAATTATGTATTGAATAAAAATTATAGAAAATTTAATTTGCAATAAGATCCTATACAATTTACCAATCTGACGTATAATAACAGAGATATTTCGAATTTTCAAAATTCCTCCTATCTAAACCCCTCCTCCCATGGTCCGATTTCAGCCGTTAACTTAAATCTTTCTTTTTACATAAAACGACTAAATATCGAGTTTGGTAACGATCAATATATATACATAGAGTTTTGAACGGACCTTATTTTTGTCATCTTCTAGGATGGTTAGATGGACATTTCAAGAATAATTTCGAAAATCACGCCATGACTACAACTTAAGGGAAATCTGCTAATAGCAATATACAGAAGAGGCAGTTGAGTGGTCTGACGGGCGATGGACAGTAGGTTACTAAGGTGTCAGACATTACACTGATGATGACCTCCGTAAAGATTCTGTAAGAGTCTAATGAAGTAATTAAATAACATATTTAACACTCAATTTTAATTTTATAGAAGGCAGTTGACTTATCATAGACATGCAAGACATATGGGTGTGTGTGTGTGTATGTGTATATGTAATATATATATATATATATATATATATATATATATATATATATGTATATATATATATATGTGTGTATGTATGTATGTATATATATTAGTTATATTAGTAGCTAATATATATATATATTAGTTTGTTGCCGCTCTAGCGGTCGCCATTTTAGTCTTATCGTTACCAAACAATATATAATCGTTTTATACAAAAAAAAAGATCAAGAGCTGAAATCGGACCAGGGGAGGGGAGGACTTAGAGGGGGAAATTTCGAAAATCCAGAAAACTTGTATAGAATCATTCTTATTGCATATTTAATTTTCTATAAATGGTGTTATTTACATGTTTTCAGTATCTTTATTATTAACTGAGATATTTGCATTTTTTTGTTTTCGGTCTTCTGTAAATCCCCACTCTTACACATCTCATATTAACAATATTCTATTATGTTATGAAGCACTTTATTTGAAGCTTAAATACCAAATATTGTACTCTTGTCTTGTTGAACTTTTAATTTTTGAAATAAATGCAACAACGTGACGCACGTGGGAAATCTGCTTAGTTAACGTTGCCTGCGTGACGGACTTTTTTTATTATGTGAATACTCTCTTTTATTTTTTTCGTTTAGTATTATTTATTTCTTTATTATTTATTGGAGACCCTTGCCATAAAATATGAAGAATATATAAATAAATATTTATGTTTTATTGAAATTTAAGTACAAAAAAAAAATACAAAATTGGACTTTCTTAGCACTATGTAGTCATCCACCTCCTTCTCTAAATCCTCACATACAACATGCAAGTAGGACAAGGCTGGAGAGTAGATAAAAGTTGTAGTCTGCTTGCACATATTGGTTAATGTCAGTTATGTTGTCAGCTTATGTAGGCTACAGGCTACGGAGGGATGGCTATCTAACAACTCGGGATTAGAGTGGGATTTCCTCTACTCATGCATTTAGTCGTTTCAATTAGACTTTTCTTCCTTTATTGTTGAATGATCTGATGCAGAAGGCAACGGCAAACCTCTGCTTGTCCCTGTGACCCTTTTGTTATTTGCATATTTCCCCTAAGGGGAATCAACCATTGAGGTCGTACTCTTGACGCGATTTTCGAAAAACTTCTTCAAATGTTCATCCATCCTACCCAGGAGATGACGAAAATGAGGCCCGTTCAAAATTATATATATATATATATATATATATATATATATCTGTTAACGCTCTAGCGATCGCAATTTTTGTTTGAGTGGTACCAAAATCCATATTTATTCGTTTTATGTACAAAGACAGATCAAGTTCGTTAATTGCTGAAATCGCACCAGTGGGAGGGGGGTTTAGAGGGGGAATTTTTGAAAATTCGAAATATCTTCGTTATTATGCGTCGGATCAAAAACTCGTATGGAATCAATCTTAATGCAAATAAAATTTACTATAAATATTGTTCTATACATTTATTCTCAACCTTGAATATTAACCGATATATTTGCATTTGTATTGTGTGTGTGGTCGGCAGAAGTCAGCTATATTCGGGACTATCCGCCCCCTTAAATGGTTTAGAGATTCTTTACTACTACTGTTATTAGTAGGCAGATTTTTCTATCTTAAAACTTCACGTGGGAAATCTGCTTAGTTTACGCAGCCCCTGCTTGATGGACTTTTTATCTTTTCCGTTTCCGTGAAAGTCAGGTTTACCTTTTTATGGAATCAATTATCAGGTAAACCTATAATATCTAAACTAAGTACTCCAACGATATACTGATTAACTATTAAGTTATACTAGAGGTTATAACGACTGAGATATTTCATGTCAGGTATAAGGCAGTACGTACCTTGAAAGGACATTTTAAACGGCTGATTAGGATAAATAACTACTAATCCCGTTTGAACGCAGGGTTGAAATAGGATTAGTTGTAAGACGATCAATCCCCCCCCCCTCAATAATCCTTGTAATTTAGAGGCAAGTGTCAATATCCCCCCACCCCCAGTTTACCCTCTTGGATCCAATAAGGACAATGACTGGGAGACTTTCATTCATTAAATCCTCCAAAGAGTGTTTGGAATCCTGTATTTCCTACCCGCCCGGGGAAATTAAACATTTTGAATATAAATTCACTTAGAAAAGAGGGGAGGGGAGGAGGGGGCAAACACTTAGCACCTAAGTAACATTTTGGAATTAAAAGGAATTCAAGGAAGAAACTAATAGATAAATAATTTACAATAATATACATGTAGTTACCTACAATCATTATTATATCATTTAATAATAATTATTTTAATATTCTCAACAAAGGATTAAATAGCGCGAACTCGCAGATCGGGTAAAAATCTGCGCTTAGATGAATGCATACCACTGCGATGTCATACAAAGTCCGTCACGCAGGGGCTACGTAAACTAAGCAGATTTCCCCTGTGAAGTTTAACAATAGATAAATCTACATACCCGTAACACAACACCACCGAGAATATTAAGTGAATAAATACGAATGATAATAAGAAACCTCCCCACGTAAAGCATCTGAAATGTAAACAAACAGTTCAGCCAAATTCTTACCGGAAAGGAAAACAATTACTGTCATATATCTGAATATAACATATTAGTGTGATTGAAAACTATATACTATATCTAGCAATGTAATTTATAATGAATCAGAACAATTTGGATCTCAATCAATCAAATTTAAGTAGTTCAAAAACTATAGAATGTGTGGGGGTGACTAGAACATAGTTGCATGTATCTCTTGTAATAATTGAAAACACTATTTGGCATTCAAACAATAATTGAGACTCCTAGAGCGGTAACATACAAATATAAATATATATATATATATATATATATATATATATATATATATATATATATATATATATATATATATATATATACACACACACACACACACACACACACACACACACACACACACACACAAATACCCCAATCGATCGTGGTTATCACAATATCAGGGGCAGTGATGAACATGTACATATTGAGCGGCAATGATACCATAAGGTGGCAAACGCTATTGATGATAAGGATGACAAAAGCGATTGCGAAGATATTAGTTGTAAGAAACCAGACGATGATGAGGGGGCGAAGAAACGCTGTAATGGTGTTGAGGATGGCGTTATTTAAGAGGTGGAGGGCAATTCTGGCATGGATAATGATGATGATGAAAGTGATGATGGTTATTGAAATAAGGCAGACGATTTTAAGGTTATGATGATGACGAATAGTAAATAGGTAATAGTGTAGACAATGATGTCGATCTTAAAGAGGATCAACACGTAGGTGCTTGAGGCATCAATGTTGATGAGGAAATGTACTAGGACAGCATAATCATGGATACAGGCATTATATATTATTATAAAGATGCATCATTAATGATGATAAAGATGATGATGATGGCGGTGAGTAGAAAGATTGTCTGCTATTGTAGTCCTGCCGATGATTCCGAAATTTCAGGGGAGGAACTCGATGGTGATTGGGATATCGGTGGTGATGAGGAATACGTCCAGTCACAGCATAAGGAGATAGACATTACTGATTGTAAAGATGCTGATGATGAGAGTAGAAAGAAAATAGTGCTGCAGATGATTCCGATATTTAAGAGGAGGAATACGATGGTGTTTGGAATATCGATGGTGATGAGGAATAAGTGCAACTACATCATAGTGATTTAGACATTATAGAATTTAATGGTGCTGATGATGCATGGAGACAGACGATATTGATGGAAATGATGATGATGCTGGTGTTGAAGACCCGCCGACGATAATTGTAATGTAGAAGCTGAAGAGGACACCCAAGGAATAATCATTGGCTGTCGAAAGATAATATTGGTATCAGGATGACGATCATTAAGAGGAGGAGCAAATTGATTATCCACAATGACGATTCATGGAGACAGACGATATTGATAGAAAGGATCATGATGCTCGTGTTGATGACCCGCCGACGATTATTGTAGTGTAGTTGCTGAAGAGGACTCCCAAGGAATAATGCTCGGGAGTCGAAAGATAATATTGTCGATCAGGATGACGATCATAAAGAGGAGTGGAGCAGATGGATTATGCACAATGACGATTCATGGAGACAGACGATATTGATGGAAAGGATGATGATGCTGGTGTTGATGACCCGCCCACGATTATTGTAGTGTAGTAGCTGAGAGGACACCCAAGGAATAATCATTGACTGTCGAAAGATAATATTGGAATCAGGATGACGATCATTAAGAGGAGTGGAGCAGATGGATTATGTATAAAGACCTCAGCATAAAGATATCAGCATAATGACTGATGACTAAATGGGTGTAACTGAAGGAGATTTCACACTTCTTGGAATTACTCACTGCTGATCTCATATTAGTATATATTCTGTATTCCCAAAAAAAAATCAAATCCGAAGAGTAAGTAGAAGTGGGCAGGAAGTGAGTGTCTTCTCAATGCTGAAATATAAAAAACGCCTATATCTCGGTAAATATTAAATATAAGAAAACCACATTTATAGAACATTAAAATCACCACGCTAGAGGAAATCTGCTGAAAAATAGAACGGAAGTGTAAGGAGAAACAATATAAAACCATCAAGTATAAAGCTTAGACAAACAGAATGAGGGGATCAACAAGTCTAGATCATAAATGAAATTATAGTACTTTAGAACTCTCAGATCTGAAAAGCAATAGTTAAGAGTGTTTTACTTCAAATTTATAGCTCTGTTTACACTTGATAGGTCCATTTGTTGAATCTAATGTTGGTTTTCTATGGGATTTTAGAAACCTGAGATGTGTTTTATGTATTTATAGTTTGTCTAAACTCGGGTAATAAATAAAAAAAAAATATGGAGTAGTTTTGCTGTAACAGTTAAGGAACGAAAAACCCTCTGACCGTCGTAGATGTCAGAATGTATTTCGATCGGACATTAAAAATCTGTATTATTGGTTTTATTTTTTTCAAGGCTATAAAGATATTGACACACTCGTAATACATCATCGGAAAACTCATAATAAGATGATGATGCTGGTGTTGATGACCCGCCGACGATTATTGTAGTGTAGTTGCTGAAGAGGACTCCCAAGGAATAATGCTCGGGAGTCGAAAGATAATATTGTCGATCCGGATGACGATCATCAAGAGGAGTGGAGCAGATGGATTATGTACGAGTATAAAGACGAGACAGACAATATTGATGGAAAAGATGATGATGCTGGTGTTGATGACCCGCCCACGATTATTGTAGTGTAGTTGCTGAAGAGGACTCCCAAGGAATAATGCTCGGGAGTCGAAAGATAATATTGTCGATCAGGATGACGATCATAAAGAGGAGTGGAGCAGATGGATTATGTATAAAGATGAAACAGACAATATTGATGGAAAAGATGATGATGCTGGTGTTGATGACCCCCCCCCCACGATTATTGTAGTGTAGTTGCTGAAGAGGACTCCCAAGGAATAATGCTCGGGAGTCGAAAGATAATATTGTCGATCAGGATGACGATCATAAAGAGGAGTGGAGCAGATGGATTATGTATAAAGACGAGACAGACAATATTGATGGAAAAGATGATGATGCTGGTGTTGATGACTCGCCCACGATTATTGTAGTGCAGTTGCTGAAGAGGACTCCCAAGGAATAATGCTCGGGAGTTTAAAGATAATATTGTCGATCAGGTTGACGATCATCAAGAGGAGGAGCAAATACTGCATGGACTATGTACAATGACGATTTTTGGAGATAGACGATATTGATGGAAAAAGATGATGATGATGATGATGGTGATGACGACGACGCTAATTGTGAGCATTGAGACGATTATATGATTATTATTATGACGAAGAATACAATAATAATACTGTTGGCTATCTTGTCAATCGTTAAGATCAGGTCCATGAATACTGGTTACTGATGACGGTGAGGATAATGCACAATGACTATGTAAGGAGACGATATTGATAATAAAGATACTGATGATTATATAATGATGGCAGTCACGGAAATTGTAGAGTTGTAATTGAAGACAATTCCCAGGCGATAGCGACGGAGAGTAGAAAAGCAATTATTCTGAGGGTGATGATAATTAAGAGAGCATCACTGCTTCTCTTGCGATGATGATGATGCTAGTAGTTATAAAAAAATAATAAGATAATTATGAAAATTTAAACACTGTCAATACTGTGAGATTAACTACCACTGAGTCTTTTTCAATAAAATTGAATTTATAACAGCAGTTTCATTATAAAAGTATTTGATAAAATTGTCTTTCGAAAGTAAAACTCTTTCCAAAATGTTCAAAAACTTTCTTAACCCATTATTTCGTGATATTTTCCTTGTCTAACTCACGTCACACAAGTTAACCCGCACTTTAGAGACCAACGTACCAGACTTTAAGCAAACAGTATTAAGAATTGAATTAGACACGACTGGCAAGTAATAACATTTTCTTCCCGTAGAAAATGCATTATAGTAATCTAATAAATAATTAAGAATATTTAGAACCAAAAACATTTTAATTTCCCTTAAGGGTCATCTTATGAGTTGTACTCATGACGCGAGTTTCTAAATATTTTTTCGAATGTCCATGGATCCTCCAGTGTAGGAGATGCCGAAAATAAGTTCCGTTCAAAACAATATATATATATATATATATATATATATATATATATATATATATATATATATATATATATATTGTCTTTTAACTCTCTAGCGGTCGGAAGTTTTGTTTTGTCGTTACCGAACTAGATATTTTAGAGTTTATCTAAAACTAAAGATAAAGATCGTTAAAGGCTGAACTCGAACAAGTGGAGCGGTTAGAGTGAGAAATATCGGAGATTAACAGTATCATCCTTATTATACGTGGGATCGAAAATTTGTATAGAACCAACCATACCTCAAACGAAAGGATCTATAAATTTTTCTCTATCTGGAATATTAACCAAGAGAGTTCCATTTTCATATTTTTCAACCTTTTGTAAACACCGAACATTACTCATTGCTTGTTACCAATAAGTAGTTTTATCGTGAAACGAATGTGTTCTAATGTTGAATGAAACGCTTAAATATCGAATTTGGGTAAGATGAAATAACGATTTTTCTAATCAAAAGCACGTGTCCTCAATGTAAAGTACACTTGAAAACAAAAATTGGTATTTAAGCTTGGAATAAGACATTTCATAATATGACTTTTTATTATTAACATACTCGTACAATGAGTAAAAGTGGGGCTTACTGAAGTGTGAAAATATGGATATATCTATGCTAATATTCAAGATAGAGGAGAAAAGGGCGGAATAAAATTTATAGGACATTTAATTTGCAATCAGATTTGTTAATTTGAACTTTTTCAAACCGACTCATGATAAGGAAAATATTTTGAGTTTTCGTAACTCCACTTCCGCTAAACCCTTCTCCCCTGGTTCATGTTTGTAATGTAGTTTTGGAGAGACTTCATTTTCATCATCTCCTTGGTTGGAGCAATGGACAATTTTCTGGTGATAGGCTTGTGACCAAGGAACGGTCCCTATGCATAACCAGAAACTTTTTTGACGAGGTGGGAATAGACAAGAAGGTTCTTCAAACCTTGGTCGAGGGTATCATTATTGATACTTTAGGGATTATTTCCCACCATATATTCTAATTTTAAATTTTACCAGTGATCTTATTACAGAAGGGAACAAATTTTTATTAATTTTTTGTTGCATGGAGTTTTAGGCCTCTTGTTTACTAATTAGAGGTTGGTGATTACAAATCTAGCCTCAGTTTTTCTCCAGAAGCTTTTGTTTTTGGCAAACAGCTGATAGACATATATTTGTACTAGTCACATTCAAACTTCAATTCAACTGAGTTGTTTAGTGAAAAAGTTTGTGCTCTTGTGTTAAATAACAATGTACAAGTTAAGAAATATCTGTAGAAACAATCCAAACTATTTCTGTTACATTTGTGGTGAATATACATTCAAAAATTGTAGGATAAGTGTGTCAGAGTTTATAAAACAGGTATATTTTGATTACTTTGGATTCGCTTTGGACATCCGTGACAAGTACTGGATCCCTCATATGGTATGTAAAACATGTGTTGAGTCTTTGAGATTATGGGCAAATAAGAAAAGACCCCATTTTAAGTATCAAACACCAATCAAAAATGTTGTTCCCTTGTGTTATAGATCCACAGATCATGTTATTCTAATAATAGAGTTTTTATTTTATATCTAGTGACATACACATTTTAGGTTGCTGACTGTGTTAAAATATTATAGTTATTTATCTGACTAGATTGCAGTATGTATTGTTTTACTTAGTAGCGGTATTGTCCTAGGGATTGATTTCAGTTGTTGTTTGCTTCAGCATCTCAATATAATTGAGCAGCCCCACAAACTGTGTATAACTTTGTACAATAAAGTGATTCTCTCTCTACAACCATTATACATACCATCATTTGCTGATTTAGGGATATACGTACTGAAACATCATTCGATATTGGTGTCTTCACGAGTCTACTGAACCTATGACAGTCTATTCCCCCTGCAAAAGGTTCCCCGAGACCTACAATAGATTACACTTTGAGAATTTCATTGCCTGGCATTATTTCATAGGTCGATCTCCCATTTCATTTGATGATGGAATCCACCATTCGCCCCTAGAGCGAGTCAAGCTATAAGATGAGAGCCTCATTACTGGAGGGGAAGATGCAAACTCTATTGATTATCGGCCTATAGAGAGGCCCGTGATGGATGGAGCCACTTAGACCTTGTCTCTCCGCCTTCCTCCCCATCTCATTGTTTTCAAGATCCCTCCCCCCTTTTCTCTAGCGCATACATCTCAGACGGGAAATTGTCCCTAGGCAAACCGGATTATACTGATGAGCGGCTATTGGAATTCACGACTTATCTCTTGGCTTCTTTTAGCAGATTTACTCTTAGTGCGGTTCAAGCAGATTTCTCTTAAAGGAAATCAGCTATTGAGGTAGTACTTATAACGCTATTTTCGAAACATTTCTTCGAATGTCCATCGATCCTATCTGGTAAAAAATGAGGTCTGTTCAAAATTATATATATACACACATATACCTATAAACATATTTGTCTTTTAACACTCTAGCGGTCACAATGTTTGTTAGATCGTTACCAAACTCAATATTTAATCGTTTTATGTAAAAGGAAAGAACACGTTCGTTAATGGTTAAAATCGAACCAATGGGAGGGGGGGTTTAGATGGAGGATTTTTCAAATACTTCCGTTACTATACGTCGGATAGAAAACTTGTATAGAACCGATCTTGTTGCAAATGAAATTTACTATAAATATTGATATAAACATTTATCCTCTATCTTGAATATTAACCGAGATATTTGCATTTTTATTAAGTGTGTGCGGATTACGGAAGAGTTTCCACCTCAAGGTAGTTCTGCCGTTTCCTTAACCGTTCGTCTCTCGTGAAATCGGTTTAGACTCGTGTAAGCTTCTATTTTGTGAGATATATGCAGATACGTTCTGTTGACACCCCTCTCTTTTCTTTAGTTCTTGGACAACTAAAATTTGAGTGATTCTGATAAAAATTACTTTGATTCATTATAAATTTCAGTACTAGATATACTAAATAGTTTGCAATAAAGTAAATATGCCATCTTCAGATATATTTCAGTAATTGGTTTTCTTTTCGGTGAAGAATATGCCTATCTCTGTTCATCTGAGTCCTAGGCAGATTTGTTTGTTTACAATTCAGAAGCCATTTCCGTCGGGAGTTTACTAAAATTAACTAAAAGATTTCTCATTACCGTTTGTATTTAATGTGTTGTAAAACTTCACGTGGGAAATCTGCTTAGTTTACGCAGCCCCTGCGTGACAGACTTTGTTTTCCCCAAGTATTTTTTATATAAAATCTTCCAATGTACCATTAGTATATTATCTGGACCTATCCCATTGTTTCAATATTTAATAATTTATTGATAAGAAACCTGAATTCGCATGTGAAAACTGTAGTATTTCACGAACATTAATACCAAAGTTAGATCGAATTAGAAGAATGATCATATTTCATGTTATAAAAGCTGTAATTACTCATTGAATTAATTTACCACTTATTGTTTTTTTGAAATAATTTATGATTTTGGGATATTGCACTAACTCAATCTCACATTGAGGTTTCATGAAATTATTAAACATTGAAACAAGGTTTGATTAATTACGGCTAATCGGGACTGGTTTTCTACAGGTCACACCCTTTCTGCCAGGGTGGGACTAACGAATATTTGAATATTATTTAGCAAAAATACTTGGATGAATAAATCTTTTACATATTACCTTTCTCATTCCTAACGGAATGTAAAATCCACAAAAAAAAAATAGGATCAAAAAGAAACATTCATTGAAATATTTTTCTTGCCCGTTCATTCGCTGGGTGTTTCATAGTGTTCAGCGTCAAGAGCATGGTCCTTTCGGATGGTTTCATTAGTGCCGTCCTGTTGGTCAGATTGAAACAGCTTAATTAATCTAGAAGAAACAAGGAAAAACATGGACTCGTCATCAGGTGGAAATGTCGGCCGCTGATTAAATAGGCAATCTGGGTGCCGTACAATATCAGCTGTATACCAACGGGCTTTGTTTGATGCTCCAAACAGACACGCACACATATACATATAGTCAGATACGAGGCAAGGATTGAGGTTTTAACATATATCAAGAAAACATGTAAATATTTATTAAAATATATTTATATCCTTTATTCAAATGTCCACGTGTCTATGTATAACTAATAGAATAAGGCACAAAACTCTGTCATGCCTGCGAGAATTTTCCTCCCATAGAAAAAGCATTCTACCAATCAAAAGTCCACGCAGCGTCTGCATAAACTAAACAAATTTCCCTCGTGAAGATTATAAATAAATCTACAAACTGGTATCACAACACAACCCTAAGTAGTATTAAGTGAATAAATACAAGTGGTAATAGGAAATCTTTTCCCTCCAAACGGGAAGCGTCTGTAATGTAAACAAACAGGTCTGCTAACCACTCACCGGAAAAAAAAACAATTTCTGAAATATATCAGAATATAATATATTAATTTTATTGAAAACTATTTACTACATCTAGTACTGTAATTTATAATGAATCAGAATAATTGGTTTCTCAATCAGTCATATTTTAGTAGTCCTCATGCCAGAACGTGGAAAATCTGCTTAGTTAGGAAGCCTCAGTGAGAGAGACCTTTTATTTCATGAACAAATCACTGAGACTAACTACTAACGACTAGCCCTTTCGGCAAGCTGTTTCGAACCCTTCAAAAATGTTTGAAGTACTTGTTTTGAAATTTTCTATAGAAAAAGGTTTGACAAAATTACTCAAGAAAATATTTATTAGGACTGCCTGCATAACTAGACACCAATGATGACAACTAGTTATATTCGTTACAATTCTACAGAATATTTACTGTTAGTCTGTTACCCTAAAAATATTTCATAGTTGGATATTGCAAATACTTCATAATTAGAAAATTTCAAAATGTTTAATTCAAAAATTTTTGAAGCAAAGCAGCTTACCGAAGAGCTAGTCGCTTCTAGTTAGTTTCTGTGATTTTTTGATCAAATAAAAGATCCCTCACAAAGATGCTTCCTAACTAAGCACATATTCCAAGTTCTGGCATGATGTTACTGTTCTCATCTCATCTATAAATTTCCGAATAACTATCCGATGAGTAGAATTGGACGGCCAAAAAAATCTTAATTGCACAACGTATTTGAAAGTATGTTATAATTTAAAGATCTGTAGAAAACAATATTGGATATTTAAGCTTCGAATTAGAAGTTTCATGATATACTTGCTTATTGTAAAATTTCGATGACTAAATGGGTGTAAGTGAAGGAGATTTCACAATTTTTGGAATTACCAACTGCTGATCTCATATTAGTATATATTCTGTATTCCCAAAAAAAAAAATAAAAAAAAAATACTAAGAGTAAGTAGAAGTGGGTGTGTACTGATTGCAGAAATATAAAAAACGCCTATGTCTTGGTAAATATTAAGGATAAAAAAGCAACTTTTATAGATTATTAAAATCTCCAAGCTAGAGGAAATCTGCTAAAACATAGAAAGGAAGTGTAAACGAGATACAAATTAAAATCGTGAAGTTTACAGCTTAGACAAATAGAATGAGGGGATCAACAAGTCTAGATCATAAATGAAATTATAGTACTTTAGAACTCTCCGATCTGAAAAGCAATAGTTATGAGTGCTTTACTTCAAATTTATAGCTCTGTTTACACTTGATAGGTCCTTTTGTTGCATCTAATGTTGGTTTTCTATGGTATTTAAGAAACCTGAGATGTGTTTTATGTATTTATAGTTTGTCTAAACTCGGGTAATAAATCAGAAAAAATATGGAGTAGTTTTGCTGTAACAGTTAAGGAACGAAAAACCCTCTGACCGTTGAAGATGTCAGAATGAATTTCGATCGGACATTAAAAATCTGTATTATTGGTTTTATTTTTTTCAAGTCTATAACGATATTGACACACTCATAATACATCATCGGAAAACTCATAAAACATAATCTGAAATTAATTTATAAATCATAATAGTGACAGTGGTCTCATTGCTACTATTTAAAGAAAAAAAACGTACTGTATTTGAACGTTTTATGTCAAACTAAGAAAACCGCATGTAGAAAATGAGACATTTCTTCTTCACAATTTATTTAGCGTTAGGAGATATTGAAGGTAACTGTTTCTGTTGCTAGTAATACTAAAGTATCACTTAGAATTACGACGACTAATGTTGGAATTGAGTATAAAAGCAGCCAAAAACACAAGATACGATAGGTACAAAGTGATAGCGGTTAAATATAAGATATAGATATAGAAGAGAAGGGCTTGCGGAGGTAGTGTGTCAGGGAAGGGGTGGAATGCACAACAATTGGTTTTGGAAGAGGCCACATATTTTAAGGACTGTAGGCAATTAAATTATAACAGGTTTCGGTTATTATAACGAGTTATTTGTTAAAAATGCCTTTAATCTAAAAAGTAAATTGGGTTAATTAAATGTTTTATCTTACAACTAAAAGCCCCCCCCCCTTCCAATGAATTTACCAGATTTTCACATCAGTGATATATATATCTCGATATGCATATCTCAAATCTAACTTAAATACCACGAATTGTATTTATAAGACATTCAGTGAAGGTTAGCCACAAAATAAAAGGCAATATTTGATCAGATTCCGAGGTCATTTGTGTGTATGCGTGTGTGAGTGTTTTTCACTGAGGGAGCTCTATTTTATGTAACTTATTAAAATGAATATGAGAGCTCTTTTGGCAGATTTCTCCATAAGAATAAGGCAACAGGAGTTGTACTGATGATGAGATTTTTCGAATTAGACCCTTCCATTAGGTGACGTGTTGTTTTATGTATGTATATATATATATATATATATATATATATATATATATATATATATTCTAATTTCCTATTGAAGAACTACAATTATTATAGTTATTATATCTTGTAGACAAAAGTAATGCCGGCAATTGCTATTCTTTATGTTTTTCTCCTCATCAATTTCCTTTTTCCTATTCAACCACTACTTAAGTCATTGCACTTCTAAATATCTCCTGCACAGCTTCAAAAACGAAATTCTCACATTAGCTTCTTATGACTAGAGAAACAAAGATTGGAACGAGCAGACAACATTCCAAGTCCAATTGTGACACACTATTGGAAACATTACTGGCATTTCTGAGCGCTAGGGTCCTATTTATTTTGCGGAAACTTTAAATGAGTTTTTGCTGGAGCTAGTTGTTCTGGCACAATTTCTTTTCTAGTAACATATCGAACTATTATTATAATATACACATTTTAACATTTAATCAGGCGTATCTCAATAATTTAAAAAAATGATTATTAGAATTATTATTAACTACAGGTCACCACCTTTAGGATTTTATTTAAAGAGTTCATGACTAAATAAATTCCTATTGGCCAGTCGGGAATAGAACTCGTTACTGTAGGTTTACAATGTGAAAAAAAAATTAAGGCCCACGTTTTAACTCAAATGGTGAACCTAAGAGTTAAAGCCGTGGTTCAATGGAATTTATTGAAAAATTAAATATGGGTAGATATAAAAAGGGGTTTCTGGCGCACTGTTAAGAAAGACATGATTTACAATAAAAAGAAAACGAACGATAAAAAAAGGTAAAATGAGTTAAAGTAGTTTAATACAAGCTTAAACTAATTTAACTCACTTTAACTATTTTAACTTATTTTGCCTTTTTTATATTGTTCGTTTTTTGTGGGAATCACGTCTTTTTTAAAAATGCGCCAGAAACCCCCATTTACATCTACTAATATGTCCTCAAACAATTTCCATTAGCCATTGGCCGCTGCAAGTTACTTAATCATCCCTTCTGAGTCAGACTTATACAGTTGATATTTTTTTTATTAGATATTTATTGATTTTCTCTTGAATTGAGTTGAAATGATCATTTGATCCAAGTTAACGTTTGGAGACCGGCTGAGTGTATAAATGAAGAGGAGAGGCAGATAGAATTGAATTGCACGGTGCCCGTATGCAGGCTGTACCCTTGACAGCGGCAAGATAACAAATTGAGACATGACTCTACCACTTGACATCTGTCACTAACATCTCTAATCACTCTATTGCTCCTCATTACTTTATAAGTGACCCTTTCGTCGCGCATGTTGTGGCTCCTCTGTGCCTCCAACAACTGTCAGATACACAAACAATGAGGAGGAGAGAGATAAGCCTGTTAGCTCTAATGTTTGAGCTAGCAGCAATGGAAATCCTCCTATTCAAGCGCCGTTTTCCAAAGTAGTAGTGCAATTATTCAGTAAAATTAGTCTGTGTTGTTTTCACGGAGCCATTTATCAAAACCCAAACAAAATGTCCGCCGAACGTATTTAGATTATGAAAATAAAACTACTTATTCTTTCCATTCTGACTTCAATGAAGCTCCAGGATGTGACATCTCTAATCAATCTAATGCTCTCAAATAACTTCGTAAGTGACACATTCGTCAATCTTTCTCATGTTATGACTAGTGCAACTCATAAACTGTCAAATACATAATTATTGAGACCTTGCTGTTCAAGTATGACTTTCCAAGAAGAATTTAAAGTATTTGGATACTTTCATAATATCCTTTAAAAAAATCTAACTAACCTATCTACAAGCTCATAACCCGTCCGTCACTCAGGGGCTGCGTAAACTAAACAGATTTAGTGAAGTTCAATAATAGATAAATCTACATACTGCTAACACAACACCACCGTGAATATTAACGCCATCTCCTCGGAAGGATCGATGGACATTTGAAGAAATATTTCGAAAATCGCGTACTGAATACGACCTCAAGAGCTGATTTTACTTAAGGGAAATCTGCTAAAATGAAGGAAGAAGGAAGTTATACTGCCGCACCCTGTAGAACGTGTTTCGATCGAAATCATACTCATTTTGAATTTCGAAAATTACGTCAAGAGTACAATCCTAATTTCCTTATTTCCCTAAAAGGCCCTTAAATGGCTAAGAAATGTAACTGCATTGCTAAATACAATCGAATGGGTAATGCTCGCCCTTGAACCCTATACTTCTAGTACAGGAGTACAGTGCGTTATCCACAACACGACCTCAGAACGCGGCCATTTGTAATATAACATAAGCTCTCATGGTGCAATATGTCCCATGTAGGTGTGTATTTGTCGTAGGAGGTAGAGGAAGAGGCAGGGAAGCTAATAGGAGGAGTAAATGAGCCATGACCAGGAAGCTAGCTCACTACTAATAACCTGCCTTCTTATTACCTCTCCCCACCCTCACCCCCATAACCCCTATTTAGTATTTGTCAAACACACATTTTCCAACCCCCACACGCCTTTTTCCACAATTACCTCCACCCTTTATTATTTAATTGATATATTTTCTCATCTCTGTAAGTTATTTTTATTTTTAGCAGATTTCCATCAAGGGAAATCAGCTATTGAGGTCGTACTCATGACGCGATTTTCGAAAATTTTCTTCAAATGTCCATCGATCCTACCCAGGAGATGACTAGAATGAGGTCCGTTCAAAATTATATATATATATATATATATATATATATATATATATATATATATATATAAATATTTGTCTGTTAACGCTCTAGCGGTCGTAATTTTTGTTTGATCGTTACGAAACTCGATATTTAACCGTTTTATATAAAAAGACAGATCAAGTTCGTTAATGGCTTAAATCGGACCAGAGGAAGGGGGGGATTTTCGAAAATTCAAAATATCTCCGTTATTATGCATCGAATCGAAAAATTGTATAAAACCAATCTTATTGCAAATTAAATTTACTATAAATATTGTTATATACATTTATTCTCTATCTTGAATACTAACAGAGATATTTGCATTTTTATGAAGTCTGTGGTCGGGTTTAGTTCGGACTAGTTTGGCCAACTTCGTCATTTCTTGGCCCAGGCGGAAGCTTCTTCTAACCTGTCGTTTTTAACCTTACCTTACCTTCCTTACTTTGTGAGATTTATGCAAATACATTCTGTTCATCCGCCCCCCCCCCTTCTTTAGTTCTTGGACTACTAAAATTTGAGTTATTAAAATATAAATTATTCTTACAATTCAGAAGCCGTTTCAGTTGGGAATTTATTTGAATTAACTGAAAGATATCTCATTATCTAATCACGGTGGTGTTGTGTTACCACTATGCAAATTTCTCTATTGTAAAACTTCACGGGGGAAATCTGCTTAGTTTACGCAGCCCCTGCGTGATGGACTTCTTTTTTTTTTTTTATGAGACCAAAGAATTAATGTCTCTTTGTAAATTACTCATTTCAAAAACAAATGTTTGAATCAAGGATTAAAAAATGATTGCCAGACAAACTCTACCAATATTTCATTTCGAAAACATTTTCTCAGCTTCCTAGCCGTATAGAAGTTCCCCCCGCGCTTTGTGGGTTTAAATGATTCTACCAATATCTTATGTAGCAATTGTCGATTTATACCTATATTTAGTGTTTAGTGCATTAGAAACTCATCGGCTAATTATAAGTAAAATCATAGCGAAGTATAATTATAAATTTCAAAAAATTATTATAAAAATCAAACCCTCTCTCTTCAAAATTTTATCACACATTTTTCAAGGCTGTAATTTCACAAAACCCTAACACTCTATTTATTTTCACAGACGGATCTAAGACAGAACACGGGACGGGCTCAGCCGCCACTACCCAAACAAAACTTACAAGTTAAACTACACGACGAATCAAGTACTTATACTGCAGAACTACAGGCCATCATACTAGCACTTTCGAAATTAGAATACAAATCACACCAAGTAATTTTATGCACAGACTCTTTAAGTTCTTTACTTTCCTCGGGAAACATCTACTCTAATCATCCACTAATTACAAAAATACTAGAACTATTACACGCACTAAACACTTGCAATTTTAAAATGTTGTGGTTACCCGGTCACAATGACTATAAAAATGACTGATATCGACAAACACGGAAAAATAGCAACAAAAATGGCTACTTCTGACATAACTACACTAACACCAACAGACCTCAACAAGATTGTACAAACAAAAATTCTCCAAGACTGGCAAAAACACTAGTTACGTACCGACAATAAACTATTGGAAATAAAACGCAATGTTACTGCATGGTCAAAGAGACAGTACGTAGATTCAAGAAGAGACCAATTCGTCCTCACCAGAATACGTATTGGACATATATACCAAACACATTCTTACATAATGAACAGAAAAGACAAGCCTACTTGTACTCATTGCAACACTGGACTAACTATAAAACACCTACTAACAGAATGCATATTACGAGCTTACTTAAACATTCCACATGACTTGAACGAACTACTGATTGCGGGTAGCCCACATATTAACACAATTCTGACATTTAAAAACAATTGGGCAGTTTGAGAATATTTAATTACATAATTTAATTTTTTTTAATGTGTGTGTGCGTGCGTGCGTGTGTGTGTGCGTGTGCGTGAGTGTGTGTGTGTGTGTGTGTGTGTGTGTGTGTTGAGTGTGCGTGTGCGTGTGTGTGTGACGTATTTAAATTTGAATGATGCATGTTTTTATGAATAGTTTCTGCTTCAAAGTCCCCAAGTTTACTTTTCACCTATTTATTTACCACCTGTTTTTAGTTCTATGTTATGATCGTGTTTCTTTTAGCAGATTTCCCTTAAGGGAAATCAGCTATTGAGGTCGTACTCATGACGCGAGTTTCGAAAAATTTCTTCAAATGTCCATCGATCCTACCCAGGATATGACGAAAATGAGGTCCGTACAAAATTATATATATATATATATATATATAGATAGATAGATATATATATAATTATATATGTTCTATTCCTTTAGTTTTGTTCTTTATATTATTTCGTGTTACATGTTTTTTTTATTATTTGTTAATAATTGTTGTTATTCTGTGTTCTGTTGTTATTTCCTGTTCCATCTTTTGTTATTATGGTTTTGTTTTGTTTTCCCTCCAAGTTTAAGAAGAGCAAGTTGCCATAGTTGCGGAGCTCCACATAATAAATAACTAAATAAGTTACTAGTGAATATCAGTACGTTCAGTGTAGCTTTTAGTGAATAGTAATTTTTAGTAGTTACAGTACATAGCCATATTCAGTGGAGATCAGTGCCGTTGATGTCCTTGATTGGCAATTTTATATCATACTTTAGGATGTATATATATCGAATTTAATAAGAATGAATATTGCCTAAATTAAATTATGAATAATGTAATCTGTTTCATATATTTAGTTCTAATGCAGTATTATTTATATGAACAACCGATCGGTTAGATGAAGATGTAACTATGTCTCTCTTGGAATCGATTTTTAAACTCTTCATCATTTTAATGTATCGATATTATCAGCTGATCTTGGTCCTGTATTGGATGTGTCCATTTTTCTCAGCGTGTACACTTCGCTGGTAAGTTGAGATCTTTTAATGCCGCTGAAGTGGCTTCATAGAGCAACAAAATATGTAGAGAAAATAACAATCAGTGGAAGATAGATATGTTTGTTGTCCATCGACCTTCACCTATTTAGCTGCTAACGAAAGTTACTTAAATATTAAGGGACTTATTCGTACTCTCTGGTGTCCAGTAAACTCTATGTATCCCGATTTTTCTGTTGCCTTCAACCACCTGTGTGTCAAGGAAATTTGCTTAAAGCCTAGAGCCCGTCGTGACTTGAAACCTGCCTGTAAGGCTATAAAGGCTTGAGAGCAGGGACCCCGGGACCCACTTAGCCGAGCGCACCTGAGACCCCCGTCGCTGTGGTCTTTGTTTCGCTCCTCGTTATGCCCTCTATTGTCAGCAATAATAGATCGTTAGACCATCTCTCTCTCGGCCCGTCTATAATGGTCTCTCACCATACTATACAGTCATTGTATATTTTAATATTTCATCAGTTCTACCCTACCTCATTCTTTACAGGCATCGCTTTACCTAGTTCCTTTTTTTCTTTCTTTTTTTTGCCCAATTAAACCATATTATCAGTGGTAATTACCTTGTTAAGCTAACTGTTCGGGAGCCATTTAATACAAATTCTTTTTCAAATTATTGTATATTGAAATATCATCTTGTTGTGGTTATGGAGACTAGCTGAACATAGGATTTGAGGATTAAATAACCATTTATGACCTGCCTGGACTCCAAGAGCCGTCAGGTCAACATCCAAGACTTCGGTCACTGACGATGATGCACTGCATCAAAAGCGCTCTGCCGTTTTAATAAATTGTTATAGAGGAAGCTTGGCCAATTGTTTCATCCTACTTGCATTAGATATCACTTCCACCTGCCAGAACACCAACTCAAAATAACCAGTTGATTCTAGATAGTTAAATGTTGACTGTCTTCTTCAAAACTAAATATAACTACAAGAAATACTAATGTATGTAACTAAAACTGCTCTGAATTGGCCACAAAATTCTCACACATCAGCACCTGATGAAAAAGGACGAACCTCCAATCTGCATTGCTTGTGGAGAAGAGCTGACAGTTGCACACATACTTACCAAGTGTAGAAGGTATGAATACATCAGAAAGTCCCTTGGTATGTCAGAAGTACTTTCTGAAATGCTAGGGGACGATAGCCACGCAATTAAAAATCTGATTAAATTCTTAACAATTACGGGTCTAAATAAAGAAATATATATATAAGTTCAACATATGGGCACACAAGCCAATAAGATAAGTATTTATACATAAAATAGATTTTAAAAAGATACTGTTGTGTTTTTGTCATTTCTGACAGGATTGGGGATAAAAAAAAAAGTAGGAGGGACCCATCATAGGCGAGGCTGAAGGAGGGACCACGAGAGGACCGGATCTCTTTGAAAAGAAGGACAACCGAAGGAAAGGAAGTAAAACACGAATTGGGATCTTTGACCACCTAGACAAAAATAACCCACGCGAGTTCAGTGCCTAATGACAATAAAAATAAAATAAAACTGCTCTGAACAACTGATTATCTCAAAAAGTCCGTCACTCACGAGCTTCGTAAACTAAACAGATTTTCACGCGCAGGATGGAGACGACGAAAATGAGGTCCGGTCAAAATTTTACTTTCACTTGATTTAAATATCGGTTTTGGTAACTATAAAACAAAATAGCGACTGTTACAGTGGTAACAATACATACATACACACACACACACACACACACACACACATATATATATATATATATATATATATATATATATATATATGTATATATGGTTTTGGATGGACCTCTTTTCCACCAACTCCTAGGTAGAAGTAATGGGTAATTGAGGACATTTTTTTGAAAATAAAATGATGAATACAACGTTAGTAACAAATTTACATTAAGGGGAATCTGCTAAAAAGTATTAATGTTATACAGATTATTTAAAACACACATCATTATTAATAATTAAAAAGTAGTTAGTCAGGTGTCATTCTGTTCATATCTTACTCAATCAGAAATAGAAAGGTTAGACTCACAATCAGTTTCATCAAGGAATCGGCTGATTGATTAGGCCATCTATAACTGCTAGTCAATTGGATTTGCGTAATAGTAAACTGCATACTGTAGTACAACTATTTCTGGCTGGATATTAGTGATTCCAAACAATAATACTTAATTTCAGTGGGCTTTTCTTAAAGATAATTGGCTATAAAGGTTGCATCTACTCATGATGAGAGTTTTGAAACATTTCATCAAATGTCAATCAATTGTACCTAGGGATGATGAAAATGAGGTCTGTTCAAAATAAAGTTATATATATATATATATATATATATATATATATATATATATATATATATATACTAGCTCAGATACCACCCGGCATCGCTCGGGAATTCATATGAGGCTGAATGGTGGGATGGTATATTTTGTTGGCAAGGCTTTACTTTGCACCATTATTTTGACATTACCCCGTTCCAGTGTTTAGGGTTTTAATACCCGTATGTTAGCAATAGTTAATAAAAAAAATTATTTTCTTTTATGTAAGACTTCACTGTCCTGCTAATTTGGTCCACATTTTTTCCCGTCACCTGTGCATTATGCATAGAATGGAATTATTAAGGGAGAAAACTATTGACATAACATTTGAATTAAATTTTTCTACAGGTGAGGTACCTGGTAGTTCATAATTGAATAGAAGTGTTGAGCAAATTTCTCTAAATATAACAAAATAAAACAACTTTTAATTATGTGCATATTTGCCGAAACCCCCAAAAGGAAAATCCATTATTACTAATTTCATGCCTCCCCAGTTATAACCCGCCACTCCTTCACGTCCCTAGAAATGTCAGTATAGCTTATTATATGAAGGAAATCGTTAGTACTAATTCCACATACCGATTATGGTTTAATTCGGTTGAGTCTTTAGTGCCAAATAAAATTGAGGACACCCCAGCTAATAGCTTATTAGCGTATAACACATTTATGCTTCCGTTATAAACGGCAAAATTGCATAAAAACAAAGTTACCTCTAAATAACAAAATAAACAACTTTTATATTATGAGCATATTTGCCGAAACCCCCAATAGGAAACGAAATCATCGCTATTATTAATTTTCCAGGCCATCCCTTATAACCCCCAGTCCCCCTGCCCCTTCCCTATAAATGTTAGTATGGCTAATTATAAGAAAATCGTTAGTATTAATTCACATAGCGAGTTTGGTTTAGTTCGGCTGAGTCTTTTGTGCCAAATAAAATGGAGGACTCCCGCTTTAGTTTTATAAGCGTATAACTCATTTATGCTTCCGATATAACCGGGGCAAAAGTGCATATAACAAAGTTTACTAGTTACTACTAAATAAACAAAATAAACAAACTTTTGTTATGTTGCATATTTGCTGAGAAAGCAATAGGAAAACCGAAATATCGCCTATTTTTAATTTCAAGGCCTCCCTTATTAACCCCGCACTCCTGCCCGTTCCTAGAAATGTCTATAATGGCTTATTATAAGGCAAACTCGTTAGTATTAATTCACATAGCGAGTTTGGATATTAGTTCGGATTGAGTTACTTATTGTGCCCCAAATAAAATTTTGTGGGCTCCCGCTATAGTTTTTAGCGTATAACTCATTTATACATCCGTATACGGCAAAAGTGCATATAAACAAAAGTTACTCTAAATAACAAAAATGGAAACTCAACTTTTGTTATGTTTACATTTGAAACGAAAAATCCAATAGGGAAACGCGAAATATCGCTATTTTTAATTTCAGGGCTCCCTTATAACCCCCCACTCCTATTTGTCTTAGAGAATATTAATATAGCCTAAAGTCTAAGTCTGGGGCTAGTAGTTAAGTAATATACATACCAAGGTTTTCATAAAAATTACGGTTCAGCCGTTTTTATTGCGTGAAAAGGTAACAAACAAACAAACAATAAACCACATACACGAAAGAAACAAAATGCAGAAAAGGGTGTCCTATGACATGTGAAACGCAAAAGTTATGCGTTGAAATTTCGCGAAAAAAAAAAAAAATCAATGTTAACAGACAGAGGTTACAATTTTATATAATAATATATATATATTATATATATATATATATATATATATATATATATATATATATAGATATATATATATATAGATATATATATATACTAGCTCAGATACCCGGCTTCGCTCCGGAATGACATTTGAGGCTGAATGTTGATGGTATTTTTTTTTTTTTGCAAGGATTGACTTTGCACAATAAATTTGGACATTTACCCCTCCCAAGTGTTAAGAGTTTATATTAACCTGTCGTTGCCTAAGAATTTGTTAATTTAATAAAAATAATATTTCATGTAAGACTTCAACTGTCCTCCATATTTTCATATTTCCCGTCCTTCCTGTGCATTATGCATAGATATGAATTAATAAAAGGAGAAAATATTGACATAACATTTGGAATTAATTTTTTCAGGTGAGGTACCTCGTAGATCATATTGAAAAGAAGAGTGTTGAGCAAATTTTCTCTAAATAACATAATATAACAACGTTTGTTATTGGCATAATTGCCGAAACCCCCAATAGGAAATCATTATTATTATTTCAAGGCCTCCCTTATAACCCCCACTCCTTCTCCCCCCGTCCCTAGAAATGCTAGTATATCTTTATTATAATGAAGGCATTAGTACTAATACATCATACCGAGTTTGGTTTAATATCGGATGAGTCTTTAGTGCCCAAAAAAAAATGTGGACGAACCCGCTATAGGCTTATAGCGTATAACTCATTTATTTATGCTTCCGTATACGGCAAAAGCGCATGTAACAAAAGTTACTCTAAATAACAAAACGAATAACTTTTGTTATGTGCATATTTGTTGAAAAAGCAATAGGAAACGAAATATCACTATTTTTAATTTCAGGCCTTCCATATAACCCCCACTCCTGCCCGTCCCTAGAAATGTTAGTATGGCTTATTATAAGGAAGGCGTTAGTACTAATTCAAATACCGAGTTTGGTTTAGTTCGGTTGAGTCTTTTGTGCCAAATAAAATTGTGGACTCCCTCTATAGTTTTTAGAGTATAACTCATTTATACTTCCGTATACGGCAAAAGTGAATATAACAAAAGTTACTCTAAATTACAAAATAAACAACTTTTGTTATGTTCATATATGCCGAAAAACCAATAAGAAACGAAATATCGCTATTTTTAATTTCTGGCTACCCTTATAACCCCCACTCCTGTTCGTCTCAGAGGATATTAATATAGCCTAAAGTCTAAGTTGAGTTAGTAGTAATATACATACCAAGTTTCATAAAATTCGGTTCAGCCGTTTATGCGTGAAAAGGTAACAAACAAACAAACAAACAAACAGACACCAAAGAAACAAAATGCAGTTATGGTGTCTATGACATGTGAAACGAAAAGTTATCGTGAAATTTCGTGAAAAAAATCAATGTACAGACAGAGGTTACAATTATATATATATATATATATATATATATATATATATATATATATATATATATATATATATATAATATATTTTATATATATGGAAGAATTAATTCTAAAAATTTAAAAATATTATGTTTAAAACAAAAGCTACTTTTAATAACACAAAAAACAACTTTTGTTACAAGCATGTTTGCCTAAAAACAAATAGAGAATGATATATCTCGAATTTTTTAATCAGGTCTCCCTTATAACCCCGACTCCCGTTTGATCCTAAAAAATTTAATATATCTTATAATCATGGAAGAATTAATTCTAATTTACATACCGACTTTTGTTAAGTTCGGTTCAATCGTCAGTGCTCAATAAAATGTTTTGCTCCCACTTTAATTTTATAGTGTATATCTCGTTTATACTTCGTTATACGACAAAAGTGAACAAAAGTTACTCTGAGTAACAAAATAAACAACTTTTATCCTGTGCATATTTGGTGAAGAACCAATAGAAAACGATATATCGCTATTTTTAATTGTAGGCCTCCCTTGCAACTCCTGATCCATCTGTCGGGCTGATTTGTGAATCTAAACCATCCAGGGTGTCACCCAAACGCATGCAAAAAAAATTATTCAAATCGGTCCAGCCGTCTTGGAGGAGACATACACACGTACAATAGAATTATATATATAAAGACACGGCGTTAGTGGTCGCAATTTTTGCTTGAACGTTCTCATACTGTATATTAATAACGCGTTTCTTGTAAAACTAAACATTAAACTTGGAGGAAAAATTCAAAATCTCCTCTTTAGTATCGGTGGATTGAAAATTTGTATAGAATCAATCTTATTACGAATGCTCTATAAATATTTTTTATACATTTTTTATTAGGTGCAATCTTAATAATTCTAGTTCATTGTTCTCTAAGTCCTTCTCATCTTATATCAGCTGATATGTAATGAAATATCTTATTCCCAGCTTAAATATCAAATGCGGGCCTCTTCAAAACTTACTTAGTGAGATACATATATTCGTTGTGACGTCATGAATAAAGATTGCATTTTCAAGAGTGGCCAATATTTGCTGTTATGGCACCATTGGGTAAATATTATTGGAAAAACCGAAACTCTAATTTGAGGCGGTTTAGGCAATTGGGAAATCTATTTAGTTTACAATAAAGTTGCGTGTCGGTCTTCTGTATGTCTTGATAACACGCAATTTAAAAAAAATCGTAATGTGAAACTGATCATCCTTGATTTAAATACGTATAATATGATTAATGATTGAAACGTTGCCACTCATGTGCTATTAGGTTGAGATCTATTATTCCAGTCAATCAGACGTTGAAAGGCTGGACGGATGAGCAGTTTCCTCGATAAATCGGCTGATTGATTAGACCTCTTATGAATATTCATTTGGATATTCAGATCGTGAATATTTATAACTGTTGTGAATTACAAGCGCACACGGGTTCGCGGTTCACCAGCTGCAGCTGGCTCAACAACTATTGCAGGCTGAATATTTATAATCCCAAATGATAAACTTTCGTGTTGTAATTATTAATCAGGTGAAAGGAGCAGTGCATATTAACTGGGAGGGTGAGGTTATGTGTCGTGTCAGAGAGCCTCCACATTGAATGCTAATGCTCCCAGCTAGACAGTGTCCCTTTGATCGCCCACACGTCGGCAACACGGTGATATGTGTACGTAATAATAACTCGTCGGATATTAATCAGTCGAATTAGTCACAGTAATTGTCATAACACAGAGGGTCTGATGCTCTCAGACATCTGACAGGCATTTTTAAAACTCTGGCGCTTCATTGAAATGAAGACAGCTGTTCTTAAACTAGGCCAAGTCTGGTTCGTTATTAATTAATTGGTTTGACCCTTCTTATTAATACTTATGGTGGCGTAAAAAATCATTTCTCCATCAAATTATGAACATAATTTTAATTAAATACGTTACGTTTTCTAGATGCATATTGAAAATGAGAAGACTAACACTAGTATTGTTCAACCTCTCCTTCGAAGTCAGCGGTAAGAGCTATAGTGTTAACATCTGTTGTAGATCAGATGTTTTGTTGTTCATATGTTTGGGATGTCATATATGTTGTAGGAGGAGAGCTACATGAGAAAACATGATGCTAATATAAGGTATGTTAATCGTAAATAAGTTAATCGTAAACATAACAGTGGCGACGAGGATGGGATGCGAACCCACGAGTGCGAAGCTCATTGGAAGGCCAAAGGAGTTAGTCTACGCGCTAGACTACAGGCAAGGGAAGGTGTTCTGGAAGCCCGGGGTGATCCAGAAGATACTCGGACAGAACACTTGGATGAATTAAAAGAAAGGTTCATGAAGAAACACGCGGATCAGCTGAGGAGAAGGAAGGTACGGGCAGAAGAAGGGGATCATCTTAGGAGTTGTTGTAGATCAGATGTTTTGGAGATCATATGTGTTGTAGGTGGAGAGATACATGAGAAATCATGATGTTAATATAAGGTTTGTTGTTAAAAGTAGAAAGTGTCTATTCTATTACAAATAAGTTAATTGTAAACATAACAACATCATGAAAGAAATGTCCGACGAATGGGTTAAGGCGTATGACATAATACACTTTCTAATCCTAAAGCCATGGGTTCGATTTCCATGTGGGCAATATGAATTCATTTAACGACGAACGTGCTAAGTAAAGTCATTTGCCTCACACTGATTAGACATTTTTAGGGCGTCCCAGTTAGTGGGCCTCGAAAAAATATAAAGGCCCAGTGCGGCATATTCTGATAGCTTGGTGACTAATAGTAGAATCAGGTGATAAATTCTGCCAGGCTTGGAGGTTTACTAAAGGCAGAAAACAACACATGAAAATAAATCACTTAATATTTAAGTAACGAAAATATGAATAGGATGAAAATCGTAGAGCATCAATAGTTAAACAAGATTGGTTCTGTAACATTTATAGAGATATTTCGAATTTTCGAATTCCACCTAGTCCGGGTCTGATTTCATCCAATAACTAATATGATCTTCAGTTTTGAAAGAAGCGTTTAAATATCGAGTATTTTATAAATCAATTAAACGTTTTCGCCTAAATGACTAAAAATCTTAACTGATGACATCCACACATAACGCATTTGTAAATATAACTCACAAAGTAAATGGTCAATGAAAACAAAATTTGGTAGATAACCATGGAATGAAGTGGTTCATGATATAACAGCTTTTTTTTTAATATGACATAATAAGTCAAGGTTTACTAATAGCCAAAAACTATAAAATCCAAATATCTCTGTTAATATTCTTGACACAGAAAAACAAAATATAAATATAATAAAATAAAATCATTTTAGATAGATCATTCAGTTTGTCCAATACAATTTTCCCATTCGACATATACTAACGGATATATTTGAAATTTTCGAAATTCCCCCTCTAAAACCACCCCTCCCACTAGTCCGATTTTTGGTATCGTCTGGATCTTTATTTCTACATAAAACGTTCAAAAAAGGGGTTTAGTAATGATCAAATCAAAATTGCCCCAGAGCGATAACAGACAAATATATATATAGTTTTGAACGGACTAAATCTTAAGGGAAATTTGCAAAGTCTCTCACGCATAGGCTATGTAACCCCTATTCCGACTTCAGCACATAACTAATATAATCATTAGTGTTGAACGAAACAGTTAAATATCGAGTATAGTGTGGAACAATGAACATTTTCGAGTTAAGAACGTTAAATCCTAAATGGTGGTGTCGCCACATCGAATTTGCATGTATCTCACAAGGAATAGCTCAATGAAAACAATATTTGATGTTTAAGCATTCAATAAAGTGTTTCATGATATAACAGCACATTGTTAATATGACATGAGTAAGAGTGGGGGTTTACTGAAGCCTGAAAAGTAAAGAATGCAAATATCTCGGTTTATACTTATGATAGAGAATGTACGTATATAACAACGTTAATAGAAAATTAAATTTGCAAGGAAATTGGCTTAATACAATTTTTCGTGAGTCTTATTTTGGCTAGTAAAGGTGAAAACCTGTAGATGACTCGTCCTGGTGAGACATAGTTGCACAAATTCTACTTTTATAAAACGTCCGTCACGCAGGGGCTACGTAAACTAAGCAGATTTCCCATGTGAAGTTTTACAATAGAGAAATTTGCCTAATGATAACCGTAGTAGGAAGGTATCTCTAGACCTATTCACGAGGGACGAATAGTTACGGAAACGGCTGCACTAGCTCTCGGCGGAAAGTCCCGAGCATAGCCGACTCCTGCCGACCACACACATAATAAAAATGCAAATATCTCGGTTAATATTCAAGATAAAGAATAAATGTATAGAACAATATTTATAGATAATTTGCAATAAGATTAATTCTATATAATTCTTCTAACCGACGCATACTAACGGAGATATTGAGAATTTTCAAAAATACCCCTTTCTAAACCCCCCCCCTCCCTCTGGTCCGATTTCAGCCATTAACGAACTTGATCTTTCTTTTTACAAAAAACGCTTAAATATGAAGTTTCGTAACGATCAAACAAAAATTCCGAGCGTTTACTGATATATATATGTATATATATATATATATATATATATATATATATATATATATATATATATATATTCTTCTCGGAGTTTTGGTCAATGTTGGTGAAATAAATCTTAGTTTATGCCGATATTTCGAGAATCTTTATTTTCTCTTCTTCAGGGCTGTAAAATTACATGTACTACTTTATAATATTGTACTTTGTTATTACACATTATTGTAAAAAGGTGTTTTTTTTCATATTATTACTTACCGACACTAAATAATCTATAAACTATTATACATTCTTATACAACCCTGAAGAAGAGAAAATAAAGATTCTCAAAATATCGGTATAAACTAATATTTATTTCACCAACATTGACCAAAACTCCGAGAAAAATAACACACCCTATATAAATACAACCTGGTCGAAAACATCAGCACAATTATATATATATATATATATATATATATATATATATATATATATATATATATAATTTTGAACGGACCTCATTTTCGTCATCTTCTTGGTAAGATCGATGGACATTTGAGGAAAACTCGCGTCATGAATACGACCTTAATAGCTGATTTTCCTCAAGGAAAATCAGCTAATAACCATATAAACTAACTAGTATCTTTTTAGCTTAATTAATCAATTGTTATGTACTGAATTCAATCATGACTATTGGATTTGGTCAATCAGACTGTAAATTACTCTGGTATTCCGATGTAATCTGGAGTAATCATAGAGTGCTGAGCTGTACGGGCAATCACAATTATGAGATTGGGAATTAGTTAGATCTCTAGTTACAAGGGGTGAGACATCCCTTGACAATGGTGGTATAAGTAATTCCGGCACGTGGGCCAAATCTGCAAAGGCGGAAGGCAAGCCTTTTCATAGCGTGACTATTGGTCCAATTATGAGAGGTCAGGGTGGCAGCCGTGCGAATCCCGCTGGGAGTTAGACACGTGACCATCCTGGGAAAGATGGTGACGTGTTTACTGCTCTCGTTTACGGCATTTTTAATGTTATGTTAACATTTGCTGCATGACTTTCTCTCTCGTTAGCTCGCTAGGGGTTTTGACATAGTGATAAAACACGTTCAGTCGTGCGAAAATAAAGCCAAAAGTCGGACAAGTAAGGGTCTGGGTAAACTAAGCATGACGCACAGGTGATCTCGTATCACTATAAATACTCGATCTCCGATAATTTTCTACCCACCTCCTGCCAATAATCCTTCCGTATTTCTGGCCTTATTTTGCAGTTAACAAATATGAGAATTGGTATTGTTCAAATAAACATTTTCGAGTGAAGACTGGAAAATCTTAATTGATGACGATATCGCACTACGTATTTCGTAATTTATATTATAATAAAATGGTTCGTGATATAACAACTTACTGTTAATATGACCAGAGAAGAAGTGGGGATTTACTGAAGGCTGAAAACTAATAAAAAAATTCACATTTCACGCTTAATAATCCAGATGTTGGAAATACACATATAACAACATTTATAGAACATTAAATATGCAATGAGATTGGTTATCTAGAATTGCTCGATCTGACTTTTAACAAAGGAGATATTTGGAATTTTCGAAATTCCCTCTTCGAAACCCCCTCTCCCACTGTTCCGATCTTAACGAACATGATCTTTATTTTTACATAAAACGATTAAATATCGAGTTTCTTAACGATCAAACAAGAGTTAAGACCGCTAGAGAGTTAAATGGCAAAATATATTTCTATATATAGTAAAAAATTGTAACCTCTGTCCTGTACATTGATTTCTTTCCTCACAATTTCACGATACTTTTTCGTCTCACATGCCATATACACGATACCTGCAATCTGTGGAGCCCGTTTAATTGTTTGTTACCTTTTCTCGCCTTTGAACTGAATTTATGAAACGTGGTACTTATATTACTACTGGTCCAACTGTAGGCTATAGCAATATTCTCCTGTAGGCCTGAAGTGAAAGATTGAGATATTACGCTTCCTATTGATTCATCGGCAAATATGCACATAACAAAAGTTTTTTATTTTGTTATTTAAAGTAATTTTTGCTATATACACTTTTGTCATATACCGAAGTTTAAATGGGATATACGCTACAAACTATAGCGGGAGTCAACCATTGCATTGGACACAAAAGACTAGACCAAATTAAACAAAATTCTAGATCAATAAAAAGGCTTTGTCCTCTACTAGTGCTTTAATTTTTGCAAAATGTACTTGATTCAAAGCTCCATCATCATCTTTTCCTTCTTTTTTAGTTTAAAAATATCTTGTCAATTACAAGAGATTTTTTTTTTGGACCAGGAGCTATAATAATGGAGGTGTTGGAAGTCCCTAAATTACAATTCGGCAAAACGTTCAGTTGGTATATTCGATCAGATGAACCGGTCGGTTAATGTTGGACATATGACCAGGTGATAATATTATGTGGTTTAATTTTTTATGCTAAATATTTCGATGTACAATATTTAAGTGACGTTCCTATACAATTGAACAAAATTAGGTAATTAATCCATTGCAAGATTTCATTTTTTGTTGTAATAAGTTGACTAGTTATTTGATATAACCCGAATCAAGCCTCAGCAAAAAAAGTTCCGTTCGCAGATTAGGATTAAGATTAATATGATTTGAGCAATCAAAAATTAGGTAATTATGCCCTTTATATTGGAATGATGCTGTTTACAAGTCCCTGTTTTACTCTATGTCTTAAATACTATCAACTAATATATTGTAAATACACTTCTTGTCCTATCCTAAGGGTATTAAATTTACTTATTTTCTATACAATTATCTCTTAACTAAATCTATAAATACATTTTTATTTATTTATATTTACTTAAAGAGGTGTGCTAGTAGCACGAGTTACGTTGTAGCAATTTAGACTTCTTACTACTGGCTTATTATTTTTAACTGCCTTTATATTTGGCCAATAATTAATAATTATTGTACATTTTTTTTATGGCAATATACTTACTTATCCTATATAATAATAGTATATACACTTTTTCCATTATATATTATATTATATAAACATATATTTCCCCCCTTACAAGTACATATTTTCAACTGGCATTATAATTAGCCAATATTACAATTACCTTACAAGCATCTCAATTGATAAACTTTTCTTTCTTCACTTGGAATGCTATTTTTCTTCATTTTGTATGGAACTATTATTGTTCTATGTGAAGGTTGCTACCGCTCGCAGAAACAGGTATTACTCAAAAGAGAAAATCCTTTTGCGATTCAATAAAAAATAAGTCATCCACTGTAAAATTTGATTAGTATGTTGTAAATAAAATAATTTGCAATTTAATTTTATAATCCTATCTTGAAAGCATGCCGCAATATTTAAATGCCTTGGATCATAATAATAACTAAAATTTATTATGTTTATAATTAGATACGTCATCCTTTATATTTTATGACAAACATTCCATGTTTTTTAGGCAAGTGGATAAATAGGGATGGCTCTCTAAAAATAATGGACTGAGTCAAATTATATTTGCCCTTTCCATGTCTATAGTGTTAGACATTGTCATGGTCTACGTTCTTGTGGTCGTCTTCCTCGCCTTGTTCATTCCTTCGTCGTTCATTCACCATGTGTAAACGGAGATCAAACAACAATGTAGTCGGTCACGCAGGTGCTGCGTAATCACAGCATATTTTCGACATGCAGGACACTCTACAGATCTGAAGCCATATATTCTCAATGGGAAAAAAATGTTTCCTGTCATAAAAAACTTTTGTAAACGTGAAATTTAAGCTGGAAAGGCGATGTTTAGTAACTTTATTATGTTTAATGCTCCTAGTTTGTATGTGAGAAGCAGTCGTTTTTTCTAAAGTATATATTTTATTCTTTTCAACAAATCGCATATTAACAAAGACGTTTGTGTTAGCAGATCTCCCTTAAGAGAAATCAGCTATTGAGGTGGTACTCATGAAGCCATTTTCGAAAAATTTCTTCAAATTTACCAATCCTACTCAGGAGATTACGAAAATGACGTCCGTTCAAAATTATATATATATATATATATATATATATATATATATATATATATATATATATATATATATATATATTTGTCTGTTAACGCTCTAGCGGTCGCAATTTTTGTTTGATCGTTACCAAACTCGATTTTAAACGTTTTATGCAAAAAGACAGATCAAGTTCGTTAGTGACTGTAAACGGACAAATGGGAGGGAGGGGGATATTCGAAAATTCGAAATATCTCCGTTATCATACGTCGGATCAAAAAAGTGTATAGAATCAATCTTATTGCAAATTAAATTTACTATAAATATTGTTATATACATTTATTCTTTATCTTGAATATTAACCGAGATATTTGTATTTTTATTAAATGTGGGCCGATAACGGATGAGCGAGTTTCCCGCCAAAAGCTAGTTCGGCCGTAACTGGTCGGCTCTCTTAGACCTCCATAGATTTCTCTATTGTACAACTTCACGTGAGAAATTTGCTTAGTTTACGCAACCCCTGCTTGATGGATTTCTTTCTTTCTACAAACCATTTTCCTTTGTGAGACGGACATCATGTAGAGTTCAGCAAACGATTTTCATTCTGTTGAATACTATGTAGGATGTTTAAGGGCGATGATTTCCTATCGCAGCTGATCCTGGAGTTGGAAGTTGAGTTGGAAGGGGTCGAGGGAGAGAGAGCACGTGCCGGCCACTGGCTGCTGAGTTTCCCACGTCCAATTAGAACCAGCTCCGGTGTCACTACGCCACCTCTAATACCCCTTAACTCCTCTATCTCCCTCCTTCTCACTTACGTCATACGCACTTTTCATAATTAACTTTTGTTCTGGCGAATTTCCACGTTGCCGTGTGCACCAAAGAAACTCGGTCACGCCGCACTGTGAACTTAGCTCTGACCAAAATCTTATGTCTGTGAACCACTTGCATTAGTTGAAGCTGATCTGGCGGAAGTCTAATAATACATGCAAAGAGTCTATCACGCAGGGGCTGCGTAAACTAACCAGATATCCCACGGGAGGGTTTACAATAGATAAATCTACCTACTGGTAACACTATCGTAAATGTTAAGTGACTAAATACAAACGGTAATGAGAAATCCTTCAGTCATTAGTTAATAGTCTCTACAACGGAAAGTGGCTGAATTGTAAACAATCAGGACAGATTCGCAGCGCTGAATAGATATTATTATTTATTAACGCCTACCTTTTTGCGACTGAGGCTACCACTCTTTTCTAGCCAGGGTAGGACTAAGGATTTTATTTAATGAATTCCGTCACTAAATAAATTCCTGTTGCCCAGGCGGGAATCGGACTCGCCACTCTAGGTTTACCATGTGAGATTAAGGTCAACGCTTTAACTCACGTGGCTAACCTGAGTTCCGCTGAATAGATATATTGACCAGAAAGAGAAACAATTAATGGAATATATCTAAATATAACATATTAATTTTATTGAAAACTATTTATTAAAAAGCTAGAGCTGTAATTTGTAGTGAATCAGAATCATTTTTATCTCAATTACATATTTTAGTAATCATAGAACAAAAGAAGGGGGGATTAATAGAATTTATTTGTTTGTATTTCGTATAATAAAGCTTTGTTGAAAACAATATTTGGTATTTAACCTTGTAATGAAGTGGTTCACGATATATCAGCTTATTATTAATATGACACTAGTAAGATCTCGGTTAATACTCATTTAAGGAAAATTTGTATAGAACAGTATGTATAGTAAATTTAATTTGCAATAGGATTGTTTCTATACAATTTTTCGGTCTGACGTATAATAACAGAGATATTTCGAATTTTCGAAATTCCTCCCCTCTAAACCCTCCCTCTCCCTGGTCTGATTTCAGCCATTAACGAACTCTTTTTTTTTACATGAAACGTCTAAATGTCGAGTTTGGTAGCGATTAAACAAAAATTGCGTCCGCTAGAGCGGTAACAGACAAATATATATATATATATATATATATATATATATATATATATATATATATATATATATATATATATATATACAGTTTTGAACGGTCCTCATTTTCTTCATCTTCTAGGTAGGATCGATGGACATTTTAAGAAAAATTTTGAAAATCACGTCATGACCCTCAATAGTTGATTCCCTTAAGCGAAATCTGCTAGAAAAGGTCGGCCACGTAGGGGCTGCGTAAACTAAGCAGATTTCCCATGTTCAGGTATTACACGCTTGTGGCTTCATCTCACCACACATGCTCTACTTATATGTACACAAAAACTGATGATTATAAGGTGGGGGGGGGGGGAGTTACTGTAGACAGAAAACAAGGAACTACGAATAACTCGCTTAATACTTGAGGCTCTGAAAAAAATGTATAGAACAACAATTATAGAACGTCAATAGTTTAAAAACATTGTTTATATTCCATTTTACGAACCGACTAATAGTAAAGGAGATATTATGCATTTTCAAATCCCCTCCACAACACCAGGACCAATTTCCACCTTTAACAAACATGAACTTTAATGTTGACTGAAACCATTAAATAATGTACAGATCAAGTAAAAATTTTTGAGTAAGAATGTAATATCTCAATTGATTGCGTCATCATACAACCAATTTGCTTGCATCTCACATAATAAATGGCTCTTGAAAACAATATTTGGTATATAAGTTTAGAATAAGGTAGTTCATGATGAACAGCTTATTGCTAATATGACCTGAGTAGGGGTTTACTGAAGGCTGAAATTTAAAAAATCCCAATATCTCGACTAATATTCATGATAGAAAAAAATAAAGCATTTTTAGGTACTGTAAGATAAGATTGGCAATGTATAATTTTTCGATCCGAGTTATAATAATAGAGATAATTTAAATTTTCGAAATTTCACACCTCTAACTCCCCCCCCCCTATTCCACTACCCTCGGAAACTTCGGAAATCAGGTAATGCACATGATCTATCTTTCTTTTTTATTTTTATACTCTACATGTTTCACATTAAAGAAGAGTCTTGACTTAGAAAACCGTAAATATATAATGCAAACATAAATTCCAAATAAATGGTACCACTCTAAATATATTATAAAATACAAACATACGAAAATATCAACAATCAGTTTTTGATTACGTACCTGACTAAATTTTGTTAGCCGGTCAACCACTTCGTTATTACACTCTTCCATTGTGTAGTTTCATTGTTTACAATAAATAATTGATTGAGTTCCACGAATATGATTGTTAATATTCACGCACAAAATATGTTTGCCAAAACGAGTACTAATAACTCCCACACCCAAAAAAAAAAATAACTAAAATAAGTGTTCATTATTGAACGAGGGTTGAGCTTAATTCTGAAAAAAAATGAGTAATGAAAATCTTATTCGTGTCCTAATGGGTTGTTAGGTTGTCTGTATTAAGTTTTATAATTATAATTGCACTCTCCCAAATCAGATGTAAAATGTTTACATTATTATGAAAACTTTCTTTTAGTAGTACAATGTGAAAAAATTATTTTTTCAAAAGCAGGATCCTTATAGAGAAATATTTCACTTACCTCCTTAGAGTTTTTATAGAATGAGATCTTGAATTTGTGAAATTCGTTTTGAATCAGCTAAGTCGATTGAATCAAATATTTTATTGACTTAAAATATATTAAAAGAGATACAAAAGGGTATTTAAATGAATTAAATATGAAATTCCATTTTAATTATTTTATTGAAAAAATGGTATGAAAACATGATTAATGTTTGAAAATGAATAGGAAAGTAACTTTCTTAATTTCACAGCCATTAAAATAGTGTCTTCGTTGTTGACTACGTTAGGGGTTGTTCTGCTTATTGCAACATGTTGAATAGGCTTTGACAGTTAAGTTAATAACAAACATTAATATCCATATTAAACTATTGAACTGGAATTTCCTTTTCCACAACTGGCATGATGGCGTCTTTACGAAGAGGAACTTGTTCCGATGGTATTCCTGGCGCGTAGGCATACGATGGGCTGTCACTGGAATACATATCGTTAACAGAACGCACGTAGTACTGTTTCTTGAGGTAATATGGATTCATCCCCTCCACGGACATTGGTTGGTTCTTCTGGATCAAAGGGGCATATTGATCAACGCTTCTTTCGTCTATAGTTCGCGACATGTCGAAAACGTTTCCTCCCACGGGGTAAACTACGGGCTTCTGAACGTAATATTGATAAGGGTTGTAGTATCTGTAGGCTGGGTTGGGATATGACATTTGGTAGTGATAAGGTATCTGACCGTAAACAGGTGGTTGTTGTAGATAGTGATTCTGAGTCGATGGAGCACTGTTCGTAACGATATAATACTGTTTACTTACTAGTGGTACTGTAGGAGCTACTGGGACTGTAGGAGCAATTGGTACTGAAGGACCTACTGGTACTGTAGAAGGTACTGGTATCGTCTGGTAGGTTATGGGGCTGATGACTGCTAGCCGGTATCCTTTGAGCCCGTTGTCCGCCAAATAGCCCGAGCCGCCTCCGACTATCGGCGTGTTGATGATGACTCCTCCAGGGTACGCCTCGTCGAAAAGCATCCTCTTCTTCTCCTCCGTCTTCTCCTCCGCCATAACGGCCCACGAGACCATGCACAAGATCAAAGCAACTCTCATTGTTCCCGACTCGATACTGACTGACTCTCCAAACCATCAGCAGGCTTTATATGGGAACCATCTCGCTCAATGCCGTATGGGATTATTAAATCCGAAGGTTATAATACAATTACCTTCCTGCGGTCCTTCACCCTTTTTTTTTGTGGCTTGTGAAAATTAATATTCTGCAGTTATATTTTGTTTACCTCCTCATTGGTTTCCTCTGTATCCGAGTTGGTAATTGCGCCTATAATCTGTGGAAACTCTCATCTGCTCACAAAGCGTAGCCGCATAATTACTACTTCTAAGGTGAGTGCTCTTTGTTGTTAATTCTATATCTTGCAGTTCCGCTGGATTTTCTATTAAGGGCTTTATGCTTCAGTTTTCCTCAAGAATAATGACATCAATATTTTCCTCCATTTGTTTGATTTCAATCTGCAATAGTTAATAACAATTGTTGTAGAGAATACGAAAAATTAAAAATCAAAATGTTAAACAATTTCTTAACTCATTAAAATCTTGTAAAATACAATTAAATATGACCGTCCAAGAAAAGTGAAGAACCTTAAATCAAGCTTAAATAAACACTTTGGAAATGATGTAGATGAGATAATTTCTTAAAGGAAACTCACTTTCTTTAGGAAATGTAGATCCACCTACCGCTAATGACTTAATAGAAGAGAGGTGTAAAGTATCAAACAATAAATAATAAATAAAATAGGAGTATCATGTAATTCGAATTCATACTTAAAATTGGTAGATTTACACACTTATTCTTATAAACATTTTTCTCGAATTCGAAAGCGACTAGTTATTTGTATTTTACCTTTGGACTCCCAATTAAATCTCAGTTAAATAATAGTCGGGGGCTCAGGTTAGCCATGTGAGTTAAAGGGTTAGCCTTAATCTCACATGGTAAACCTAGAGTGGTGAGTTCAATTTCCCGCCTGGGTAACAGGAATTTATTTAGTTACGGAATTCATTAAATAAAATCCCTAGTCCCACCCTGGTTAGAAAAGGGTGGTAACCTGTAGATTACCCGTCCCACTTAGCCTCAGTTGCAAAAAGAGGACATTAATAAATAATAATAAATAATAGTCTCTGTTTATTCTTGTCTTGTCTAGTAATATCTGAAGAGTTTTTTCACCTTTTAAGGTTTGGCCACTCCTCCAAAACCTATGGCAATATACTTACTATTTAAACGCACATTTTTTGTCCTTCTCAATCTAATTCTCCATGCGTTTAACTTACAACGGGTTTGAATAAACATTACTCTAGAAAAGAACCCTCTTAGCCCAGTGAAATGAGCAATCAATTTGAAGCACTATCTTGTAATTAAGACTTTAATGGTGAAAATATGTATTTAGGAGGCACCCTCATTTGTCTTTCGACAAATGATGGTTTTTGAAAAATCGAAAATAAATGTTTGTCATTTCTCGACATTTTCGAGAGCAGAATGAATCTGCTCCTTCATTTTAGTAAATATTGAACTTAGTTTAAAAAAAATCTTTATTAATGACGCCACATTGGACGTATTTACACACCTAGTAAAAGTTCGTAAAAGACCGTATTTAATATTTGAGCAAGGAATGTGACGTTTCATGATTTATCGGCTTATTGTTAATATGAGATGAGTAGGATTAGAAATATAATACCAAAAACTTTTCTAATTTCAGTTTCTCCTAAGGGAAATCAGCTATTGAGGTCCTACTCAAGACGCAAGTTTTGAAAAATGTCCTCAAATGTCCATCGATCCTACCCAGGAGATGACGAAAATGATGTCCGTTCAAAATTATATATATATATATATATATATATATATATATATATATATATATATATATATATCTGTTAACACTCTAGCGGTCGCAAATTGTGTTTGATCGTTACCAAACTTCATATTTAAGCGTTTTACGTAAGAAAAAAAGATCAAATTTGTTAATGGCTGAAATCGGACCAGTGAGAGGGGGGGTTTAGAGGGGGGGGGCATTTTTGAAAATTCGAAATATCTCCGTTATTATGCGTCGGATCGAAAAATTGTATAGAATCAATATTATTAAAAATTAAATTTACTATAAATAATGTTCTATACATTTATTATTTATCTTGAATATTAACCGAGATATTTGCATTTGTATGCATGTGTATGGTCGGCAGGAGTCTGCTACGTTCAGGACTCTCCGCCGAGAGCTAGTACGGGCCGTTTCGGTAACTGTTCGTCCCTCGTGAATAGGTTTAGAGATTCTTTACTACTACTGTTATTATTAGGCGGATTTCTCTATTGTAAAACTACACGTGGGAAATCTGCGTAGTTTACGCAGCCCCTGCGTGACGGACTTTTTTTTTATAGCTTTGGAGTGAACTCTGTACGTGCGTATGTATGTACGTTTTTCATTAATCAAAACCGACTATTCATAGAATGTTCAATGTTTCATATTTTAGTCTGCTGATACATGTAATCGTGCACTTCTCCTTGAACAAATAATATAACGGGAGCTGAAGGATTAGAGAAGGGAGGAAATATAAAATTTCAAATTTCCCTAAACCTATTAGATGACCTTTCTTATACAATGAAGAGATCTATAAATTATGTTCGACGACTTTTTTTTTTTTTCACAAAAAATAATTTTAAATCCAAAGCAATTGTTAATTTAATTTAAAAGGATTACATTGAATATAATGGTATTTACGTCAGATTTTTTTTTCCATAAATATAAATTGTCTTCTGGATATAAATTTTAGGGGCTCAGGTTAGCTATGTGAGTGTTGGCCTTAAGCTCACATGTTAAACCTAGAATGGCGAGTTCGATTTCCGCCCTGGCTAAAAGAATTTATTTAGTGACGAACTCATTAAATAAAATCTATCTATCTATCTACCTGGGTAATGGATAACCAGTCCCAATTAGCCATAATGGCAAAAAATTCGTCACGCAGCGGCTGCGTAAACTAAGCAGATTTCCCACATGCAGCTATAGCACAAATGTGATCCCATCTCACCACATATCCTGTATATCTATGTAAAAAAAACAAGGGGGGGGGTGTTACTGAAGGCTGAAAACAAGAAAGTACTATAACTTGCTTATTACTTTAGTTACCAAAAAATTCATAGATCATACACTCTTGTTACTCAATATGTTTTTATTGATAAAAATTTTTCTTATGTATATCATCGCGAAATATTTAACAGAATTGTTTGACGAGATGGATATATTGGAAGAGCAGTTACTGAGGAATAAAAGTCCGCGCCTCTGCGGATGCGTTAACTATGTAAATTTCCCACGGGCTGATATTAAATTCTTGTTATCTCAACTCACCTCTTATTATCTATTTCTTGTAGAAAAGCGATGAGTATAAGGGGCCTTACGACTGAAAACATAAAACTATTAATAATTCGCTTAATATTTGAGTGACGAAAAATATATTCAAAAAGAACAATAGATAATCAATAGTTTAACAAGGCTGGTTCTATAACATGTTTGAATTTTCGAATTTCCCCGCCCTTATGTGGGACTAACATGACCATTAGTGTTGACTGGAATGGTTAAGTATCTTCATGGTATAGGTGCAATATGCATTTTCGAGACGAGAACGTTAAATCTTAATTGGTGACGTCATCACACTAAGAGTTTTGATATTTTTCACATTAAATAGCAATCTTGAAAACAATATGTAGTATTTAAGCTAAGAATAAAGTAGTGCTTGATATAACAGCTTATTATTAGTATGATATGACAAGGAGTGGGTGCTTACTAAAGGCTGAAAACTAGAAAATTCAAATATCTCGGATAATAAAAAAATTATGAGTATAAAAACATACATAGGTAACAAAATTTGCAATAAAATTGGTTATATATAATTTATATAGTTGGTTATACAAAAATTTTCGATCCAACTTATGTTATTAAGGAGATAATTCAAATGTTATATCGAGATGGGTTACTGTACGACAAAAAATGCGAGCGCTAGAGAGGTATATATGTACACACACATATATATATATATATATATATATATATATATATATATATATATTTATATATTAAATGTTGAAAGGGCCTCATTTTTTCGTCATGTCTTAGGTAGGATCGATAGAAATCGGAGGCATCTTTTCGAAGAGTAATAACCTTAAAAGCTGATTTCTCTTTTAAGGAAATCTGCTAAAATAACAAAAAAAAAATGTGTTCAGTAATTATTGAACGTATGAAACTAGTTACAATAATTTAAAGATAAATATTTGTTCTAGTAAATCATTCAAGGAACCAGTTCCCAAAGAATTTAGACCAGTTTTGCAAGAGTGCTTGGCACAGTCTCGAAACCCATTCAAGATTAAACTGATTTAACTAGACTCAAAGAAACCTGTTACACGCTCAAGGACGGCATACTGTTACTATTGCGCCAAAACCAGGCATATTTGCGCCGGATCAATATTCCTAATTGTGTAATAAACCAGATGTTCTTAGAACGTGCTGATCGCTGAATTCGACTTGTCAAATACTTATACTAACAGTTTTCCTGAGACACGGGGAGTAATGCATTTCTTTTTTAGATATTTCAAAGCAACAGAGACTTTTGAAAACTCCAAACTGACTAATGTGTTATATTACTAATTTGTCAGTAACTAACACAAAATATTGTTTTTGGGCATCATTGATTGTATTCCAGAGAAATACAAAATAAAGAAAATATATTAGATACGTCCAAAAACCTTCTTATCTACAACTCAAGTTGACCGATCACAAAATCCCAATATATTAATAGATTGTATGAAACGAAAATATGACAAAAATAAATATATATTTTTACAGTGCATTGGTCGTTATACATTTCAGTAAACAGGCAAGAACAGGTCACATTTGACGCTACTCGTTTTGTTAACTACAGGGTAACATGTTATATTCTGAAGTTGAAAATGTAGCGTATTTGGGACATGTAACCTGATGATAAAACAAAAAATAAATTAAAACATATCGCAAGAGTAGAAGTGAGGTATTGTTCACTAAAATACTGACCACGAAACCCGACCAAACTTTAACAAACGCTCTTCTTACAAAGAGAGAATCACTATTAATAGTTGTAAGAAACATGCTTTCAACAATACCGAAGCCACATCAGATTTCTATGATCCGTATAACAAAGGTATAATCCTCTTTGTATTTCACCTCTTCATTAAATCCCCAAACTACTCTGTCCCGATTTCTTAGTTCTATTTTTGGTAGTTCTATTTGAAAAGTTAGAATATTGAGTTAGGTGGGGATCAAATGAAAGTTCCAACTACTAGAACATTATTACGCAACACACGCACGCACGCACACACACACACACACACACACACACAAAATTTAAACTACAAATTACAATTTATATGAATAGAGGCTCAAAATCTCATCCAACTCCTATCGAAATTTAAATGCGACATATCAATTTTAAAAAAAAAATATATAGTGAATCAAAAATGAAAACATGTGGTATAAACTATTAGGTACTCACAGAAGAAGAAAAGAATAATTTCTCGGGGAGATATCACTAAAATGATGAGTGTTTGTAGATACTAAAATATATTTATATATTAGATGTATTATGCATATGTTATATACATTATAAGGTAAATCTGATGAATCGATCTGTCCTGACTAAGCAAAGTCAAAGTGAGCAGAAATAGTTTATATATAAGTATTTAAAACTCAGCTCGCCAAAATATAACAATAATAGATAAAGATACAGGTATTCTGATCTGTATGTTTCGTACCAATCGATTGTTGTTGAAAAATAAGTTTTAGTGTTAGTAGGTTACAGGTTAGTTTTTTTTTTTTATTTGTAATTTATCATGTTAAGACGACTATATATTATTAAAGTAGTTGTGTACACTTACCTGGCACGAAAGCCCTCTATTAGTTTAATGTATAATATTAAAACTTTCTTAATGTTTTATGCAGCAATAAATCCGTACTCTTCTGAGAATCCCAGTCGGAAGTTGTGGTTTCCTTTTCTCCGCATTGTTTCTAATAAACTTTTGCTTTTATTCAATCATTTTATACATACATAAATTAAAAATGTCCATAAATAATTGTCAATACTTTTCTTCTAATTTTTACTAATTTCAGGGAATTAAAATAAAAAATAATAATAAGCAAAACTTACATACCTCTTAGCAAGAGTCGTTCGTTTAGCTTTTTTAGGGGCAACCATTTTTTTTAACCTCCAAAATATACTTAAGAATTTAAAAATTCGGAGACACCACTCTTTACCATACAAATACGCCTATGTTATGATTAAATATTATTAATTGCACACACAAAGACACAGAGGAAATTCAAATACAATATATATATATATATATATATCTATATATATATATAAATATATAAATATATATATATATATATATATATATATATATATATATATGAAAGTAATTATTTAGTACGTAGCAAATTTATGTAGTTATGACCTTAATCTTATTTTCTTAACATTATGGCGATTATTTTATTTCTTAAGTTTAGAACTTTAGCATAGTTTGATTATTTGACACTCAATAACCAATTTTCTTTGTTCTTCGAAATATCTCTTTATGTCTCAAATATATTAGTTTCAATTTGGTGGGTGATGTAATTAAGAACAGTAACCATATTAGAAAAAATGTAAGAAATGTATTTACAAAATTAACAAATATTCTATTCTACATTTTTATCAGTCACACTTTCACATATATTACAAAAACTTCACCATTTTTCTGCCCACCCCTGTTCACTGCTACTAAAACTGTCTAGGTTGAAGCTGTGGTTCTCTTCGTGGTGCTCGTGATGTTCTACTGGAATGTACTCCTCCTTGTGGATGTACTGAGGTACGAAAACTTTTACGTACTCCGGGACTTTGACAGGAACGGGATACTTCTTCTCAACTATGTATGGCACTTTCTTCTCAACAGTAACTGGGTAAGGTTTCGGCACGTAGACAGGGTAAGGCTTGTCAACTGGTACTTCTACTTTGACCGGGATCTTCTTCTCTACGAAATACGGTACTTTCTTTTCGACTTCCACCTTGACGGGGTACGGCCTAGGTACGTCGTAGTATTCCTTGACGGGCACGTGGATCTCCTTCTCAACGGGAACTGGTACTTTTTTCTCTATGTAGACTGGATATGGTTTCGCCACGTGGTAAGGCACGGGTCTGTCGTATGGAACTTTAACGGGGACGGGTATCTCTTTGTAGACTGGGTAAGGCTGCGGCACGTGAACCTTGACTGGTACTGGTACCTTCTTCTCAATAGTCACTGGATAAGGCTTGGGTACATGAACAGGTACTGGACGGTCGACGGGTACATGGACTGGGTAAGGTACGTGCTTCTCTACTTCCACCTTTACGGGATAAGGTACTTCCTTGGTAATGATCTGAGCCTTCACTTCTTCGATTTGCTCGTGATGATGATGATGCTCTTCTCCATGGTCTCCAAGCTCTAGGATTCCTCGCTTGTCCTTCTTTTCGTCCTGCTTCTTGTCTGCAGCCTTCTTCTCCTCGGCGAACACAGCGCCCAGGAGCAGAACCCCTATCAACAAGTACCTGTTCATGGCTACGCACTCAGTTTCCAACTGCCATTCTCCACGCTGGACCGCCTTATATATATCGGCCACCTACTCTTGGATAACTTTCGCTCCGAGAAGGGGTTATTACAACACTCAACCTTCTTCATTAAGTTACATTTTTTTTGCATTTAGCATTGATTATAAACCATAATATGTATTTTCCCAGATGTCCATATACTATACTATCGTAATGGTCATCTTCTATGTGACTCTAATTCGTGATTCGATAGAAGAACGGTTTATTTTAAACGATCTCATTTTGTATTAATAGAACAATTTTTTTGTGATCATTGATTTATGAGGAAAATTTGTAATGGCCTATGAATTTTCATGAGTATACTCGACTTTCTGCAGTCATAACTAGTATATCCTTAAATGTAACAGTTCTTAAATAGTTATCTATTTTTTATAAAAGAGTTTAGTATCTTCAGTTGCTTCACTATTCCTAAAGCTACAAAAGAAATGAGTAAACAAAACAAAAAAAAAACGAAATTGACAGTATACTGGATATGTGTATTTGCGATCATTTAAAGATAAAGCTGAATTATAATAACATTAAAACTATATCGAATCATACAACCATATTAGTAAAGGCTATTTTATGATCAGAGTTAGTGGTAAGTATAGTAGGGGATGAAAAATAAAAAACAGTTATCCCCCATTTTAGTTTATTATTGGTAATGCAAATATTATTACAATATATACTTTAAATACCAAAACTAAAACAATTAAAACCTAAAAATAATATTCATCAAATTTTATATTGTAAAAACTCACAAATATTTTCGTTCCTTAAATGCCAATAAATGAGTGGTTTACATGTAAATAAAACTTTACATTTAAGTGTTCCAATAACTAACAATTGTCTTTATAACAATAGTGCTTGCTTGTTACATCAATATACAGTATAAATTTCAACTTTTTAATGAAAGCTTACATTTTCATAGCTTGTTGGACATTTTGCACATTGTTGAAAATGAGAATTTTAAAAATACTGTCCTTTTTCATAAAAATTCATAATGTTGTATCTAAAGGTAACGCCTGAGGAATTTTCGTGGACAAGAAGCACTGATTAGTTGATACGGTGATATCGTGGCCTATTGCTTCCAACTATCCAAAAATAACGGGAAAAGGAAAAGTGCAGGCAATTCCATTCGTAAATTGTTAGAGACCTGACTAATACTACGCATGACCATATGAGTACTACAACTATTTTAAATTAAACTTCACTATTGGCCTTTTCACTTAGTGTGGTAGCAAGAAATTAGGAGTGCTGTAGAATCTTTTAATAAGTGTTTATTTCGCTACAATTTTTCGACAGTTCTTGATATCATCTCCAGAACTGTGTTCTACGGTTTGTTACCTTAGAAGCTAATTGTTGGACTCCATCATTGACAGAGAATCATCACTTTACCTCTTCTTCTTTCTTCAAAAATTTATTCAAATATCTATCGATCTTACCTAGTAGATGACTAAAATGAGGTAAGTTCATATATATATAAGAATTGAGGAATCCTTTATATTAGTGTATTTTGCCTACGTGCCATATTTATAAACTTAACTCCCACGTTCAGGAGTGCAGGATTGCCTATCAAATTATCATCTCGGAACTGGAAAGCAGTAATATATTTTGTAATGGCGTTATGCATTGGTGCAACTCATCAAATCATATTTTTATATTTAAATTTCAGAAGAAAATGACAAGGTTTACATTCAACAGAAAGTAGTAAAACTCCTGTCGGCCATTCTTTAAGGAGTCATAAATAATAAATTTTCCTTGAATATATTTGTAACAGACAATATTGTTTGTGAAACAAGAAATGTACTTGTTTACCATAAATAGTATAATGTGTTATAATCATAAAAAAACATACTTGATTGGTTGGTGGTTTGACCAACCACAAACATAAATATTTTGAGAAAAGAGCAACATTTTCAGGAGTAAAACTGCCCGAATGTGTTAAAACTATTAAGAAATACTCTTTCTTTAAAAGCATTTTAAAGAACTTCAGGTACGAAGCATCTTTTTTTACACAAGATGAATACTATCAAAAATGTTCATTTATTAAATAGTAATGCAAAATATTTATCTTAAAATTGTTTAAAAAATAATTTATGGTATTTAAAAAAAAAAAAAAAAAAAAAACGTTTATGATCAAGGTACATTGCCTCTTTGGGAGCATGTTCCTCATAATTTATAAAGATTTTAATCCTTTAATCAATTTAAGACTAATAAAATAGCATGTAAAAAAATTAAAAATATGTATATTATATATTTAGAGTGGAATTGAACTTGTTAACGAAAATAATTAGTTATATATAACTACTAAATGCATTCATGAAATTTGACATAATTTTATAATTTCGGGGCTCCGGTTAGCCATGTGAGTTCGATTCCTGGGCAATAGGAATTTATTTAGTGACGAAATTAATTAAATAAAATCCTTAGCCAATCCCTGGCTAGAAATAGTTGGTAACCTGTTGGTAGCCCATCCCGTTTAGCCTTTGTTGCAAAAAGTTACGTTAATACATAATTTAATTTTTATAATAAATCTATTACGCAAATACAAATGCTATTCAATAATGTGTAAAGAAATAAATTGAGAAAAATATGAATATATTTTTAATGAAAAGAAAAATATTTAAAGTATCCCATTATGCTATGCTAACATTTAATGCAATTAAATACATTTCATTTCAGTGCTTCCAAGAGTCTTTAATAGGGTATCTAATAAATCTTGAAATGCTCAGTATTCAATGATAATTAAGAAGCTACTTGATAGAAGAATAATGAGAAGTCTTCTTCCACAGCAGGAAATAACAATATATCTCAATCTCTGGAAAGGCGAGCTGGAGACGTCTTTATTAGCAGATGGGAAATCAGCTATTGAGGTTGTACTCATGATGGGATTTTCAAATATTTTCTTCAAATGTCCATCGATCCTACCCAGGAGATAACAAAAATGGGGTCACTACAAAATTTTATAAATATATATGTCCACAGCTGTCGTAATTTTGGTCATATAGATATTTGAAGGTTTTATGTAAAAATGAAGATCAAGTTCGTTCACGGCTAAAATTGGTGTGGGATTTTTTAAAGGGGGGAATTTCAAAAAATCAAAATATCTCCGTTATTATTTGTCAGATCAAACTTGTTTAGAATCAATCTTTTTGCAAATGTAATGTTCTATAAATCCTGTTATGTATGTTTTTACTGTATCTGGATTATTGACCAAGATATTTGTATTTTTGAGTATTCGGCGTTTTGTAAATCTCCACTTTCTACTCATGCCATATTAACAAAATGCTGTTAAATTATGAAACACATTGTTTGAAGTCTTAATACCAAATATTGTTCTCATTAAACTTTTACGTTTTGAGATAAATGCAAATACTTGACGCAAGTGGGAAATCTGCTTAGTTTACGCAGCCTCTGCTTGACGGAATTTTTTAAAGGACAATATAAAGGATGATTACCTTCTACTTTAACATTATTAACAATTGTGGAGACAATGGATGTACTAGCGCAATGTAACGTACCCATTTGCACCTGTTGATGGGATAGATATGGCTTCCCAAATTGAAGACGATTAATATGGCTTCTCTTTTAGTGACATTCAAAGCTGCTACAATCCTTCACCTGGTTCTCAGGGAGACAATGAATGGAAGATTACATTCATTCACTGCTCAAATCTTTATTCGTATTTAGTGATAGTAATCGTCAAATGACATTTTCAATTTAAAATAATATCTTAATTACAAAAACGTTCCAAGAAGAACTTTCGGATTTAAATGGTGTGAGATAATGAATGAAACAAGTGATGTATAGTGACGTAAGAGATAAGGGAGACATTTTTAATATTCGAAATCCCCCCCCCCTCAAAATCCCCCCTCCTACTCGTCCGATTTCAGCCGTTAACGAACTTGATCTTTCTTTTTAGATAAAACGACTAAATATTGAGTTTGGTCACGACAATACACATAAACAATAACAGCGACCACTAGAGCGGTAACAGACAAATACAGACACACAGTTTTGAACGGACCTCATTTTCGTCATCTCCTAGGTAGGACCGATGGACATTTGAAGAAAAATTTGGGAAATAGCATCATGTGTACGACCTCAATAGTAGATTTCCCCTAAGGGAAATATGCTAAAATGTTGGTAATACGGGTATAACATTTTTAGATATGTAGATATTCGTGATTGTCGTTCAACCCTTTTCCTAACTGTCATTTCAACCCCTCTGATTTTGATCATTAACCCTAGAAAGGTAGCGTGTGTCATCTTAAAACTATGGGTAACCTTGAGTAAATTTAACTCCTGACATTTATTTCCCTCTTTTAACCAAAATTAACAACTAATACTTCTTGAAAAATAATTTTACTATTACTAACTAATATAGAGAGTGGAATAATATATATAATATTATTAAGCTAATTATAATTATTACTCTTGCTCATAACAATGTTTGCTTCATAAAACATAATAGTTCTTACATTCAAAAAAATAATATCATTCATAAGTTACAGCAAAAACTGTTATGTTATTATGTATGTATAGTTAACTATTTGTGTATGGAATGGCATCAATCATATATTTTGTCGCACAGTCAGCCATCATAAATATCTTCATACCATATTTGTTAGGTTTTTGTGGCATAAAAATTCTAAATGGGCACTTGCCTCTGAATGGCACGATCTGTTCATCAATCGTCACGTATGAACCTGGTTTGTACTGTCCTCTACAATTGGCCAGAAATATTTCCCAAATGTCAGAAATAGGGGCAAGCATGTTAGCCGTTTTCCTTTCGTCCCTTATCAATTTGTCATCAAATCGGAGACAGTTCATAATAAATTTAAACCGTTTCTCAGACATTGTTGCCCTGTATCTGCTTCCAGAAAAGGAACCGTCAAAAAGATGGGATGTTGCAAGATGATTATCTTTTTTAGCTCCAGCTAAAATTAGGAGACCTAAGCAAGCTTCTAACTTTTTGAGAGATAGTTCACTCAGTGTGTTATCATCTTTTTTATATTTGAGCTTCTGGCGTGTAATTTCTTCATTGGTGTGACATAAAACCATCTGCAATATTTCTTCAGAGCAAAAGAGTGAAAAGCACTCTGATGGTTTCGTTGCATTCCGTGCTTCACCTACTGGTCCAGGTCTCACGTGAACAACATTTCGTCTTGGGGTTTTCTGATTTTCATTGGAGGCTTTGTAACCATGAGTAAAAATTACTCTACAGTAGCACTCCATTAAGAGTAACATGAGTAAAAATTATTCTACGGTAGTACAACATTAATGGTAACCATGAGTAAGAATTACTGTAGAGGTTTACTTTAAAGGGTATTGATGTGTAAAAAAACTCAATAACTTTTAGTACTTACGTAGTTGAGAATAGCTGAAGAAAGAATAAGACTTTTCTTTCACAGGAGATCATAGCACACTGACCTGAGGAGGCATAGACGGGAGGTGGTGGGGGTAGGCGCTAGTAGTGTAGCAGGAGAGAGGAGTCTGTGTTTCACAGGAGTCAAATTGACTCAAGCTATTCTTCTAAGGTTAACAAATAACCTAGATTAATTTTAATTAAACGAATTAATGCCGTCATATAAGTGTGACTCCTCCAGCACAATAGCGTTAAACAACAAACAAATATATGCTAAAACGGGTCTCATTTTCGTAATTTTCTAGGTAGGATTGAAAAATACTTGAGAAAGTTTTTCAAAAAACTCAACATTAATATAACCTCAATTACTAATTCCCTTAATCTGCTAAAAGTTCGTTTTGCCAAAACAGCCCAAATATTATCCATTGGTAAATAGTCATTATATTTATGTTTAAAGTCGTTAACTTTTGACTGTTGGGTGGATTTTAATCATACTTGGACGTTGACCCAAATATACGATTGTTCATTTATGTAAGTCTTGAACTAACATTGATATAATATTGTGCTTCAATGTACAAGCACATATTACAATTTCAGGCAAATTTATCCCAGATAAGAAACAGAGGACTGTATTGCTAAGAATTTTGGTTACATATTAATAAAAATAAGCCTATTTTTTTATTTTTTATAATCTGTTCACATTTTCAATTATACTAAAATTTATAAAATAGCATTTTTATAAATATAATAGCTATTATACTTACTTTTTCTTGGGGTTAAATCCATCATTATTTATAAATCTCCTCAACTTTAACCGTCTGACCATTGACTAACTAGATTTGACTTATTTGGGCAAAAGATAGAGTTTTCTTCCTGTTTAAAAAAAAAAAATCGTCAAGCAGGGGTTGCGTTTACTAAGCAGATTTCCCAAGTGAGTCCCGTATTCGCATTTATCTCACAACATAAAAATTCAATAAGAACAATATTTAGTATTTAGGCTTCAAATAAAGTATTTCATTATATAACAGCTTCTGGTTAATATTTATGTGGGAGTAGGGGTTTACTCATTGACAAAATCAAAATAATGCAAATATCTGGGTTAATAATCAGGGGAGTGAAAAAGCGTACATAACAACATTTATAGAAAACTACATGTTCAATAAGCTCGATTCTATAAAACGTTTCGATCCGACGGATAACAATGGAGATATTTCAAATTTTCGAAATTCTCCCCCTCTTTCCTAGTTCTGAATTCAACCGTCAACGAACTTGATTTTTTATATATCGAGTATGGTAACGATTAAACGAAAACTATGTATATATAAATTTCGAACGGACCTCATTTTCGACATCTTCTATGACGATATACATTTGAGGAAATATTTGGAAAATCGCATCATGAGTACAACCTCAATAGCTGATTTCCCTTGAGGGATCTCCTTAAAGCAACTTAACCTTTAGTGAGCAATCGTTGAAGCAATAATAGATCTGGTGTATTTTAAATCTAAGGATCTGGTGATTGTAGATATCTATTTTAGTAGCCGATCGTACACTGAATATGCTTTATGAGGTACATGTGCCATTTTATTTCTTACTCGTTATTATTTCATTACTAGTTACGAAAAGGGTAAGTAATTTACCTAAACAATAAAATATGTACTTTAAAAGACTTACAAATTACAAACTTTCAGAGGGTTAACTTGTGCTACAAACAACCTGTCAAAGATTGGATTTATATAGAAATTAAGTCCGTCACGCAGAGGCTCCGTAAACTAAGCAGATTTCCCTCGTGAAGTTTAATAATAGATAAACCTATATACTGCTAACTCAAGACCACCGTGAATAGTAAGTGAATAAATACAAACGGTAATAAGAAAGCTCTCCCCTCCCGGTGGGAAGCGCCTCAAATGTTAACAAACAGGTCAACCAATGGCTCAATTGAATGAAAATATTTGAAACATATGCTGGGAAAAATTCCCATTTGCTTGCATGAGCTAGTGAACTCATCTCACCATTTAATGGCTACCTCTAAATAAAGTGAGTAGAAGTAATGTTTACTAGACTTGTATGAACTAGTTAAATATCGTAAAAGTCCGTCACGCAGAGGCTGCGTTACTAAGCAGATTTCCCACGAGAAGTTTTACTATAGAGAAATCTGCCTAATAACAACTGTAGTAGTAAGAAACCTCTAAACCTAAAACATTATTTAGGGCGTAGTTTCTAGCCCCAAAAAACAGTTAACCTAACCTCTAAACCTATTCACTAGGGACGAATAGTTATAGTAACGGCCGCCAGAGCTCTCGGCGGAAAGTCCGAACATAGCCTACTGGTGACCACACGCAGAATACAAATGCAAATATCTCGGTTAATATTCAAGATACAGAATAAATGTATAGATCAATATTTATAGTAAATTTAATTTGCAATAAGATTTATTCTATACAATTTTTCGATTCGACACATAATAACGGAGATATTTTGAATTTTCAAAAATCCCCCCTCTAAACCCCCCCCCTCCCACTGGTCCGATTTCAGCCAATAACGAACTTGATCTTTCTTTTTACATAAAACGATTAAATTCCGAGTTTGGTAACGATCAAACAAAAATTGCGACCGCTAGAGCGTTAATAAACATATATATATATATATATATATATATATATATATATATATATATATATATATATATATATATAATTTTGAACGGACCTCATTTTCGTCATCTCCTGGGTAGGATCGATGGACATTTGAAGAAATTTTTCGAAATTCGCATCATGAGTACGACCTCAATAGCTGATTTCCCTTAAGGGAAATCTGCTAAAATATCTCCCCTTTAAACCCACATCTCCCCTCAGGTCGGTATAAGCCATTAACAAACTTGATCATGGTAACTATATGACCATCATGAACCATCTTTGACTATTCTCTGACCGATGGAATTTTTGATCCTAGCCTCCACAAGTCTTTCCTCGAATCATCCAGCTACTTCTGGCCTTTGACCTCTGATTGTATCCTAACCAACACCATCTGCCATTCCTAATAGGGCTCGCCCTTCAATCATCTGGTTTTAATATTTATTTTACAAAACATACTTCTTTATGTTTTCAGTTGCTCAGGTTAGCCATGTGAGTTAAAGCGTTGACCTTAATCTTACATGGTAAACCTAGAGGAATTTATTTATTGACGGAATTCATTAAATAAAATCCTTAGTCCCACCCTGGCTATAGAAAAGGATAACCCGTCCTAATTAGCCTTAGTTGCAAAAGGTGAACGTCAATAAATAATTAATTGATGTTTTCAAACTTTACATGAAATACATTCTTAGATTTTTAATGTTTCTGGCGTCTGATTTGTAGGGTTTATAACCCAATCAAGTTGAGGTGCATTCTCAATAAGTTTTATTTAAGGCATTTTTTAAAAATATTGATGACGTCTTTTCAATATTTTTTAAAATTATTTATTAACGTACACTTTTTGCAACTAAGGGTAATTGGGATGGGTTATCTACAGGTTACCACCCTTTTCTAGCCAGGGTGGGACTAAGGACTTTACGTAATGAATTCCGTCACTAAATCTTATTCCTCTATTCCTATTTCGAAGGACAATTCCCATTGTCCAGGCGAGAATCCAACCCGCCAATCTAGGTTTACCATGTGAGATAAAGGTCAACACCTTAACTCACATGGCTAACCTGAGCTCTCCTTTTCAATAAAATATTTCTACTTATAACATATACAATCAAAATCAATATCTGAAATATTTGAAATGCTATTTACCTAAAGAAATCGGGAAGATGAATTTGATGAGAGTGAAAGTTTGATTGGTTTTTATTATATTTAGCCGTGAGGCAGTTTATAAGATTACCTATAACCTTTTAAAATCATTTTTGATTGGTACAACTGATAGAATGTTTCGTTAATACTTGTGTGGCATACGTTTGATCAAAAGATGATATATATTTAATTACGACGATCTCAAAAGTGATCGGAAAAAAAGAACTAACTGAAACCACTCCTGTTGGTGGGTTATCGATGCCCAAACATCAGATCTTCTCAATTTATACCAGAGTATAATTATTGATGACTTTTCGATCCAGCTGACCCATTCCCGCCCCAAATACTGACACTAATGTATGCGCGGCGGACATTTCGTTTCGTTATCATTGTGCAATGTTGAATTTTAGGGTGATTAAGATTATTTATAAGATCGGGCAACTCGGCGTTTCGTTCAAGTCTGCCCCTTCACCGAAAGTGGGCCGTGCTCGGACCCTGTCACCGGATTATTAAGAACGAAAAGGAGATAGAGAGAGAAAAAAATATATTCTTCTCTTTTTAAGAGCACTTGCTTCAGCCTCCTTTCTTTCACAATATTTCGGCCTACATTTTTTTTCCTTGCTTGATTTATGCCCGAGTTAAATTCCTCCTTGTTTATACCACTCCTTCTCAAATGTTCACATATGTATACAAACGGCTGTTCTACTGGAACAATCAGAAAGAAACTCATTTAGCACAAATACTGATAAACAACTGTCAATAGATCTGTCACATTTTCATCGAAATAAAATTAATCCAGTAGAGAGGTATTATTAGGTCATTTTAAGATTTAAGGTTCCTTCTAAAAAAAAGTACGAGTTTCTACGTGCTGATAAGTCATAAATTTAATGTCTTTCCCACAATAATTACTTTATGTCAATCACTCGTTAAAGGTGTAGTAAATAAAGTTTTCTCACACTAAGTAGAACTCCCTATTGCTGGAATCATATTCTATTTTATATTTTTCTCGTAATAAGATCCAATTAAGGAAAGGACTTGAAATGTAAGATACATAACATTTTTCAAGCCAACTCATAAATATAGTTCGTCATGCAGGGGCTGAGTAAACTAAGCAGATTTCCTAATATGTCACACTTCTGATCTCATCTCGCCATATATTCGTTACTCCTAAATAATAATCTGATGAGTAGAACTGTAGGTTCCCTGAATAGTGAAACCAAGAAAGTAGCTTCCCTTACAACCCCCACTCCTGCCCGTCCCTAGAAATGTTGGTATGGCTTATTATAATGAAAGCGTTAGTGCTAATACACATACCGAGTTTTATTCATTTCGGTTGGGTCGTTTGTCCCAAATAAAATTGTTCATTTCCACTATAGGTTTTAGCGTATATCTCGTTTATAATTCAGTATAAGAAAAAAGTGTATATAAAAAAAAGTTACTCTAAATAACAAAATAAACAACTTTTGTTATGTTCATATTTGCCGAAAAACCAATAGGAAACGAAATATCGCTATTTTTAATTTCAGGCTTCCCTTACAACCCCCACTCTTGTTCATCTCAGAGGATATTAATATAACCTAAAGTCTAAGTTGGGTTAGTAGTAATATACATTCCAAGTTTCATAAAATTCGGTTCAGCCGTTTATGCGTGAAAAGGTAACAAAGAAACAAACACACGAAAGGAACAAAATGCAGTTATGGTGTTTATGACATGAAAATTCGCGAAAAAAATCAATGTACAGACAGAGGTTACAATTTATATATATATATATATATATATATATATATATATATATATATATATATATATATATATATAGATAGATAGATAGATATTTGTCTGTTACCGCTCTAGCGGTCGCAATTTTTGTTTGATCGTTACCAAACTCGATATTTAGTCGTTTTATGTAAAAAGAAAGATCAAGTTCGTTAATGGCTGATATCGGACCAGTGGGAGGGAGTTTAGGAGGAGAGGATTTTCTAAAATTCGAAATATTTCCGTTACTATACGTCGGATGGAAAAATTGTATAGAATCGATCATATTAAATTAAATTTACTATTATTATTGTTCTATACATTTAGTCTGTATCTTGAATATTAACCGGGTATTTGCATTTTTATTAAATCTGGGCGCTTTTAATTAAGTGTTTCCCGCCAAAAGCTAGGTTGGCCGTTTTCTTAACTGTTCGGCTCTCGTGAAATTTCTCTATTGTAAAACTTCACGTGGGAAGTCTGCTTAGCTTACACAGCCCCTGCTTGAAATTGATTTTCAATAAAATGAAACATAATAATAGAGATATTTGGAGTTTTCGAATTCCCCAATTCATAGTTCAAGTCATTAACTAATGCTGTTTAGTGTCGAATGAAACTGTTAATTATGGATTATGTTATAGAGCAAATAAACATATTCCAGCCATGAACGTTAAATATAATTAGAAGACTTAACGTAACATATGTGTCTCACAAAATAACGGTCTGTTGAAAGCAATATTTAGTATTTAAGCTTGGTTGAAGACATTTCATAATGTAATGGCTTATTGTCAATGTGGAATCGGTAAAATGGGGGGTTTACTAAAAAATGCAAATATCTTTGTCAAAATTCGAGAGAAAAAGTGTTTAGAACAATATTTATAGAAAATGAAATTAACTTAAAGATATAATCTGAAATTCTTTGTATTTGAACTGTCGGAAGCGTTTTGATTCGGGTTTCGTCGTACTTACTCCGGAACTCACTCACTTAAACAAGTAGGCTTAAATATGAGAATAATAATAAGAAATATCACACTTATTTATAGGGATGTTCTGAACCTTTAATTTATTTTTTTGTCCATTTATTAGTAGCCCTGGAAAAGGGCTTTATTTGCTCTAGGCACCCCACTATAACATTCCCTACATCCTCCTCATTGATTTCCATGTATTTCCTTTATTGATTTTCGAAACATTTTTTTTTTAATAGGTTGCTAACTTATGGAATGATTAAAATAATAAAAATAAAATACATTATAAAAATCAATTACTGAAATACTAGGATTACTAAAAAAAAAATATATAATAATAACGATCTAGAAAATGGATGTCTAATTAATTAACTCTGAGAAGTTCATTTTTTTTTTGCAAATTGGTTAAGTCCTTTAAAAGAATTTAAACAACCGTCAATTGTGGCCTCAAATCACTTGTTGAGCCAAGTATTCTTTTAATTGATTGAATTTCGAATTTTGAAATTTATTGCTGGCTGAAACTTGGACAATCGTAGGATGCAATATTCTCTCTCATTCCATAACTCCTATTGGAAATTCGCCTTCATAATTGTCAAATCAATAATAGAATCTTGGTTTTTATTGATGGCATTAATTTCGTTGAAGTCCCTTACGAAACATAAATTAATAATTTTATTATAATTATTTCCTGGTTTTTTTTTCTTCTGTAAAAAGAGCTAGTGCTTGGAGAAATTATACTGTAGGGCGATGCCATACTTCCTTGTTTACCTGACAATTTTACGGTTTATGAATTTAGTTTCTCTTCGTTTATATTTCAACATACGGTGACCACATACCGTCTTACGTCCGTAATCCCTTTCAGTTCTAGAAAAAAAACGTCATTAGCTACTTGGACCTTAAAACTAGTTTAAAATCGAAAGGTAAACAGAAATATTAATTTGATTATAAGCACTTTCAGTTCAACAGAACTCAAAGCGAAGATATTTTATTCTTTAGACAGATTTATTTGACGGTAGTGCAATGCATTTCAAAAATTCAAAAAAAAAAAAAAAAAAAAAAAATTATAATTTTGAGAGAACACTGTTTGATTGGTAAACGCAGTTTAGCTCCTATGAAATGTGGTGGTCACTAGAAAGGGTATTTTAGACTGGAATTTATTTAGCTCTGCAAATACCAGACTTTAAGATTAGGCTTCTGTGGGGATGCAAATTATATCTATTATATATAAAATTGTAACCTCTGTCTGTACATTGATTTTTTTCGCGAAATTTCACGATAACTTTTCGTTTTACATGTCACAGACACCATAACTGCATTTTGTTTCTTTGGTTTGTTGGTTGTTTGTTTGTTTGATTGTTTATTTGTTTGTTACCTTTTCACGCATAAACGGCTGAAGCGAATTTTATGAAACTTGGTACGTATATTACTACTAACCCAACTTAGACTTAAGGCTATATTAATAACCTCTGAGACGCACAGGAGTGGGGGTTATAAGGGAAGCCAGAAATTAAAAATAGGGATATTTCGTTTCCTATTGGTTTTTCGGCAAATATGAACATAACAAAAGTTGTTTATTTTGTTATTTAGAGTAACGTTTGTTATATACACTTTTTTCGTATACTGAATTATAAACGAGATATACGCTAAAACCTGTAGTGCAAGTGAACAATTTTATTTGGACAAAAGACCCAACTGAAATAAATAAAACTCGGTATATGTATTAGTACTAACGCTTTCATTATAACAAGCCATACCAGCTAAATAAAACTCGGTATGTGTATTAGCACTAACGCATTCCTTATAATAAGCCATACTATCATTTCTAGGGACGGGCAGGAGTGGGGGTTATAAGGGAGACCTGAAATTAAAAGTAGTGATATTTCGTTTCCTATTGAGGTTTCGGCAAATATGCACTTATCAAAAGTTGTTTATTTTGTTATTTAGAGAAATTTGCTCAACAATTCTTTTCAATATGAACTACCAGGTACCTCACCTGGAATAATTAATTCTAATTATAATATATTATTATAATATTTTGTCCTTAATAATTTAAATCTATGCATAATGCAAAGGAAACGGGAAATATGACAATATGGAGGACAGTGAAGTCTTACATAAAAAATTAATTTTATTATTAACAAATCCACAGCAATGACGGGTATAAACCCTAAATACTGGGACGGGTAAATGTCAAAATATTGTGCAAAGTAAAGCCTTGCCAAAAAAATACCATCACCATTCAGCCTCAAACCAATTCCCGGGCGAAGCTGGGTATCTGAGCTAGTTTACTATAAATTTTGTTATATACATTTATTCTTTATCTTGAATGTTAGCCGAGATATTTACATTTTTCAGTTTTCAGCCTTCAGCAACCCCCCACTCCTACCATGTTACATAAACAATACCCTGTTAAATAATAAGCCAATTATTCGGAGCTTAAATACCAAATATTGTTTTTATCAAACCTTTATTAGACGAGGTTATGTTCTTAGACTACTAAATTTGATTGATTGAGATAAACATTTTTCTGATTCATTATAAATTACTACTACTAATAGATATAAAGTACGAGTACTAGTTTTCAATAAAATTAAAATGATACATTCTGATATATTCCAGTAATTGTTTTAGTTTCCGGTGAGAGGTTGGTAGACCTGTTTATTTACATTTCAGACGCTTCCCGTCGGCATGTTATGAAAATTGACTGAAAAATTTAGTATTTATTTATTTATTTATTTTATCTATTTATTTAGTTAATATCCGCGGAGGTGTTGTGTTACCAGTATGTAGATTTATCTGTTGTTAGACTTTACGAGAATATTCTGCTTAGTTTACTCAGGCCCTGCGTGACGGACGTTCTTAGTATTCAGCCTTCAGAATACCCCCCTCCTACTCATGCCATACTGACAATAAGCTCATATATCATGAACTAATTTATTCGAATCTTAAATAGAAAATACAGTTTTTATTCAACTTTCGTTGTAAGAGATATGTGGGAATATTTTCGATTTAGCGTCATCATCTAAGATTTTACGTACGAAACTATGAATTTTTTTATTGAAAAATACAATAGTCGACGTTTAACCAGTTTAATCGAAAACTTAAGATTATTTTTTGACTAGAATCAGCCATGAAGGAGGGGGGGGGGAGTTAGAGTGGAAATAATTTAAAATTCTAAATATTTGGTTACTATGAGTGGGATAGAAAATAGGACATAACGTATTTGTTGAAATTTTAATTTTCTACGACTATTGTTTTATAATATATGCGTTTTCTCTCCCTGGAATATTAAGGGAGTTATTAGTAATTTTTTCTGTGATCGTTGAATAATGGTAACATTACTAAACTGAAATGAGTGAAGAAAGTGAAACATTTTGCAATAGAGTGAAGAAAGTAATCACTTTCTTCACAAGTGAATAAAGTGAATTGCCTTCTTAATTAGTAATAAGTATAAATTAAAAAATAATTTGATGTTGGAAATTAAATGCTTTTAAATGTTTCTTAACATTGTAAGAATTTATTTTAACAAAATAAATTGAAATGTGAATGAATTATTGGTGGAAATAATCAATATATTTTAAAATTTAAATATAATAATAATTACCTTCCTTGTTTATAACCTGCACTTGTTTATAACTGCACTACTTCACAATCATCACTAGTTGTTTTATAACTATGCTTATAACCTTTCACAACCATGCTTATAACCTACCAACAACATACCATAATCTTCACAACATACTAATTTTGTTCATATTCTGGTTAGATCTGATCATGTATTACACGATTACAGAAAAAATTTAATATTACACTCGTGACGAAAGTAGAATTTACAACTCTCGTGAAATTACCACACTCGAGTTGTAAAATGATCTACTTTCGTCACTTGTATAATAAATAACTATTTTCATCGCAAAAATCAATTAACGTATTAATTATTATATTTTGATAATATTGTTATATACACAGATTGAGGTGTTACTGTTGTTTAGATGTAATTGGATCTGTGTTCCTTATTTCACGAAAAATAACACATATGCTCCCAAGCTGTTAATATATTAGAACAATTATTGTGATTAATGAAGAAAACTATGTTGTTGACCTGCTTTTTTTCGGGCTTCTCTAATTTTTTCCCCCATCAAGTATTTTCCTTCTTGGAGCAATCTACACACTATCACATTTATAAATGTCATTTCAAACACCATCTATTGCTATTATATTCATATAGTTTGAAATGTTCACTACTTATTTCTAGTTCAAGGCATGCTATACAAAAATCGTGTTTTAACGGGACTTTAAATCTCCAACTACTACTACTACTAATGATACGTAATCAAAAATGAAATATATAAATGGTAATTTTTTGTTTCAATGATTCGAAGAAGTTCAGTGTCTTTGATATATATAATTGAAACCACTCACATGCCGTAAACATATTGGAATCCTGTCAAATCATTTTAACTAAAATTTTACCTCAATATTTTTAGCTGGCAAATATCTAAGAAACTCGTTCTGTTAAACTTAGAATTACAGAAGTTTCGTTATAGGTTGTTGTACTTTTATGACAAAAGTATTTAATAATTTTAAGTAGTGGCGATAGCATTAAATAGGACCATTGTATTTTGATTAGCATAAATATGTACATGCCTATACTAAATGTATTTTCTTTTATACCACTTCAACTTATTTATAAAAAAATTGTAGCCACTAAGCACTGTCAAAGAGATTACTCGGCTGGATACCTATAAAAATTCATTCATTGAGCGACTCCTAAGAGTAATGCGCATCAAAATCCACTAGTTATGATATTATTCCAAACTGTGAAGACTTTATTCAGGAGGAGTTAAAGTAATATTTTCTATTATGTTATATAAGATAGTGTATTAAATTTTATTGAGTATTGCCAAAAGGGATTAGAATAAAAATTAGAATATTTAAGTAGAAAGTTTTATTTACATTAATAAATTAGAAGACTTTCGTTTATAAATAAAATATAAATAAATAAATATAATAATCTTATGCGGAGTCCTTATTGAGAATCCTTGTTGTCTTTATTATCTTTTTTATCTTTCTTTGATGCCAGAGATCGGCGTTTGATATTGTCGAATCCATCGTGTCCATGTCCTATGTGCCCTAAGTGACCTAATCCTGGGTGGCCAAATCCTGCGTGACCTATTCCAGGATGACCAAAACCTGGTCCAATTCCAGGATGGCCGAAACCAGGACCTGGGCCAAATCCATGATGACCGTAACCTGGTCCTGGACCAATTCCATGATGGAATGGAACCACTGGAACTGGTACTGGCCTAGGTACCTCTACTGGGACTGGTTCATGTACAGGCACTGGAAAACTTACCGGAACTGGATGAGGTCGGTCGACAGGTACTGGAACAGGTCTTTCAACTGGCACAGGAACAGGGCTGGGCACGTGAACCGGGAATGGTCTGTCGACTGGCACCTTCACGGGCACTGGTATTGGTCTTTCAACAGGGAAAGGCACTGGTCGATCAACTGGAACTTGAACAGGATAAGGTCTCGGCACGTCTATTGGTACTTTAACCGGCACTGGCACTGGTCTATCCACGGGAACTGGTACTGGTCGCTCCACATACACTGGTACAGGTCTTGGTACGGGTACTGGAACTGGTCTATCAACTGGTACATGAACTGGTACTGGAATCGGCCTCTCCACTGGGAATGGTTGAGGTACTGGAACTCTGATGTGTATCGGGAATGGTCTGTCGATGTGAATGGGATAAGGCCTTGGTACAGGGACTGGGATAGGCCTATCCAGAGGTACGTGTACTGGGTAAGGCACTTTCCTCTCCACTGGCACAGGAACAGGCACTGGTAGTTCTTGAGGGACCGGTTTTATGATAGGCCCATGTACGAATCCTGGGCCAAAACCTGGTCCATGTGCATATCCTGGTCCGAATCCTGGTCCTGGGCCGTGTCCGAATCCATGGCCGTACCCATGTCCAAATCCTGGTCCAAAACCCGGACCATGTCCAAATCCTGGTCCAAAGCCCGGACCATGTCCAAAGCCTGGCCCGTGACCAAAGCCGTGTCCATAGCCATATCCAGCAGCATAACCTCCATGGCCATAATCTCCAAACAGATCCCTCTTGTCTTGTTTCTTCTCGAGTATATCTGTCCTGTTCTCAGTTTTCGCGGCACTAGCCGTAAGACCCGCCAGTAGTATCAGCGCCGCCGTCCACTCCATGACTGTCACTGCATGCAGTTACAAGGTATACTTTATATACTCCGAACCAGCGGACCAGACAATTGCACAAGACACATTCACACTGGGGCTGAAGTAACACATACCCCTCGATAACTATAATGTCCAGTTCCGACAACTGTCGTCTGGGACCCGCCCTCTAATTCATCGCTCTCTTGCGTCATACCTTGAGCAAGGAAGCTATAATGGATTACTTTCCCTCCACCTATGCCCATCTTCGAATTATAGAATATATCGTTAATACAATAAAAATTATTAAATTTACAAAAAAATTCCAACCAAAAACTGGCCATTGCTGTGGTTATAAGACTTATGTTTTTAATTCAAGTGTTACATTTTTCTTTATAATTCCATGCCATGCAATAGGCATTAAAATCTTTAGTGTCAAATTTGGCGATTAAAAATAAAAATAGAATGAACGATAAACATTTAGAATGTAAGTTCTGTTTTAATCTGCAAAAATGAGGCAGTTGTCATTCATTACATAATTTAAAGCGTCGGCAAAATTTCTTTCAAAAAAAAAGAACATATCAGGAGTTTTGGAGTAGTTTTATTAATCCATATGTTAAGAAGTTTGTTCATGTAATAATCATTGAAATATAATTGATATTTTAAATAATCAGTCGAAAAATTTTTATTGAAAGTTAACTTGATGCAATTGAAAATAATTTGAGCGGGTTATCTACAGTTAACCATCCTTTCTACGGTATATTCTACTTGAATTATTCATAGATTGGAACACCTACAATTTTAGAGTCCCATAATTTGACTGTCGTACATGAAGTAATATATTTATATATATGAAGACAGGGGTCAAAGTGTCTCAAAATATTAGTCTATTTGTGGCTTCTAAAGTCAACCGCTTGAGGAAAAAATATTTAGTAGCCACAATTTTTTTTCATTGGTATTTGTGTATCAAATTTGATTAACTAGCAAAATATTACAAGAACGGGAGGCACAAATAGAAATAAGAAAACAGTAAAAAAGGGTTTCTACGGGGCGAGGGTTTGTTCCACACAAATGAAAAACAAATATTTTGATACCATGGAAAGAAAAATGTTTTAGATATTTTCTAAATTTTCCTTATATATATATATATATATATATATATATATATATATATATATTTATATATAATATATTGTGTTAATCAAATTTGATACACAAATACCAATGAAAAAAAATTGTGGCTACTAAATATTTTTTCCTCAAGCGGTTGACTTTAGAAGCCACAAATAGACAAATATTTTGAGACACTTTGACCCCTTTCTTCAGGTGCGACTTGGAAGTTCTCACAAAACTCATGGGTCAGCCACAAGTATTAAAGAATCTACCGACTCCTAGCTGAAGAAAGAGCCTTAAAGTTCTCCAATAATTTGTAAAAACAACTAGTGGGGGTCTTGAGACGATAGCTGTATTTTCAAGTAAAACGGACTGCTCATTGTGAGCAAGACATTTTTAAAAATCATAAGTTTATATATCGCGATTCAAGGGAGATCAAATCTCGTTCAAAAGCTTCACACATCCACAACAACACAACAACAATCACACACACACACACACACACACACACAGACACTATTATTATGAGGGTGGTTATTCTAATTTCCTGAAAATTATTTACCGTGGAATGTTTTTCCAATCGGCAAGACAGGTTACTTTATTGGATATTAAGGAATTTCCTTACTATCCTGTCAATAACTAATAATACAGATATTTCCGATTCCCAAATTATTTTTTTAATATATATTTAAATAGTTTGTACTTTCAACAGTATTCTAAGCACTAGTCCGTTTGTTGAAATGGTAGTGGCTGTAACTCTGGCAGATTCCAATTTTTACAGATCTGTCAATTCTGCAGCAAAGACGTGATATTTTGTCAATTTCTGGGGCATAGCTATTTCAACAGGCTCACCATTTGATGTCGAAATATCATTGATATATGCTGATTTCCTTTCTTTATTAATGGTGAGAATGGCTGTCTTGTTATGTTGGACAGTATGGTGAGTTATCGTCAGTTCATCCCAATAAAAATCAATATTTCTCTTTTAAATTACTATTTGAGGGTTGTTGCAATAAGACGGGACTTCACTATCCACCATACTGAGTTTCTTTAAAATTTCTTGGTGATGTATCTTTGCTACATTATTGTGTCTCTGTAAGTACACTGAAGCAGCCTGCAAGAGTCACAACCTTCCGTAATATATCTAGACTCATAAGATTTATTACATTGTCTACAGCTGTCTGAAATATTTCTTTCAACACATGCCGTCAGTAGTATCTACATGTAACCACTAGCCCTGGGTAGCCATTACAAGCCCTTTGGTTTCGGAAAATAGCTATCCAGAAGTTAACCATGCTATGACTGTATATCCTGTCTCTAATTTAACAGTTTCCTTGAAGACTAGGTTCTCACTTTGTATAATTTAAACTTATTTTCTTGGAAACGATATAATTCTATTATTATTCATTAGCATCGACTGTTAACGTGGTTCTGAAGCTAAGTGGGACTGGTTACCTTCAGGTTACCGAACCTTTCTTGTCTTTGTGTGTATTATGCTTCTGTCATCTTGAGAGATAAAAATGAAGAGCCTTCTTTTTCCCAGACTTGTTATCCATGAAACCTACGGTAACACTCCTTAGTTACCAACAGGTGTTCCTTAAAATAAAAAAATAAAAAACAAATCTAGAAAAGACCTAGAAAATTAGAGATAGACCAAAATTATTTACTATTTTATTAAAAGACCGGTAAATTATTTATTTACTAATAAAGGCATTTTAGTTTTTTCCCCTATTTTTTAAGGGGATGGAAGTAATATTCGATTTGTTCGTCTATTAATCATAATAGAAAAAGTTCCTAGACTGGTAGAACAACTGTATTTAGAATAAATATACACCTTGAACTAATGCTCTGCTTCTGGTGTTGAATAATTTATTAAATGGAGGAGTCGCGCTGACAAAATGTAATTTAAAATACATAAAACGCAAGTTAAAGGTAAAGATGATTGTTAACTTTAAACTTTCAGAATATAATATGTCTTTCGAGGATCGTTTCAGTTGGATGTGTATTGTATAATAATATTTGAATATTATTCTGAGTATTACCCTACAATTTATTGACTATTTTGAAATTCGAATTGACTAATTCGAGGCCCTATAAGACCAGAGCCTTAGCTAACATTTTATACTTTTAAGCGCGGGCGTAGCTAGAATTCTCTAATTTTGGTACCCTAGCCTCCACAAGCCCTTTTCTTGCGCCTGCCTCGTGTCCACACCTCACTTGGTTAACGTGCAACATATTTCATATGGCGAACTGTTTGTGCAAATTCTTTCAGCTTTCTCTAAATAGAGCTTTCTCTTTCTATGTTTACAGAAACAAAATATATCAGGCTACGAGTACATCAGTTCAACATTGCTTCTGGCCCTTTAATTGTTCAACTCTCTCCCAGCTCCAGATATCTTGGAGGTATCTTTACTCGTAGACTAGAAGGGCTGTTCTTAAGAGGTTGCATTGTAATATTTATTTATTTATTTTACTTGTTCCGGCTTTAAGCCCAATTGCAGGTGGTAAAGTTTATAAAAAAATGTTATCAGATACAAAGAGAGGAAAAGAAAGAAAAAAAAACAAACAAGAAATTAAAAACAAAAACAAAACTTATACTGGTAATGAAGGAGGAATAAATAAAAAAAATAGTCAGAGCTCAGAGTCCATTAAATAATTTAACTAACTACAACACAAACAATCACTAAATGCACACAGAAACAAATAAGTTATTTTTAATTAGTGTTTGGTGAAAGTAATTAAACGTTTTTTATTAAACACAAATACTAAACAAAACCATAAAAATGATAAAAACAAAGAATATTGAGAGCTTAATTAACTGTTATTATTATTTATTAACGTCCACTTTTTGCAACTCAGGCTAATTGGGACGAGTTATCTACAGGTTACCACCCTTTTCTAGCCTGGGTGGGATTTTAGGATGTAATTTAATGAATTTCGTCACTAAATAATTAACTTTGCCCACGCGAGAATCGAACTCGCCACTCAAGGTTTACCATTTGAGATATACGAGTAGGTCAACGCTTTAACTCGCATGGCCAACCTGAGCCCCTAATTAACTGTTAAATGTAAATCTAATAATAAAATCAACATTTTTCAATGTGACTAAAACGAAAGATGTATAGATTGGCATAACATATGTTTTAATTTCATTAAAAATATAAGGCCTAGATTAAAAAGCATTAGTAATTGAAGTAATCTTAGTTAAAATTGCATATGTGATTATTGTTAGAAGTTTTAAAGTATAGGAAAGTATAGGAAAACATATTTTCTTCAGGTGTTGGAAGATTTTGTCCAGGTATGGACTACCGCCAACAACTTTGTCGCATGGTATATGTACTTTACATGTGTAATGCAGTCAGTAGGTGCATAATAGTCAGAGGAACATTACACTCCTAACTTTCCTTTATTTCCTTCTCCTAATGGAGGTATGTTAAGTAAAATAAGTCCAATGTGAAGCCAAGTAAATGCCAAATCTCGTCTACCTACTAAATGCTTTGTAATAGTTGTGTAATGTCATTGAACTTCATTTAATTTCTCGAAGTTTATTTTCAACCGTTTCTGACAATGTTCGTAACCAAGTCCTTTTGTATGTATCTGACAGTAGGCCTTATTTGGCCATCTAATGTAAGTTTTATTATGTCTACATTATGGTTTTCAGTAGTTGTTTTGGCTAGATGATCAACTTCAGAACTTCGTCCGATATCTTCATGCCCAGGTGGTTTTGATCTTCATGTCTTGGTGTTTAATTTTTAATGTGTACTTTTTGTGTTTATCTGATAGCTCATTTCCCTTGTTATTGTTTTATTTACTTGAAGCTTTGGTGAAATCGCCAACTCATGCTCTTACATAAATAAGTAAAAATAATTAAATATTTACTCATTTAAGTTAATAGGGGGGGGGGTTATATATTGAGTATATTGTCTTACATTCACTGATTTTATGCAAATATTCTAATTATTCTTGAATTGATTATTAACGTTTGTATATGTCATAAGTTTGTTTTCACACAGACTCATTCACACTCACACAAAATTCATAAAGTCATATCTGTGCAATACATATTGTCAGCACCTCCGTTTTATACACGAAGCAAATACTTTTGGGAATGGGCGATTTTTTATAGTATTGAAGTATGGTTTTTGACAGGCTTTGTAGATGTCGCTCTTTCATGCAAGGACTGAATGCTCACCCAATGCCGACGAGGTGTAACAACATTTTGACGTAACTACTTTCAGAATGCAATTCGAAGAAGAGTGCAACTCGGCGTGACGTTCAGCGAATATTGCAGACATAATGTCTCCTCAGCCCCACCCCCTAAATGATAATAATTGCTTCTCAATAGTCTAAAGGGGATTAGGAAAACTAAATCTATTTATTGATAATAGATTCCATTTGAAGATAATAAAACATCGTAAAAAATATTTAGTATCAAATTCCTTATCCTTAGGTAAACTACCTAAAGTTGTTCATGTTTTTTATTTCAGCTATATTTTAGTTCTAATTATACCTATTGTAACATTACGAATAATTATCAGTTAAATCAATAGAAAATAGATCATTTTTACTAATGTATTTCCCCCCGCCCCTAAATGTTTTGGGTTTCATATTTATACATTAATTTGGATGATTTTTCATATTTTTCTTTTTCTGGAGCTTGGAAATATTTTAAAAAAAATATAAGCTGCATATTTTACTTTAGTTTGAACCATCTTTTTTATGTTATCATTCGACGTGTACCTTTTAAATTCGATTTTTGGTAAGTGCATAGCCTTAGGGTTAGGGATGCACAAGAAAGAAACGTTCAGTTTATTGTTATAGTTTTAAATTTATATCACTTTGAAAGGCACCTGAGAAGTTCAAAACACGTAGGGATTTCAACTATACCGAATAAAATTCATAATATTGTTAGTGCTGTGATTTATTCTTTTTGACCGAGCATGGTAAACCTTTCAAGGTGTGTGTGAACACTTACGTTCTTCAAGCCAAAATATATTAACGTAATGATTATTGTTTGTAATTTTATGCCAGAGGTAGTAGCGAATTTAATAGTTTGGTAATATTTTGGTTAATTCACCCAACATCCATACTTGTACAGCATATGTACTCACCATTTTCTTCTGTTGAATTAAAAATCATAATTATCACAAGAAGGGGCAACATATAACTGTACAAACATGATACATGTACAAAAATTCGTTTTATTTTTTTAATTTATTGTTGAGCGTTCGCTGAGAGGCGATATTGCTCATAAAAAAACAATGAAAATTAACAAATGAAACAGTAACAGAAAAAATTAAACAACACAATTATAACAGAATAAACTAATAACGCAACCAACTAACAAAACGCAACTAAAGAGCCAAAAAAAGTTAAACAAAAATGAAACATTAATTTCAAAAACAAAAAAAAAATATCTCATAAAGAAACTAGATAATTAAAAACTAAAAGGACTAATAAAATTACGAAAATAATTATAGATTCTCCGTGATTAAAATTAAACTAAAAACAAATAAATAAAGAAATCTTATGTACATAAATAAAATGAACAGATTAAATTTTCTTATATCCTGAACATTCACAGTCATATGCTCAAAATATTTTTTTTTTAAGAGCACAAATAAAATTTATTATTATTATTTATTAGCGTCTACCTTTTAGCAGATTTTCTTTAGGGAAAGTCAGCTATTGAGGTTGTACTCATGACGGAATTTTCGAAATTTTTCTTCAAATGTCCATCGAGACTGCCTAGTAGATGACGAAAATGAGGTCCGTTCAAAACTGTATATATATATATATATATATATCTGTTACCGTTCTAGCGATCGCAATTTTTGTTTGATCGTCACCAAACTCGATATTTAGTCGTTTTATGTAAAAAGAAAGATCAAGTTGGTTAACGGCTGAAATCGGACCAGTGGGAGGGGGGTTTTAGAGAGGAGGATTTTCGAAAAATCGAAATATCTCTGTTACTATACATCCGATCGAAACATTTTACAGAATCAATCTTATTGCAAATTAAATTTACTATAAATATTGTTATATACATTTATTCTCTATCTTGAATATTAACCGAGTTATTTGCATCATTATTAAATCTGGGCGGCTAACGGACGGGTGACTTTCCCGCCAAAAGCTAGTTCGGCCTTTTCCTTAACTGCTCGACTCTCGTGAAATTTCTCTATTGTAAAACTTCACGTAGGAAATCTGCTGTTTACGCAGCCCCTGCGTGACGGACCTTTTTGCAACTGAGGCTAATTGGGACGGGGTAACTGCAGGTTACCACCCTTTTCTAGCCAGGGTGGGATTTAGGATGTTATTTAATGAATTTCATCACTAAATAATTTCCTTTGCCCAGGCGAGAATCGAACTCGCCAATCTAGGTTCACTATGTGAGATTAAGGTCAATGCTTCAACAAAAAAAAGCGTCTAAATGAAATTTCGAGGAAATAAAATGTTATGTCACAAATAATTTTTCTAAATGGTAATGAGAAAAAAAAAAGCAAGAGAAATGAAACATTAAAAAAACCCAATTGCTCACTTGCCCGACAGCCTGACGACGAAGCTGCCTGTTGATTCATTGGGACTGAAATAAAATCGTAGTTGAAGAATTATTCAAGGGGTCTCGAATAGAAAGATTTACGAGTCGACAATGAAGCGATATAACATTAAAAATTGACTTCAGTTTCTACTCATCAATAATATGGAATCTGCCTAGCCGCTACAGGCCGTTGTACTGACATTTCGTCATTGATTACATCATCTTGTCAATTAAAGAATACTTTTGTATTGAAACTTTTATCAAACGAAGTCAATAAATACAAACAAATTGGGAAATCCTTTATTACGAAATCTTGGAAGTGGAAATTTAAGTTATCTATTTTTAAAGGAATATAATAAATTATACACTAGCGCACTTTACAATGTATTTTTAATATTCAACTTTTAGCCAAGTACTCTACCAACTGAATTACAGTTACTAATATTTTTTATCTCGTACAAAAGAAAATAAATGAATTAATAATTATTTCCAGACTCCATATTCCAATAAAATAGAATAGAGAGTAGAATTATTCTATATTAAGCCGTTTAGTGACATTTATTATCCCACTTCAATCAATTGCCACACTGTAATATTTCCAGAGTTAGTCTGGTACCCGTTGAATACTGGACTAGTTATTCATAATATATATTTAGGTTAGTAATAATAAATTATATTTATTATATATTTTAGGCATTTATATATATATATATAAAAGGTGATTCAGGATTAAGTGGTCTAACTGTAAAGATGAGCTAACGACTAGTGTTTCTTTGCAAGAAGGATAATTGAAATATGCGAAACAAATAACAGATATCCAATGCAGTTAGGACACTGCAGATATGGAAGAAAGATGCCCAGCCATTCATTATACTTAAGGTAATAACTAAAAGCAGATTTCCCTTAAGGGAAGCTATTGAGGTCGTACTCATGACGCGATTTTTGAAAATTTTCTTCAAATGTCCATCGATCCTACCCAGGAAATGACGAAAATGAGGTCCGTTCAAAATAATATATATATATATATATATATATATATATATATATATATATATATATATATATATATATATATGTCTGTTAACGCTCTAGCGGTTGCAATTTTTGTTTGATCGTTACCAAACTCGATATTTAAGCGTTTTATGCAAAAAGACAGATCAAGTTCATTAATGGCTCAAATCGGACCAGTGGGAGGGGGGGTTTATAGGGGAATTTTCGAAAATTTGAACTATCTTCGTTACTATACGTCGGATTAAAAAATTGTATAGAACCAATCTTATTGCAAATTAAATTTACTATAAATTTGTTCTATACATTTATTCTCTATCTTGAATATTAACCGAGATATTTGCATTTTTATTAAATTTTGAACGATAAGGGATGACTATTTCCCGCCAAAAGCTAGTTCGGCATTTGCAGCAACTGTTCGGCTCTCGTATGGAGATTTTCCTATTCTATAACTTCACGTGGGAAATCTGTTTAGTTTACGCAGCCCCTGCGTCACGGACTTTTTAAGAATATTAGTAAGAGTTCTAATGATTACATTTCATTGTTTAAGAACGTGGAATTTTTTTTTCTTCAATTCCTTTCATTATAAACCTAATAATTTAGAACGATGAAATTCTTAGAAGGCGAATAAATTCTAAACAAACCGTTAATGGACCTATCTTAATAATAATTTATGTTCTTGTTTTTCAGGTCCTTAATTCATAGTTTCAGTTAGGTCACTTCAAACACACACAATCATAAACACACACACACACACACATATATATATATATGCATGTCACAGGTCTAGTGGTTTAATTTTTGTTTGGTAGTTTCCCATCTAAATATTTTAACCTTTCATATAAACGGAAATGGCTGAAATCGGACAAGTTAAAGGAGAAAATTTCCCTGTTATTATACGTCGGGTCGATAAATTGTATAAACCAATGTTATTACCAAAGTAGAAAATTCCTATAAATGATATTAGGTATATACATTTTTTCTCTAAGTTCAATATTAACCTAGATATTTGTGTTTTTTTTTTATTTTTAAACCAAAAGTAAACTCCCAACCGTACATATGGCAAATTAAGAATAATCTGTTATATCATGGACCACTTTATCGAAGCTCATATACCAAATATTGTTTTCATTGAATTTTTACAGTGTGATATAGATGCAAATACGTTGTGTGAAGACGTCATCAACTGAGAATTTTCGCAAATTGCTTATTTGCTCTATTTTATATTCGATATTTAATCGTTTCATCCAACACTTAGTTTAATATTTGTCAATGGCTGAACTCGGGCAAGGAATAAGGAGGACTTAGAGGGAGAGGGAATTCGAATATTCAAAATATATCCGTCATTATGTGTCAATTACTATTTTATACTTTTTTTCACTTATTTAGTGCTGACATTTTTAATGAGGTATTCAGCCTTTGTAATTGTTCCCAACCTTTAGTAAACTTCAACTTCTAGCTTTCGGATTTTTACATAGAGTCCTGTTTACTCAATAAATAATAAATATGCTTTATTTACGCAACCCCTGCGTGACTTCTTTTATTCATTCTGATGAAATATAATATTCTTGTATGAAAATTGACTACTCGGTCCCATTATGTTGTTTTATCAATATTGAATCAACAAAATGCGGGAAAGTTTTGGCTGTTGTTTCGACTCAACCCCAGATACTTAAGCCCGCCAAGCAAGAGAGGGTTGACTGGCTAGAGAGGCCATCAAGGAGATCAATCCCCGAACCTCCCCTGGAGCTATCGGTAGCTAATCTATCAGCCAATTCCCAAATTGCTCTGCTCTACAATTAATTCTCTTCCCTGGCCTGGATAATTGCCTCCAGAGGACTCGTCCTCTAATTGGAATAAATAGTCGGGAGGCGATCATCCAACCCCCGAGGTATCCCCTTACGTCGGAGTATCTCGGGCTCGTCCATTCTCGTTGACATCTTCAGGTAAAGTTTTTTATTTGATATTTCGTTGCTATTTCAGGGCTCAGATAATGCATGTGAGCTAAGACGTTGCTCTTAATGTCACTTTGTAAGCTTCCGTAGTGAGTTTGATTCTCACCCCAACAACAGGAATTTATTTAGTGGCACAATTAGTCCCACTCTGGCTAGTATAGGGTGGTAGTAACCTGTAGATAGCCCTCCCCGATTAGCCTTAGTAGGATAAAGTGGGCGTAAATAAATAAAAGTCCGACACGCAGGGGCTGCGTAAACTAAGCAGATTTCTCACGTAAAGTTATACAATAGAGAAATCTCCATACGTGTGCCGAACAGTTACGGAAACTGCCGAACTGGCTTTCGGAGGGAACGAAAGCAAGTGACCATAGCTCGTCCGTTACACTTTATAAAAATGCAAATATCTCGGCTAATATTCAAGATAGAGAATAAATGCATATAACAATATTTATAGTAAATGTAATGTACAATTAGACTGGTCCAATACACTTTTTCGATGCGACGTATAGTAACGGAGATATTTCAAATTTTCAAAATACCCCCTCTAAACCCCACCCTCCCATCGGCCCGATTTCTGCCATTAACGAACTTGATCTTTCTTTTTACATAAAACGATTAAATACCGAGTTTGGTAATGATTAAACAAAAATTGCGACCGCTAGAGTATTAACAGACAAATATATATATATATATATATATATAGTTTTGAACGGACCTCATTTTCGTCATCTCCTGGGTAGGATCGATTGATATTTAAAGAACTTTTTCGAAATTCAGGTCTTGAGTACGACGTCAATAGCCCCCTTAAGGGAAATCTGCTAACAACAATGCTATTTCATATCCTAGTGAGTTTTCTTTAGAAAATACTTCTTCTTGCTCTGGACCCAATATTTTTATATGTTCTTCATAGTTTCATGGCAAGAGTCACCAGTAAAAAATATTTTTTTCACCGGAAACTATATTCAAACTGCCCTACATGTTTCGTGGTTTACATTCCACGTCTTCAGGGTTTAATACCTCAATTTTATATTCTATAAAATTTAATCTAAAAATAATCGATTTCAAATAATGACGCGAAATAATTTAGTTCAAGGTTGACGTCTAAATAATCGAGTTTAAGGTTGACTTTTAAATAATCGATCTGTAGTCAGCTGACAACCTACTTCGGGTATCTCAGTATCAACAACCTCCCCAGTGAAGAAGGGACAGTTGCAACAAAAGTAAGAGGAAACGAGCACTTCAGAAATGTAAGTAGCAATCTGTAATTAGGTTTAATAAATAACTCATGTAATTAGGCACTTATTACGTATACTTATAGAGTTTTGTTAAATTAATGTTATTATTTTTTTTTTTTTAAAACGGACAGCCACCGAAGAGTAGGCGTGTAAGCCACTAAACATGTAGGGCTGTATGAATAAAGTAAGCGAGGAAAAAATATTTTTACTGGTGACCCATGCCATGGAACTATAAAGAAAATTTAGAAAAATAGGCATTGTGGTTAGTCACATAAAACAAAATTACCATCAGATCTTCGCAAATCATTAAACGAGTGCCCAAAATAAGATCTGGTTAAATTAAAACGTTTATCAGTCTGCTAATAGATTTTTTGTCTTTTCGCTCTCTATTAACAGTAAATTTAGAGTTGTGAAAGACAAACTTCAAACAACCCAACGTTGGACACAATACCCGTAAATAAGGTAATGCGTTAATTAAATAAATAATCGTATGCTTCTGTAATCTAAGAATACTATAAACTCATCTTTGCAATCGTTAATAAAGGAATATGAATTGGGTTATAAATTATCTTTGTTGCTAAATATTTTAATTTATTCTTTCATTATTAATTTTATCTGTTAATTATGTTAATTTTATAATAGTAGTCGTAATTCCTGGGATTTATTTTATTTGATATTGTTTAATTCATAAGCTAATTTTGTTTTTGCTACAGTTTAAATGATATCACTTCTTATTTTAATAGTTGGCTTAAACATTTGTAATTATGTGTATTGCGTGGTATATATAAAAATCTATAAGAATATATATAAAAATCCTTAGTGCATGGATATTGTACAAATGAAAAAAAATAAATATAATAACTCCATATTTAATTATTTAACAGTAAAAAAATGGTTATTTAAAAGCCGGAAAAGAAAGTGTAGTTAAAGGTCAGGATTGTCTGAATGAGTAGGGGGAAGAAAATTCGAAATATCTCTTTTATTATAATTCATATTAGAAAATTATATAGTATCTATCTTGTTGCAAATTTAATTAAACTCCTAAAACTTTTGTTTTACGCCATTTCGGATTTCTTGTAGAAAGTTAAGAAGTATTGTAATTTCAAAATTGTTTACTAGTTACAACGGAATTATCCGTTTTTGCCCCTTCCTGAACCCATTGGACTTGTTTTGGAGTGATGTGCATACTTATACGTAAATATGTCTCGCATAAGTCAAAACGGTTCTCCATAGAATATGTAATTTCACATTCAGAATTTTTGTAATATAATACTGTGCACCTTCTCATATGATCAAAATTGACTAAAGAAGACGGTAGTTTTAAAAGAGTGCGAACATGTAAAGATTTCCGAATCTCACCGTATTTATAAGGAATATAAATTAATTCTACAGGATCATTTTTGTTTGACATAAAACGATCCGACGAAAGGATATTCTGTGATACTTTCCACATAAAGTTGCAAAGAAATATTATTTGTGATTTTTTAATGAAATAATTTTAAATAGGGTGGAGGAGAAAATGTTACTTATTCGAGATGAGGAGTACATGGAAGTCACATGATGCCCACGTCTGATTTTTTCATTAGAAATACGGGTTATTAGACTGGATCGTTTTAGGGTTTTCTTTTTTTGTTCTGAAAAAGTAGTTTTTGGAGTTGGAGACTTGGCAAAATTACTCCAAACTTCCGTACTAGTGTGGACTTTTATCATAATTAAATCACAATTGGCTTTATTTAAGTTTCAACTAGTTGTCATTATACGGTGTAGATTGAGAAATATGATTTATTATGATATACACGTATGTATTCCCTAAATAGGAAACTAACATAAACCGCTTATTGCTCAACCCCTGCGTGTGACTTTTTTTAGTTCTGCCTGAAAAGCTCAAAATTCAATATTGTTGATGGCTAGGGAACTCTAATCTCCAATGTCATCAGTATTAAAAACCCTTTTTGTAGGTCAAATGGAGCAAAATCTGTGTATGAATATTGGAGTGGGTTTCATCGGAAGTTGAATTCAATTACTCATTTTTTTCAGTAACAACCATAAATCTTTTCGGAGTCTAAATGGCTCAGGCGATGTATATATGGTTGAAACAAATAGGTTACGTGTGACGTAATCAAATATGATTTTACTTTCGACAATTTATATTTGATTACTACCATATACTATTCTTTACCGTTTAAAGCAATAGTACATATTATACTCAATAATGGTTGAGAGTGGGTTTAAAGCCGGTCTGAATCGAAAATTCTAGTTATTATTTTATTATGAAGCACAGCAAAAATATATCATTGCTATCTTCAATCTTCATCTCAATCTTCTTCCAAATTTAGTTTTTTACAACTCAGAAAAACAGCTATTGAGGTTGTGCTTACAACGAATTATCAAAACATTTCGACAAATGTCCATCAATCCTACTCGAAAGTTGACGAAAATTAGGAAATTATATATATATATATATATATATATATATATATATATATATATCTGTTGACGCTCTAGTGGTCGCAATTATTGTTTTACCGTTACCAAACTCTATATTTAATCGTTTTATTCTAAAAGAAACATCAAGTTCGTTCGAAAGTTAGCAGAAATCGAACCAGAGGAAAGGGGGGGGGGGTACAGGGAGAAATTTCGAAAATTTGAAATATCTCTTTACTATACGTTGGATAGAATAATTGAGTTGAATTACCTATTAATTTTGTTATATACATATTGTTTCTCTGCCATGAATATTAACGAAGATATTGATTGCTGTTATATGTCAAATTACTTTATTCTAGTCTTATATACCAAGTATTGTTTTCAAAATACCTTTATTATGCGAGATAAATGCCAATTCGTTGTTTGATGGCGTCTTCAATTAGGATTTGAAGTAAGCTACATTACCACGTGGGAAATCTGCTTGGGTTTCGCATGACGGACTTTTTAAATGTGCCTTCCTTAACAGGAATATTGATTTATTTCTATTTTTTCGTTTCATCCTTCAGTATATCTTCGTTTCTACTCATATCGTTTACACTAGTGATTGAGTCACTAAATATTTCATGTCTTGCTTATATTTATACCAATTCCGAAACTTGTCGGTATCTGCGGGAGAACAAGAAATCGATCTACAGATATCACCAGCATGTTTTTCCAGTGAATGGAAATGTGTTTAACAGCACATGAGTGACGGACTTTTTTTAACTCGTTTATTTAGATAACATTATTTATATTTAATTTCTATGATTTTAGGTTCTTTATGTATTATCTACATTTATTTACAGAGATTCACTAGTTTTGTGGCAACCTTTGGCAGTGAAATAAATAATTACAAATATAAAAAAAAAAAACAAAAAAACTTGTCCTCCCAGTCAAAATTAATTTCTCCCATGGTGCAATTTCCTACCTAATGCTGGGTCCTAAACGGTACAAATGACGGGGGGAGTTGTCAGCGAGTCTCTCCAACCCTCGCCCCTTCTGCTTTTCGTTTAATACTTAATCCTCTGAGTTTAAACTGTCACAGCTATCCGCATCTAAATGGCAGATTAATTCCGAGCATTTTACCGCCTCCTCCGCTTCTCCTTAAGACCAGTTAGAGAGCAACTTTGCCACCTTGGGCGAAGGGGCGTGCAGTCCACCATCTTGCAGATTATTGCATCTACCCAGGGTGCGTTGGGGATAAGAAGGCTCCTGCAAATCGTCCGTGTAAGCTTTTATTAAATTTTAGGAAGGATTTTTAATGTTCAGAGAGGATTTTGAATTGTTTCTTAATGATCAATGCTACGGTGGAGATTGAAAATAGACTGGCATGCTTTTATGCCTTATTTCAAAACTGAAAAAAGTCCGTCACGCAAGGGCTTCTTTAACTAAACAGATTTCCCTCGTGCGTCACGTATTTGCATTTACCTCAAAACATAAAAGTTCAATGAGAACAGTATTTGGTGTTTGGCTTCAAATAATGTGCTTCATCATATAACAGCATATTTGTTCAGTCGTCTTTTAAATTGAATTTCCCGCGCTCCCTGAGTTCACAAACCATATCACAAACCATATATGCAGATCACCAAGGCTGTGATCTACAGGAGAAACTACGTTGCAGCTCAAGAAGGCACCGGCTGGTTTCAAGCAGACCAGCTCAGTTGGGATTCACCCGTTACAGAGTTAAGTCACTCTTTCATCTCCCGCAAAGCTACCATCATATACGGATCACCGCAACCAGCTAGAAGACAGAATCTTATAAGGAACACAGAAAATAACAACGGAAGAAGACTCCACTTCAAGGAAAGTATATGTTTCCCGCAGGTACCTACTTCTAATAATGCTAGCATTATCTACGCAAATTATTAAATGTGTACTCACACAATATAGGACCGATCGATCATTCTATTGTATATATATTATTGGCTTGCCGCTAAATTATTTTATAAAGTTAAGTTTCCTTTTGTTTCTTGTTCAACCTCTATATCTATAAAGTGTATTATATGTTGCTTAATCAATTCAATATACTTGATTCTTTGGAGAACTCAAATAGTGAATTGTATTATTTCCCCTCATCCTTCCATAAAATAGTAAATATTTCAGTCTAATGCTCTCTTATTCTTGCCTTTAAAAAGCTTCCCGCCTTTCAGACTAGGATTTAGGCTTGCTGCCGCCTTAGGCCCCGTTCGATGCGCCGCCCTTTTTGATAATAAAGTTCATTTAAATGAATTTCATTAATTTTGATCCAATATTTTTATTTTAAAATCACTTTATTTATTGAAACATAATTTTTTAAATATAACCAATAAACATTACAGATAAATAAGTTATAAACTTCAGACAGATAAATAATAAATATTTTTTTTAATATGAATCAATTTGAAATTTTATTTTTCCTGGCTTTGATTCGCGCAAAAACGTCGATTATATCGTCATAATTAATTTCTTGGACTAGTTGAGCTTCAATAGACAATATTATTATTATTTCACACTAAAAACAAGTTGAGAAGCTATTCAGATTTAGTAATTTCAAAACGCGTTATACACGTGAGGTTAATCTCGCTAAAGGAACAGAAAATAAAGAACATTACTCGACAAAGACTATAATTAATCTATTAAAAAATTACCATCTTACCCATACAGATTGAGAAGTAAATTAATGAATTATAATATATTCTATAGAACATTTTTTATAAGAACTAATCTGAACCAATTTTTGAAAATGATTGTCTTTATTTTTTTTTTTTTTTGCCTCTGAAATTTTGGCATTTCAAAACTTTTGCCGCCCTTCAAATTATGCCGCCCTAGGCCTAGGCCTCACGGTCCTAGGCGTAAATCCGTCACTGCCGCCTTTACAATATTGTTAATATGATTTTAGTAATAGTGGGGGATTACGTAAGGCCGAAAACTAACAGAAAGCAAAATTCTCGTTTAATAATCAAGGTAATGAAAAAAACTTACATGACATTTGTAGAACATTAAATTTGCAATGAGATTAATTCTATACACATTTTCAATACATACATAATAACGGAGTTATTTCGAATTTCCAGAAGACACCTCTGTAGACCCACTCCTCCAATTTTAGTCGTTAACGAACTTGGTCTTCATTTTTACATAAAAGTGTAAATACCGAGTTTTGTATCGATCAGGCATAAATAGGGGCCGCTAGAGCGTTAACAAACAAATATATATATATATATATATATATATATATATATATATATATATATATATATATATATGATTGTATACTGACCTCATTTTCGTCATCATGAGTACAACCTGAGTAGCTGATTTCCTCTAACGGAAATTTGCTAATAAACCAATCCAAAATTTAATGGAAGTGTTTACTGAACATGTAGGAATGTGACGCAGTTGACATAATCCCAACGGAGGGAGGCTTCGCACTAATGATGACCCAACAATACCTTACCTTTATTATTTGATAGAAAGGTGAAGTGTAAAGAAGGGTCTATAAAGAAGTGCAACACCAACCTGATTATACAGCGTGTTTATAGAAGTGTTGCTAAGAATACTGGTCTTGTCCTTTTTGTGTCATTTATGCAGTTTTTGTGAGATTTCCTTCTAATTAGTGTATAAATTTTGTCCTGTGAACTTATTCCCTCCTTATGAAAACTTTCTTTTATTTTTATTTATTTTATAAATATAAGCTTCAAATTTTATCAAAACAATTTATTTTACCAATGTCCTCGAAAAAGGTATTTAAATATTTGGAGAAAAGTACATATATAACAAAAACCGATTTTGGATTAAACATAATACCTATCAACAAATATGCTCTAAAGCCGTGTGATCCATTGTATTAGATTGCTGATATCGTGTATTATTTCCTACTGAAATAATATTCAATTTGATGGAGGAAGTTATTTTGCTTATTGATTTTTATTGGAGTACACGGAAATCATGTGTTGTCCACAATACAGTTTCCCATAAGAATAACGGTTTCGGATACAGTACCGTTTTTAGGGGGATTTTTTTTTTTTTTAGGAAAAGTAACTGTTGGGATCGTCAAATGACTTTCGTATTGGAGTATACTATTTTACCTGTTTCGCTTTGTGTCTGTCAGCGTAATTAAATTGCAAGTGGTTTTATTACGATTTCAGCTAGTTGTCTTAATTAAGACAATCTTTTTTTCACTAATCCCGGCAATGGGAACGTGAAAGTCCTCATATTAGTGAGAACGTTGAGTCAAATTGACCCTCTAGTAATTAAGGGCGATTTAAAGTACATTTAATTCACATTATTTTATTTTTAATAATTAAATGTCTCATTCAAATAATATTGAAATATAAATTACATATTAAACATCAATCTTATTTTGTTTAAGATGATTTCCCTTGAGGGAATTTTGAAAATTCGAAATATCTCCGTTACTATAAGTCGGATCGAAAAAGTTTATAGAATCAATCTTATTGAAAATTAAATTTACTAAAGATAATGTTATATACATTTATTCTTTATCTTGACCGAGATATTTGCATTTTTCAGTTTTCAGCCTTCAGTAAACCCCTACTTCAACTAATGTTACATAAACAATGCTCAGTTATATAATAAAAGATTATAATTGAAGCCTAAATACCAAATATTAGATATATGCAAATACGTTGTCTTGATCCCCCCCCTTTCTTTTCTTTTTGGATTACTAAAATTTCAGTGATTGAGATAAAACTGATTCTGATTCATTACAAATTACAGCACTAGCTTTAGTAAATTGTTTTCAATAAAATCAATATGTTATATTCAGATATATTTCATTAATTGTTTGTCTTTCCGGTCTATCTATGCAGCGCTACGAGGTTGGCTTGCCTGTTTGTTTACAATTCAGCCGTGTATTGCATATTTACTGGGCATTCACGGTTGTGTTGCCTGTATGTATATTTACCTATTGGGAAATCTGCTTAGTTTACGCAGCCCCTGCGTGACGGACTTTTTACTGAAAAAAAATAATAGATATAATATTTAAAATGAAAAATAAATAAATAAATTCCTTCTACTGATTGCAATATTTACAATATATTTTGGGATGATTCTGACAAATATAGTTGAAGCATTTATTACAAAAATGCGTGGACTTATTGCCCTTACAGTCTATGCAGCGCCCTCTTTTTGGGGGGTCCGGTGTGCCTCTTTGTCGAGGCTCGTACTTGACCCATTTTAGTAGCTAGTAGTCGTGAAATTCAAATGAATGATCTCCAATCAACATAAACAATCATTTTCTTCTAAAACCGCGGGTAATAATTCAATATTTATCGGACCGTAAACATTATAATACTGTTCAGATGTGCTGGCCATGTTTAAAAAATGCCAAGTTAGTAGGAACGTTGGGTCAGAAAGACCCACGAACAATTTTGGAGGAAATAACAAACCACATTCCTGTAAAAAAAAACAACTAAATATTGCCAGCTGAATAACAGAATTAGTTTGAAGATAGTCTGGTGGGCATGTTCAGAAGTAAAGGAATATAATTTCTAGAGCTCTCCATAGATGTTGCTGGGTCAGATTGGCCTAACATTCCCACTCCAGGGTTAAAGGTCATAAAGAGCAATTTAATGACTGTGATATAATTAAAAAAAAAAACCTGCTTATTTTTGCAGCCCCAGTGTGAGGGACATTTAGCAGATTTCATTTAAGGGAAATCAGCTATTGAGGTTTACTTAAGATGGGCTCTAAAACTATATATGTTTATCTCTTAACGCCTTAGCAGTCTCGACTGCAGGTTTTTTTCCAAAATGTTTTAGCTCACTATATATATATAAAACTAAAATAGTATATTTGAGGTACAATTAGGGCACATCATGATGCTACTCGTACATAGCCAAAGGGATACCTACAGTAGTTGTTCAGAGCCTGGAGAATGGAGATCGGTTGAATTTGTGGTCCATTCAAATCAGACCTCGATGGAACTATGTGTAAGAGGAGCTGTTTCGATAGTTAGGTAAAGTGAGGGCCAATCAGCTGTTAGATATAGTCAGCATCTTAGAGCTGTCCACTCCAGCTGTCCAGTGAAAGGGCTGGAGCGGGCCATGACTGGAGAGAGGGGTTCCCACGGTGCATCGCCCACACTGTCTAGCTGCATTCAGCCTTCACTCCTATACTACACCGCACTATTTCTTAACACTACCTCTTGTGCATATTAAGAGGCCACCTTAGCTCTCACCTCTTCTGTCTATCATATATTGACGTGGCTAATGTATATTTTATTTTATGTATGTATGTAAAAAAGAAAATTTTATTTTGGCCCAATACAACAATGGTATTATACACAAATTGTTACATTTTAATTACAAAAATAATAAACGTGGATTTATTACAGTTTTTTTTGGATTGCATAATTAAACACATAAACTTTAGCGTTTTTATCACTGCACAATCATTTGACAATCCTTGACCAATTGATAAATTTATCTTCACTACTAATTACAATGTGTACTGATAAATTCACATCTTATTGCACAGTACAGTAACTCACGATCATGAGGATCACTGAAGATCACAAAACACTGCACTGCACTGTTCTTCACGAAAATAACAATGCCCTGGACTGAAACTAAAATCACTGTTCGGTAAAGCTGCACTAAACGTACTGTTATTCACTAGTAAGGCAACTCAGAACAAACTAACGTTCGGAAGCGCTTTATAGACGGGCGGTGAGTTCAAAGAAAAATGGTCTAGACCTGTATAAGTTGCAGACTGGCCTCACCTAGAACTCCCTTGTGCCATCGGATCTGCCATCGGTCGGTTTCTTTCATTTACTTCGTACTTCTCAAATACCTGATGAGCTCTGCGTAATTAATTCAAGTACGTTGTTTTCGCAACAATATTTTTGGGTTTTAATATATTAAGCATCACTAGGACCATTTTATGATCTGTTGTGTCATTTTATTTTCCCTATACTATTATCTACACTGTACTGGCTTCTTCTGTCTCTTTCGCTGTTGTTCGGGGCTTAATCTATGATCTACCTTCCCAACTGTCGATTTTTTGTCTGCATTTTCTACGGTCTATGGTATCTGTAATTTTTACGTTGGCTTTTTCTAGGTCTAATTTGACCTGTTTGGTCTATGTGTGTACTAGTATTATATATATATATATATATATATATATATATTGTTTCTTTTTGTATCTATCAGTGCTCAGAAGTAATGGCATCAGCTCTTAATTAAAGCGCACTTTAATTAGTAATGAGAAAATTAATTTAACTCAACTAGGTGAAATTTTTTTGCCCAGGCGCGGAGTAAAAAAGCAGATTTCTTACGTCTTGGAAAGATAAACGTACCAAATTATCTGCAAATTCCTTGACCTTCTTTGGTTGAATGACATGAAAACCATATTTTACATGTGTTTCAAATAATGCAAGAGTAGAATGCAGGTTTTTCCGAAGGCTGAATATGAAAAAATATAGCATTTAATATGTGGCTCAGAGAAACATTTGTACAAAGAGATTTTTCATAAAATGTCTTATAATAAAGATGATTTTTGCAGTTTCACGTTCGGCTCAACCTAGTTCTTTCTAAGACCTTTCTAATCATTTTACTTATAGCTCTATTGCTTCATCAGATGAATAATTGCGGAGTACGATAAGCGATAAACTAGAATCACAGTATTTAGAACATTACGTATATGAAAGGCTAATTAATTAAACATTCAAAATCTTCTCTTACGGTCGCAATTGATTTTATTACTGTGACAATTTAGAAATGTCAGTATTTGGGTCTCTAGGAAAACGTCGTTGACAGCTAAGGGCGTGTTTCAATCATGGGAGATGACTGGGACAGACAACATTATGTCAGGATGGAGAGAAGGTGACTAAAATTCTTTCATAAGCAGTTCTTTATAAAACAGCATTTGGGATTACGACACATTATACCCGTCTGTATTATTAATAATAATACGTTGTTTAATATTTTGTTTCTGGAAACTTATTACAGTTGTCAGGTGTGGCGTATCTCCAGCCGTGTCATTTCTGTGGTAGTCTACGATATTTCGCTGATTTTCCAACCGGCGAAATATTGTGCAATGACAAGGCTGGAAATACGCCACACCTGACAACTTTAATAATAATAATAATATAATTCCCTTTAAGTAATACTCGCTTATCGTTAGTCACGAAAATAAAATGAAAACTCAGGAATCTGAACGGTCTCCCAGAGGAAACCGCTAATTTCCTCTCCACTTTGAACAGCAACAATTAATACACGGACTAGACACCTAAAGGCTTCGTTGAGCCGCTTTCAGGAGTAAAGCGCTCATAATGATATCCTTGGAGCATGTAGTAGGCCGGAGGAAGAAAACTTAATGAGGAAACGAATTTCCATTTCTGAGGAGAGTTTTTGCCGGTGAGGTGCCTCGGGCGGTAAGACTCAGCATCCATCCAAAGCACCGCCGCCCCCCCTGTTTCTCCCTTTGTCTTTATATTTCCTCTTTGGCTTGAAACAAAGTTAACGGGTTGCGAGAGAGGCTGGACAAAAGGCCTCTGGAACCGCTGGAGAACGAGGATTAAATTAAAACCACCGGGGAAACGGTATTGTCTCCTTTGAATCTAATATACGCTTCAAATGGTTCTCACTTCCAATTGCCAGCCTTCTCGCCCTTTGCCCATTAAATTTAAATTGGGACTTACTAAAGTCTACAAATAGGTGTTGCCAATAAATTAATTCACGGAACTTTATCCCATCCAACGCGATTGGCAAGTAATTTAATTGTTTTAATCCACGTTTCTGTTTTGTAAAAACAGACGTTTCATTCACTTTAAAAGACATCAGCACAGGTATTCTGCACTAGGAGTAGTCCATTTCTTGATAAGTCCTTCTCCAAACGTCCTCCTTTTTCTTTGCCTTGAGTCAATCTTAGTTCTACTCAAATATGATGGCCATTAACGAAATCTGAGATTAGGTTTACAATGTACTACATAGCGCAGGTGGGCGAGGGGTTAGTGGCTTTTGAACAACTTTACTGTCAAAGCCGAAATAAAGAATTTCTATCTTCAATGACTCAACAATGTGGCAGTGCTTCAACCCTCCCACCTATCCAAGCTATGGTTATATCCTGAGTATACATGTATATAAATATCATGGTTCATCATATGCTCATAGCCCCAATAATCATGTCACAGGCAACTTGCACACTTAGCGATTAAACTACTGCACTCACAGCAACAGTTTGAAGAAAATTGTAATTTATGTAAATAAAACAGCGAATTTAAAGAAATGATCTTACTGAGGTTATAGGGAGGAAAATAAATAAATATATATATATATCCTTACTTATTCAACGGATCTAAAATTCTTATTAATTCTTCTTTCAAATGCAAAAGAAATATTTTAACTAATTAGCATGGATACCCAAAAACATTTTTGCTAAGTCGTTCGTTTGGAATACATTGCTGCAAGAGAACGAAAGTTTGTCTCTTCACAAATGGGAATATATCTATATATATATATATATATATATATAAAATTGTAACCTCTGTCTGTACATTGATTTTTTTCGCAAAATTTCTCGGTAACTTTTCGTTTCACATGTCATAGACACCATAACTGCATTTTGTTTCTTTCGTGTCTGTTTGTTTATTTGTTTGTTTGTTTGTTACCTTTTCACGCATAAACGGCTGAACCGAATTTTATGAAACTTGGTATGTATATTACTACTAGCCCAACTTAGACTTTAGGCTATATTAATATTCTCTAAGACGAACAGGAGTGGGGGTTATAAGGGAGGCCTGAAATTAAAAATAGCGTTATTTCGTTTTCTATTGCTTTTTCAGCAAATATGCACATAACAAAAGTTGTTTATTTTGTAATTTAGAGTAACTTTTGTAATATGCACTTTTGCCGTATACGGAAGTATAAATGAGTTATACGCTAAAAACTATAGCAGGAGTTCACAATTTTATTTGGCACAAAAAACTCAACCGAACTAAACCAAACTCGCTATGTGAATTAATACTAACGATTTCCTTATAATAAGCCATACTATCATTTCTAGGGACGGGCAGGAGTGGGGGTTATAAGGGAGGCCTGAAATTAAAAATAGCGATATTTCGTTTCCTATTGCTTTTTCAGCAAATATGCACATAACAAAAGTTGTTTATTTTGTTATTTAGAGTAACTTTTGTTATATGCACTTTTGCCGTATACGGAAGTATAAATGAGTTATACGCTAAAAACTATAGCGGGAGTCCACAATTTTTTTTGGCACAAAAGACTCAACCGAACTAAACCAAACTCGCTATGTGAATTAGTACTAACGATTTCCTTATAATAAGCCATACTAACATTTCTAGGGACGGGCAGGAGTGAGGGTTATAAGGGAGGCCTGAAATTAAAAATAGCGATATTTCGTTTCCTATTGCTTTTTCAGCAAATATGCACATAACAAAAGTTGTTTATTTTCTTATTTAGAGTAACTTTTGTTATATGCACTTTTGCCGTATACGGAAGCATAAATGAGTTATATGCTATAAACTATAGCGTGAGTCCACAATTTTATTTCGCACTAAAGACTCAACCGAATTAAACCAAACTCGGTATGTGAATTAGTACTAACGCCTTCATTATAATAAGCTATACTAACATTTCTAGGGACGGGCAGGAGTGGGGGTTGTAAGGGAGGCCTGAAATTAAAAATAGCGGTATTTTGTTTTCTATTGGTTTTTCTGCAAATATTCACATGACAAAGGTTGTTTAGATTGTTATTTAAAGTAACTTTTGTTATATTCACTTTTGATGTATAAAAAATTATAATCGAAATATACACTAAAAGCTAAAGCGGGAGTCAACTATTTTATTGGACACCAACGGTTGAACCGATTCGAACAACTCAGAATATATAAATTAGCATTAATTCTTACATGGTAATAACCTATATTAAAATGTTTATGTTATAACGGGAGTGGGGGTTATAAGGGAGGCCTGAAATAAAAATTCGCAATATTTCATTTTCTATTCCAAACCAACTACGGGTACTAACCCTAAACACTGAAACGGGGAAATGTCAAAATATTGTGCAAAGTAAAGTCTTGCCGAAAAAATACCATCACCATTCAGCGTCAAATGAATTCTCAGGCGAAGCCGGGTACCTTAGCTAGTCTATCTATATATATATATATATATATATATATATATATATATATATATATATAGCTTGGAACCAAAGGAAATGTGAATTTGACCGAGAATAACTAGAACGTTGGACTCCAAAAGAAATCCAACGTGGAAGTTCTAAATATGCTACCTGAATGTAAAAGTTTCATGAAGCCCGTGGAAAAGAGGGTGAACCTTCTTGGGCATGTCATAAGACACAACGGTTTCATCACAAATATATTTGCTGGTAAGGTCATTGGACATAGGAGAAGAGGGAAAACTTGAAAATCCTTTTTTGAAGACGCCATAAATCTTATGGATTTTGGTGGCTTCCAGAAGAACACAATGTCTTGATCTCAAGGAGATGACGAGAATTCTTATAGGCCATAATATATAGTCAAATATATGATTGAATAGACACCTGATCTAAACATTTTGAAAAGTTTTACATGTGTCCTTACAACGATAATTAACGTTCCTAAAACAAAGTTACTGAGTTCATGGACTTCCTCACACAAACACGCGCGCGCAGATTTAACAGGTTACGCTTGATTAATAAATTGGCAAATGGCTCTTCCCTAATAGATTGAGTAATATTTCCATTAGAAGTCTATTATGTGCTTGAAATTAATCGTTTTTTTTTAATTTAATAAATGATTCTTTCTGGACAAACGGAAAGACAACTTTCATCACTTGGGAGGAGAATACGTGTAAATTATTCTGTAGATTTTCGTTAAATAAACCAATTTTACTCCTGACACATTTACGTTTTACTGATTAATAATTATATTAAGCATAAACCATAATGATTCTTGAGAAATATCACACCTTTGTAATTTGCAGAATTTCTCTAAACAAAATTGTCAATGCTTTAATTTTAAATCTTCAAGGGGGATCTTTAACTGATTTCCAAACAAAAGTATAGAATAAAAAAAATATTCAAAAAAAAATAAAAAATAAAAAAAAGGTTGACGAAGAAGACTCCTTTGTGAGTTTTGTAAGATAAAGGGAAAAGAAAGGCCTGTTTGTATAGAAAAATGAAATTTTCGGTGATTGTGTTATCAACTTTTATGCATCCCCTCTTCTCGTTAATTATATAAAAAAAAATCCTTTACTCTCATTATGAAAACAATGGCAGAAGGAGAAAGAAAATCCTTGGACCCCCTTTGAACCAGGAACAAGCACAATTTCAAGACAATGGGGAAAAAATAATCTTCAATTAAGAATGGGCGCAGTGTAGATTGGAAAGTTAGGTAATAATAATTCATTTGATCTAAAATGTTTAACCTATAAAGGAATTAGTTTATAAGCTATTCGGTAATGAATAACAAGGATTCAAATAAGTTAGTCAATTTCAAGTTTGTTTATTAATATATAAATAAAAACACAAAAAAAAAAAAACGCGCTTGCTTTTTTTTCAAATTAAAAAAATAGCATGACATAATATAACTTACCAATACAATAAGTTTCACTTCACGTAATAATGATGAAAAATCAAATGAAGTGTCAAAACATGGGCTTTCGAAAATAATATAGCCTAGAATGGTGTTTACAAAATACATTTAATTGTACATTTACTACAAATTATAATAATAATTTATTAAAGTAGAATGAAGTCTTCTCGTTCAAGAGGATATTTATTCAACTTCTACAAACTTTCAACCAGTCTGCCACCTCCTCCTCCAACAAAACTGGAAAAAATAGAATAATACGATTAACATAACAATAATTATTCATTCGATCTACAATTCTTAATATGGGTGACTCATGAAGTCCGAAATTCTACAAAATCCCATAGATATTAGATCATTTTAGCAGATTTCCCTTAAGGGAAACCAGCTATGAGGTAGTACTCATGACACGATTTTCAAACATTTCTTCAAATATCCATCGACCCTACCCAGGAGATGACGAAAATGAGGTTCGTTCAAAATTACCTATATATATGTATATATATATATATATATATATATATATAATATATATATTTATATATATATATTTGTCTGCGGTCGAACACTCTTGCGGTCGAAATGTTTGTTTAATCGTCACCAAACTCGGTATTCAATCGTTTTATATAAAAAGGAAGATCAAGTTCATTAACGGGTGAAATCGGACCAGGGGGAGGGGGGTTTAGAGGGGAAAATTCAAAATATCTCCCTTACTCTACGTCGAATCGAAAAATTGTATAGAAACAATCTTTTTGAAAATTAAATGTACTATAAGTATTGTAATATACATTTATACTTTATATTGAAATTTTAACCGAGATATTTTCATTTTTATAAAGTGTACCGGACGAGCTTTATTCGTTCCCGCCGAAAGCTAGGTCAACCGTTTCCGTCACTGTTCGGCACTCGTACGGAGATTTCTCTATTATACGTGAGAAATCTGCTTAATTTACGCAGCCCCTTTTTTAAAAAAAATTGTTATTCTTTCTGGTTTGGGGTTTATTATTTGTGCTACTTTAATAAGCAAGCTTTTTAGCACCTTCCTGTATAAATCCATTTTTGAGCTGCTTTATTAGGTTAATTCGCTGTATAAAGTTTAAATGTATGGTTCATTCTACTAAAATACACGCTCCAGTCACAGCCAATAAAACATTGTTTTCATTATTTTATAAATATTGAACAATTTCATGTTAAAATGAGCGAGCACCACAGCCAAGTACGAGATATGAATATCGCATAGAGAAAACTTAGTAATACAAGTGGAGATATTTGGTTCTAAAAAGCCCAACAATCAGTGGCTGCTTGAATCTTGCCGTGGTTGACCGGATTTATAATTTGCAAAAATGAATCACCAGTGCTGTCATATATTTCACTGAAAGAACCATATTTGAATAAGACGTTTTATGTGAATATGACATATATAAGAGATGTTTAATGATGTTAAAATGAAAGTAAAGTTTTGTTTAAAATCCCTTGAAGGGCCAACGCCTGTTATACAATGGATGAAAATTTGCTTGCAAAGGTGCTGGACCTAGGAGCTTCAAAAATAGTAAAGTCTTTTTAGGTGTATTTTTTTTTCTTCCGAAGTATAGCTTAATTGCCATAAAATTTGAAAACACATATACTCCTGGCTGGAATTGGACCCTAATCTTTTATTATTTTGGTATCCAATGGAAAAATGAACAGTTTTGGAAATTAAACTGATGTCAATAAAAAGAAGGGCAACGCCATCTTCAATCAGCAATCAAAAAGCTTTCAATATTTTGAATTCGCTCACAATATATTTTCCATTACTAAGTCAAATTTCCATGAGCAGCAGTTACTGAAGACTGAAAACAAGAAAAGCTCTTATAGCTCGCTTTATATTTCATTCAATAGAAAATGTATTGAACAGCAATTTTAGTATAGAATAAACTCTATAACAAGATTGGTTCTACACAATTTTTCGATCCGACTCATAATAAGGAAGATATTTTCAAACTCCCTCCTCTCTTGCCCCCCCCCCTCCCATTCTAGGTCCAATTCCAGTCATTAATTAATATGATCTTCAATGTTGAAGGAATCAGTCAAAAACCGAGAATGGTGTAGAAAAAACAAACATTTTCAAGCTAAGAACTAAAAAGTCCGTCACGCAGGAGCTGCGTAAACTAAGCATATTTCCCACGTGAAGCTATACAATAGAGAAATCTCCATACGAGTGCCGAACAGTTTAAGAAACGCCCGAACTAGCTTTTGGCGGGAAACTCGTTATCGGGCCAAATTTAATAAAAATGCAAGTATCTCGGTTAATATTGAAGATAGAGAATACATGTATAGAACAATATTTATAGTAAATTTAATTTGCAATATGGTTGGTTCTATACAATTGTTTGATTCGACGTATAGTTACGGAGATATTTCGAATTTTTAAAAATTCTATCAGACTATGGTTGGGAATTTTAATACCCCAAAATAAATATTTTCTAAGCAACAAATTTTTCTTAAATAATTATTTACATTTTAGGTAGTAAATTGGAGTACTACGGCATTGGTTGTATCGTGAGAAACAATATAGTTAAATTAAATTGTTAATATAGTGAGCCGTGAAGAGAGATATAGGGGAAGGGGCAGTAACCACTTTTCAATTTATTCGGGTGGCTGGCTGGAACAGGTGTGGTCCAACATGCTTCCCTTATGCCAAATATGCAATACACGCTACAATAATCAAAATATTATTCCGTCAGATATATATATATATATATATAGTTTTAAACAATGGCGATAAATATTTTTTATCACCTTTTAGCAAACCAGAAAATTTCTTAGATCGATGCCTTTTCTATCAGAAAAATGTACAACCTTGGAACCACTTTGGCCGGCATATTGAAGAAAGTTGAGAATTCCGTTCGAAACGGCATTGACTTTCTTAATACTGTTAATACTTTTAATGTAGTAACTATTTTTTGTTTGCAAATTACGCTCTTGGTTGACCCAGGTTAATCAAATTTAAAATAAACAAAAACATGATCATATTTGTGGACAGAATGACTAATTTAACATTTATTTTTGTTTAATTTGTTCACATTATAGTTTAGGTAGTTAGTTCTAGTTTTAAATTTTGTAATTTAATTTAGCATTTTTGGTACATCTTAAATTACTAAACGATTTAACCCTCCGGCGAGCGCACCTATTTGAGTTACGTTAGCGGGCGCGCTGCGGTGTTTGTTGTTGCATTTTTTTTTTCTATTTTGTATTAGAAAATAAGCAATAACTTACTTATTTATGTTGTTTATTAATTTTTGCTTTGGTTTTACAGTAATTCTAATGCATGAAAATTATACGTTATCATATTACTAAGTACAGGATGGATAAACTTTTTTTTTATAAATAACTTTGGAATATAAACAACAACCTTGCAATAGGTAGAAATGATTGAGATATTTTAATAATAAATTGTTTATTACATAGGATATTCAGGAACGTAGGAATAGTGGTATAGGAACAATAATTTTATGTTTTATAACATTATTTTACAGACTAAAAATATAATAAAATTATTAATTATTTTCATAAAGTTTGAACAAACATTTTGTAGGTTATAAATGATCAAATACAGAAAAAATATTCAGTTCAAATTATGCAAGAAAAAAAAAATTAATTTATCAATTACGAACTAGAAAAATGAATTTATTTTGTTTATATGACAGAACAAAAATCAAACTTCTTCCTCGTATAAAGCATTTCCCTGATAATTATTGTACGTTACTTGATGGATACTGTGATTTCGGCAAAAATTCCTTTGGCACATATTGCATACAACGCTTGTTCTATTATTTCGATTTGTCCCACAAAGGTAGCAAATTTTTTTAGCCCTCAGAAAACCGACTCAACATGTCAGAACATGTTGATATACAAATACCCCCAGCCGGCTGAAGTCATTTCTATTCCTAGTATTTTGACAGACGTTCAGATTGCGGCCCAAATGCCGCAGCGCGCCCGCAGGAGGGTTAATATGCTTTATGATTTTTCAACTTATATGTTGAGAATAAAAATATAATTTTTGTGAAAATTTTACCCACTTAACTTTACGTAAGTAATCTATGCCGAAAGGTCAATTTTTTTTTCTAGTAGATGGTTTTTACAATATTTTTCTTTATCGTTTAATTTACAAATATTTTGATAGTTTTGACATATTTCAAAATTAAGTAACTTATGTCTCAAACCATCTAAAGCTTTTACAAAATCGCTGTACTTACAGAAATTGTTGTCAAATAATTCATACAAATCTTCGTTTTCTAGCAGTTTTCAAAAGGTTGATGCGTTGTAGCACAGCAGCCGTTTCCTTCATAACCTCCGTAAGTTAAAAGCACTTTTTTATTGCGTCGTCGTAATAATAATTTTCAAGGATATCTAAATAATTCCTTTTATTACTCCTTCTATTCGCTGTGAAATTATTCATTGATAAAATATGAGCTATTTAAATTTACTTAAATAATCTACTCGGAAGGTCAAACATCACCTTCCGCCATAGATTAGTTGAGATATAACTTTTTATAGTATTAATAAACTTCCACTTTGGCGTTGAGGTTAATCGGGGCGGGTTATCTACAGGTTACCACCCTTTTCTAGCCAGGGTGGGACTAAGAATTTTATTTAGTAAGATCTCCAATGAGAATATTTCTATTGCTCTCATTTGAGTCGAATCCACGTCTCTATGTTTACCAAGATTATTTAAGACAAACGCCTTAACTCAACTCTTGGCTAACCTTCACATGAAATTTCTTAATGCTAATTTATTGGCATAGATATAGTTGTGAATTTAGTATATCGTGATATTGTGCAACCCAGAATTTTGGGGAACCTTCATATTTATGTGTCATTAATAAAGTTTTTTCTCTCTTGTATTGGTTGCATAATATAATAATTCCCTTAAATTGCGGCACTCAACAAATAAACTAATAATATGGTATTTATAGCAATTAAAATTCTTACAATGTTTGTATTAGAGTTTTTATATATATATAAAACTTTGCTGAAGTCCCACTTTCTCATAAAAGTCGGAACACTATTCGTTTTGCCTCTATGAGAAAGAATCAAAAGAGCAGAAGGGAGTTAGTATAGAAAGGCCCCTTAAAATTTCCGCTGACCTAGAGGGCTGAGAAACTGGTCTAGAGGCGCTCGTTATTGGAAATGAAAGAAGGTTGATTGGAAAGTGGGTAAGAGTTGGAAAATTCTCACCCTCTCCATCACCCCCCTCCTGTCCTTAGTCTCCCTCTCTCCCTTGCGTCAAAAATTCCTCCTCCCTCCTCCTTTCAAAGGGCTGCGATTCTTTAACTTTACCTGCTCGCTCTCTGTCGTCCTTTAACCCCCCATTCTCCGTCTCTCTCTCTTCAATTCCTCCTCACACTTCATGAAATATGTAAATATCAAACCGTCTGCGAATCCCTTTAGCCCATTTAAAAAGCCGGGGCATAAATGAATAATTACGGCACATCCCTCCCGCCGGTAAGTATTGGAGTTGCTCCCCCCACCCCTTCCACCTCCACTCGAAAACTCGCCGCAAACCGACAAAAACTTTTATTGGTATTAAATCAAGAATATTGAAGAGCGTTTGGGAAGAGAAAGAGTGGAATCAGAGTGAATTTTAAAAAGGGATGTAAATGACTGGGAAGGGAAAATGTTACAGAGAAATTTAAATATTCAAAAGTAATGAAGACATGGAATCCACTTCTTTTTATTTCTGCTTGGTCGAGCCGAAAGAGAAATATACAACAAAAAGAAAGGAATCTTTGTTCCCTTGAATTATTGCATAACGCAAATTAAACATTTTGCCCTGAGAGATAAACGTGATCTGTAATTCTAAATATTCTGCATAAAAAAAGCAACTTTTCTGCATTCAGATTTCTAAACAATCTGAATATATGTTATTTAAAACTTAGATCGGGATTAATTTGAATACTTCTTTTAAAAAAAGTTCCCGGCCTTATTAAGAAATCAAATTTACAAACCTTAATTGATTCCTTAAAACATTATTCCATTAATTAATACGACGTTTGAAATACAATATTTTATTAATATTCTCATTAAAAATATCGTTAATTCCATAGCGGAACCCCAGATAATTTTAAAAAGTCCGTCAAGCCCAGGCTGCGTAAACTAAGCAGATTTCCCTCATGTTGGAACGACTCCCTTATCATTTCATATTACGATTCTATATTAGTTGAATTGGAGGATTACTAAAAATAAACATAAATTAAAATGTAAGTTGAACATGGATTAGATCTGAACTATCTAATCTAAGTTGAATATAAGATGTTTAGTGACTGCTGTACATTAAGCGAAAATCCAATAAGTAGAAGTTACTGAATTGAATTTTTGTATTTATTGACGAGGTCTTGATATGTGGTGACTGTGCCCAATTCTTATCAAACTCTGTTACGTATTATATAATATTACCTTATTCATATTATCGCAGGGGGAGGGGGCGGTGGCCGTGCGGGTTACAACAACGATCACTTTTTAGCAGATTTCCCTTAAGGGAAATCAGCTATTGAGGTCGTACTCATGACGCGAGTTTCGAAAAATTTCTTCAAATGTCCATCGACCCTACCCAGGAGATGACAAAACAAAAGTCCGTCACGCAGGGGCTGCGTAAACTAAGCAGATTTCCCTCGTGAAGTTTAGTAATAGATACATATACATACTGGTAACACAACAACATGGTGAATAAATACAAACGGAAATAAGAAATGTTTCATCCAATTTCAATAACCTGCCGACAGGAAGCGTTAGGTTAGAAATGTAAACAAACGGGTCGGCCCGCCTCACACTGGAAAGAAAAACAATTACTGAAATATATGAGAATATAACATATTAATTTTATTGAGAACTACATATTTACTATATCTAATACTGTAATTAATAATGAGTCAGAATAATTGTTATCTCAATCAATAAAATTTTAGTAGTCCAAAACTTTAAGACGGGGGGGGGGGAGTCACATATATTTGTCTATTAACGGTCAAGCGGTCGCAATTTTTGTTTGATCGTTACCAAACTCGGAATTTAATCGTTTTATGTAAAAAGGAAGATCAAGTTCGTTAATGGCTTAAATCGGACAAGTGGGAGGAGGGGTTTAGAGGGGGGAGTTTTGAAAATTCGAAATATCTCCGTTATTATGCATCGGGCCGAAAAAATGTATAGAATTAATCTTATTGCAAATTGAAATTTACTATAAATATTGTTATATACATTTATTCTCTATCTTGAATATTAACCGAGATATTTGCATTTATATTCTGTGTGTGGTCGCCAGGAGTCGGTTATGATCCGGACTTTCTGCCGAGAGCTCTGGCGGCCGTTTACGTAACTATTCCTCCCTCGTGAATAGGTTTAGAGATCCCTTACTACTACAGTTGTTATTAGGCAGATTTCTCTATTGTAAAACTTCACGTGGGAAATCTGCTTAGTTTACGCAGTCCCTGCGTGACGGACTTTTGTAACTAAGGTCAGCTTGCGCTATATTATGAGTCAGTTGTTTCTTTAAATTACATTAATTTTATTTTTACAGAAAAAAATTCTTATTTCAACGCAAAACGATGCATAAGAGTTAAAAAATTACCTCCGTTTTCGGCCACTTTCTCATATATTCTTCTAACAACAGAATGACGATTACAATTTTACATTTGCTCTCTGAATGCCAATGTCATCAAACCTTTATAGTGTGACGGACAATATTTGCTATTTCAACCTGCCACATTTTACTTCACGGGTATTATAACTGAATGATTTCACGTTTATTGCATTTGTTACAGGTTGTTTCGTGCACAGGTTAATCCTATCTTTATATTTCCGTGGGAGACCATTCCCATATCAATCCATCAACGATGAGTTACGTAATTCGTCTCTATTGTGTCAACTGGCGTAATCCTTTACCTCAGAAAAACTCTTAATTAGCGACGAAGCATCCGTGCTCGTTTAGTACTTGAGTTACAAAAACTTGTGCAGAGGAAAAATTCTGGAGCTTCATTAGATTAACAAAGGTTGGTTCTCTGACCTTTTACGTTTAACTCTTATAACGGATATATTTGGAATTTTCGAAACTCCCTATTCCTGGCCCGATTTACATCAATCACAAATACGATCATTAGTGTTCAATAAAACGGGTAAATATCGAGTATGGAAATTTTCAATAAAGCCTATGTGAAAAAAAAAAAAAAAACAGCTTTCGTTTGGAGGACTTTTCTATTAAACTATGAAAAATATTTGTATATTGGGTCTAGAATGAGTTGAATCATTAATTTATAGAATAATTTCATATTCGCAAACTAAAATTTCAATAATAATAATAATATTATATAGAAAAAAGCAGCTTAATAAGTCACTAGGTTGAGGTAAAAATAAATAAATCATTACAAAAACTTTTTTTTAAATTTGCAATCTGAGGAAACAATCAATTTCCTATAAGTTATTTCTGAAATCCTTTATGTATTCAAATTATCACTTAAAATAAATGATAATTAATTGGGGGCACTAAACGTAACTTACCTTGAGTTAATGGGATTGATTTGTAGCTATTGACTAAACCTTGCTCCAAAGGCATCATATGTAGACTAGCTAATGCAATATTCATGTAATGAGCCTGTAATCAGGATACAATTAATAATCAAAGCTGGTTTGTGAATGGCTCTGTTAGTATTGGACTACTTATGATCATATCAATTGCCTCTGCTATATTGTTTTACAGTTTGAATCCATCATTTTCTGGTTTTTAAGTGTTTCTCAAAGGACTGAATATATAAAGTCAAATATACATGAAATTCAATATTCAAAATTAAAATAGGAGTGGGCGGGAAATAAAATCTTAATTTATGACGTCATTACACAACTTATTTGCATGTATCTGATAAAAAGATATGTTGAAAATGATATTGGGTATGTATGTTTGGAATTAATGGTTTCCTGACATATTCACTTATTGTTAAAGTGCGATGGCTAAAAGACTAAAAATAGAGGTTTACTAAAAGCTAAATATTTTCCAAAATGGAAAAATTTCGGTTAATATTCAAGATAAAAAAACTTATATTGAACAACATTTCTAGAAGATTCACTGTACAACAAGAATTTTTGGTTTTTCCAGATCCCCGCCTATAAGATCAATTTCAGCAAATAACGAGCTCATGCAGTTCATCCAGACTTACATGAAATACTTATATTTCGAGTTTTGTGACGATTTGACAAAATTTTGACCTCTAGAGTAGAAACAGGCAGGTTTATGTTGTTTATATATATTTTTGAACCGACCTCATACTCGTCCTCTGCAAAGCAGAATCCATGTACATTTGAAGAAATCGTATGGTATAAAAACAAAGGTCTATACAAATTAACTGCGTCTATAATAGTTATAAGACACTTAATATTCCTATTGCGTATTACTAAAAAGTATTTAATAAAATAAATTAATGTCTTCTTTATACTACTCTGACTGACAGAAAGGAGTTATCAACAGATCACCTTACATCCAGAATGAAAAACTGGGTTTTATTATATATGTTTGTCAATAAATATATCTTTAATCTGAAGATATAGTGAGCACACGACTCTATTTTCCAAGTACTTTATGTCCTATGCCTTAATGTACATGTTTACCCTGACCTACTAGAAAATACATTGACAGTCATCGAAGAGATAAACTTACTGTCACTGGTGGCAGTAGAGAGTCGATGCTATCCCAAGATAACGTGGGACTGGGCGCAAGTTCAAACGTGTGTCAAAAGTTGGTCTAGGTTTGTGTCATGTGTTATCGTACCCACTATATGGTACTGACAGTGGACTAGGCGATTTTCACGAGTATTGTGATGTTCAGGATTTCAAGCGTTCGATTTTGAGACTATGTAGGTGACTATAATAATTTACAAAGAAACACGGTTCCTTTTACAAAAAAATAAATTTTGAAGGTCTTTCATAGGTTTTAACCAACCTCAGAATAATGTCCTCATGACAGTTCTATGTTTAAGGCGTGAAAATGGATCCAAATGAATGTGCTAAGACAAAATGTGATGTAGCCAGAAAAAACGCAAGAAGAACATATTCCGTCCACAGATCACATGTTGAGAGAATGCAAGGAAACCATCCAAAGAGGTAGGACAAGTGAAGACATATCATATAGCATTCGTATGTCGGCTATCTTCATAAAGATCATGTCGTAAACAAATATGGTATGGGAAGAGGGATGTCCATCAACTTTGATGGAAGATGAATGTGGAATTTTGGCCTTACTTATATTTAATATTATCCAAATATTAAGGGAAACCTGCCGAAATTAATAGAGGAACGGAAAGAATGGTTGAAAATAATTAAAATGAAAATACCGAACCAAACTGTTTTTATTTTTCAGGAAATCAACATTGCAATAAAAATGTATTCATTCAGAAAACTATTTTTTTAAACAATAAACTTAAAAATACTGCTGCATGAATGTACTTCCGTCAAATAAACTTCTTTTGTTGTCACTGTGATTTGTGGTCAATGATGGAAATGAGAAAAGGATTCGTGATGATCGTCCTTGTGGATGAAGTGTGGAACAGGAACTTTGACGAATTCTTTTCTACTGCCACTGGAACATGATATGGACGATATATATATATATATATATATATATATATATATATATATATATATATATAATTTTGAACGGACCTCATTTTCGTCATCTCCTGGGTAGGATCGATGGACATTTGAAGAGATTTTTTGAAAATCGCGACATGAGTACGACCTCAATAGCTGATTTCCCTTAAGGGAAATCTGCTAATATATTTCTGGTATTGAAATGAGGAAAGAAGCGAAAAACGAAATATATATTAAAAAAATTGTAAATTGTTTTATTTCAGTATAAAAATTACAGCCTTTTAATTATACAACATTACCATGTTAAATGGAACCTGGCTTTACAGTATCACGGATATTACAAAACACATATAAAAAGAAACCATTTATTGTTTATGCATTTTATTAATACAAATTACAAACTGTGATGATCTCCAAAACTTTGATGACCTCCAAAACCATAATCTCCACCGAAGTCCTGGTGTTCTTCCTTGTGGATGAAGTGTGGAACGGGTACTTTTACATATTCTGGAACCTTGACTGGGACTGGAATTTTCTTCTCTACGATATAGGGTACCTTCTTCTCGACAGTAACTGGATAAGGCTTAGGCACATAGACTGGGTAGGGCTTGTCAACGGGTACTTTTACTGGTACAGGATATTTCTTCTCTACGATGTATGGTACTTTCTTTTCTACTGTCACTGGAACATGGTAAGGGCGGGGTACATCGACGTATTCCTTCACTGGGTAAGGGATATGTTTTTCTACTGGATATGGAACTTTCTTTTCAACAATAACTGGATAAGGCTTGTGCACGTGGTAGGGAACTGGCCTGTCGACTGGAACTTTGACGGGTACTGGTACTTCTTTGTAGACTGGGTAAGGCTGTGGTACTGGGACCTTGACTGGTACTGGAACCTTCTTCTCTACAGTCACTGGATAAGGCTTGGGTACATGAACAGGTACTGGACGGTCGACGGGTACATGGACTGGGTAAGGTACGTGCTTCTCTACTTCCACTGGTACAGGATAAGGTACTTCCTTCGTGATCACTTGGGTACTCACATGATGATCATGTCCATGGAAGTCTCCGAGATCGAACAATCCTCTCTTCTCCTGCTTCTTCTCGTCACTCGCCTTCACCTCCTTCTTCTCCTCGGCCCACACTAGACCTACGACTAGGAACACTACAATGAACCACTTCATCTTCCACTGAGCACTGAGACACAATGACCAGCCTTGCTTGTGCAGCAACTTATATAGTACACATCTTCGCGGTCTGTAGATTCATTGCGCAAATGAATTTCAATGTTAATTAGATACTGTCACAATGCGATCATTATTAGACCTTGTCTTACTTAAATCATTAATGAGCAACATTAACTAAATATATTCCTTACCATTTTTATCAATGAACTCTTCCTTATATGTTTGCTATATTTGATTGATCATCTCCTATCCCTTTAATTTTTCATTGATTTTCTTCATTTCCTATTCTCACAAAAATGTGTATTTTTTTCTAAACCCACAACTACGTTTTTAAAATCTATTTAAGGTACTCATGTATTATTATCAGGGTTAATATAGCATTTATATTAATAATAATATATACTACCGTTACGAACTAAATTTTGTAAAATATTTTTTTTTAATTAATAACCAATTTCGATATTGCTTGGATGTTTCGTTTCGAACTTTAATATTGTGAAAGGAGAGTAGGAGAACACAGTTAAAACAGACATGCATGAAACGACGAATATATTTAAATTGAGTAACAGAACTAATTATGTAATTTTTTTTTTCTAGCTCTTAACCAAAATATTGATCATGTTACAAATTACCCATACTCTAACACCCCGGCCCAACATAAATGAACATGAATTTGTTTTTCAAAAAAATGTTTAAATAAAGTTGTTTACGAACGATTAAATAAAACTTTATGTGGAGAGATATGAATTAGTTATGGATTTTGAGATTGTTGGACATTTTATGACTTGTTCGGTAATTGCACAATTTCCCTACGCACAAAACCTTGGCTCAGTAAAATAGATTCGATAAATAAAATTGTATCCCTTTTAAATTCCTTTACAAGTTGTGTCATACTTTCTGGGCAATTTTTAATCAGTTGGCCATAAATCAAATTGATAAAGTGGAAAACTTATATTCATTACTTACATAACTTTGGAAAACGTATAAAGAGATTTTGTTGAAGCTTGTGAATTTGAGACGAGTCTGATGTCTTTTGATTAGTCTCACCTGTTTTATAATTTAATCGTAATGTATTTAATCGTTCAGAAAATTAAAAACTCAAATAATTTGGTTAATTTTGGAATAACATGAATTTGAATTGGTCGAAAATTTAAGTGCATATTATTATTATTATTATTTATTAACGTCCACTTTTTGCAACTCAGGCTAATTGGGACGGGTTATCTACAGGTTACCACCCTTTTCTAGCCAGGGTGGGCTTAGGATGTTATTTAATGAATTTCGTCACTAAATAATTTCCTTTGCCCAGGCAAGAATCGAACTCGCCACTCTAGGATTACCATGTGATATTAAAGGCAACGCTTTAACTCGCATGGCTAACCTGAGCCCCAAGTGCATATTATGATCATCTTAATTTATTATATAATTACTTATATCAACAATAGAAACGGAAAATTGACGATTTTTCTTTTAGCAGATTTCAATTAAGGGAGATCAGGTATTAAGGTCGCACTCATGGCGCAATTTTCGAAAGGTTTCTTTAATGTCCATCGATTCTACCCAGGGGATGTCGAAATGAGGTCCGTTGAAACCTATATATATGTCTGTTAACGCTCAAGCGGTCGCAATTTTTGTTTAATCGTTACGAAACTCGATATTTAACCGTTTATGTAAAAAGACCGATCAAGTTCGTTAATGGCTGAAATCGGACCAGAGGGAAGGGGGGTTTAGAGGGGGGATTTTCGAAAATTCAAAATACCTCCGTTATTATGCATCGGGTCGAAACATTGTATATAACAAATTTATTGCAAATTAAATTTACTATAAATGTTGTTATATACGTTTATTCTATATCTTGAATATTAACAGAGATATTTGCATTTTTCAGTTTCCAGCAAACCACCACTTCTACTCATGTTACGTAAACAATACTCTGCTACATAATAAATCACATTATTGGAAGTTTAAATACCAAAAATTGTATTCAAGAGACCTTTATTATACGAGATACATGCAAATATGCCCTGGTGACCCATCTTAAAGTTTTGGACTACTAAAATTTTATTGATTGAGATAACAATTATTCTGGCTCATTATTAATTACAGTACCAGATATAGTAAATAGTTCTCAATAAAATTATGTGTTATATTCTGATATATTTCAGTAATTGTTTTTCTTTCCGGTGTGAGGCGGGCCGGGCCCGTTTGTTTACATTTCTAACCTAACGCTTCCTGTCGGCAGGTTATTGAAATTGGATGAAACATTTCTTATTTCCGTTTGTATTTATTCACGGTGGTGGTGTGTTAGCAGTATGTATATTTATCTATTACTAAACTTCACGAGGGAAATCTGCTTAGTTTACGCAGCCCCTGCGTGACGGACTTTTCACCTCTTCTCTATGGCCCCCTAATCTTGGTCTTATTTTAGCCATTAATGAACAGGACTTTTGATTTTACACCAAAACTTAAATGTTATGTTCAGTAAATAAATAAAAAATAAAATAAAATATAATAAATAAAAAATATTAAATATAATTAAATAAATTAAAAATTGAAGGAGCCGGCGCGATAATTGATTGCATAACGATGTTTATGAGCAAATAAAATAATCAATGTTAAAAAGAAAGCAGTATCAGCTGAAATCATTTGGTTTTATGAATTTGATTTTAAGGATATTTTACCAATTATTATGAAATGTTTCCTATTTGGATGGAATTAGGATTTTTACGGCCAGAATCACAATATACTTAATTTATTTCTTTTTAGTTTCTTTCTTGTATTTGGCTCAATCAGTGATTTGAATATGTAAGTTTTGTAGTAAGTTTTGTGAAAGTCCCTTTGGTGAGTTTCACACGACGTGGACGTCGTTTGAACGTCCAATGTTTTCATACACTAGAACCCAAATCTCTCTTACATTTTTCTTTGATTTTGAAAATATGTTCTGAAAACTTTACAACTTTGAGAGATCACTGATGTAAAAGTTTTGAAGGAAGTTGAAAAACTTAATGGATCTCAGAATATAGAAACCTCATATTTTGTTGTCTGTACCTGTGAATCCCAATGACAGTCAACTAATCATTAAGTTGTTTGGTTTAAACGTTGGTATGAAGTGGTAGTTGCCTGTTAGGAAGTAAATAATATTCGTATTGCATTCACACAGTCTACATTTATGGGGCTCCTGTTTGCTTGCATTTGTATGTATTTACCTAAGTGTGATTTGTTTAAAACAGTAATTAAACAGGGACTGTCCAATGATTTTGATCTTGTGTGGTATGCTAAACACAACATCCTACATTTGCAGCCCAGTTTCTGTAAAAAATGATATTAAGGATAATATGGCGTCAATATAAAGAATAATTCGAAAGGTCCTTACAATCATGTTAATATTATTTCGTTTTAATTATCTTACCTACTAGCTGAATCAGGCTGATTTGTACAATATCGTACCACAAAATGTAGTTGTGATTTTACCATGTGTTTCATAGTGTTCTTGATGAGACATCAAGTAGACGATTATATGAATCATTAGAATTATAAATTTCTTCTTTATGCGTTTCTATATGTATCGCCCCCCTGTACCTCCTCCGGTGGCCGTTCTTTCATTTTTGGTTATTAAAAAAAATTTAATTGGACTATTCGTTTTTTACTATTTATCCTATTTTATACTTTGTAACAGTAAATATTGATTTTTATTATTTATTTATTTTAGCTATTTATTGAAGTTGTGTATATATTCTGCTGGTATGCTTTTAATTTTAATCTATAAAATATTTTTCTTCATATATAAACTGTATATATTCAGTAAATAATACACTAATCTGTATTATTAAAGTTTTATGTTGTAACTCTGATTCTTGACCATCAATATGTACATATAGTTCTTATTTTTTAATTAAATGACATATTATACGACAATTTGTATAGTAAATGTTTGCCAGCAGGGCACTGATGATGGTGCGTATGCTCTGAAAGTGCTGTGTCGCATAGAATAAACATTTGTGAAGCTACGATGTCTTTCTTTTCTTACCTGAGATAATAATTCATTCATTCATCATCCAGCACCTCAAAAATGAGTAATAAATTCATAGGTAAATTTATTAAGGTCATTATATCTTCAGAGAATTCAAATAAATGGTGCAGAGCGTCATCGCCTAGTTGCGGAGCTCGTCAAATAAATAAATAAAAAATAAGGTCATTATTGACGGAATTATACTAAAAACTCCCCCTAAACGTCTTCCCCATTGCTTTGAGCATGCTACAACTCATATGTGAATGTATATATACCCATAACTCGGTTGAAGCGTAGCATTGTACATCTATCTGCTTCTCATTTAGTATTACTTACAATCATTATTACTCCAACGATTGCTCTAATTTATTAACGATATTTGGCAGCCGTGCCAAGATCTTATCAAAAACTGTTACATAATATACTAAAATACAGTGCTTGTATTACGAGGAGTGCCTGTGGCCGTGCGGATTAAGGCGTGTGTACATCTACCAGGAGTAAGCTGAAGGTAAACATAGGAGCAGGTTCAATCCGCACCAAGGGAGTACGTGCTAGTAACAGAGTGCTTATGAATCAGGGGGAGTGATTGAGTATATACGTAGGTCTGACAGCCCCACGGTATGACTAACGATTATGGCTCTCTTAGATCCCGCCCCCAAGTAGGCTGATAAAGGGTGACTGAGCCCAAGAGTATAAATGCCACCGTCAGTCCGCCGGAGACAACTCATTCTAGGTCCTCCTTGGATAACGGGGATTGTAAGTCGAGCAGATCACTCACTACATAAACACTTTGATCGCGAATCCCTCGAGTCTCACTCTTGGGAAGTTAATGATCTTAAAGGTCTATAATGTCTGTTCAGTCGTCAGTTTGAATTTAAATTTCCCGCGCTCGCGGGGTTCATAGACCCGCCACACACACACATGCATATCGCGAAGGCTGTGGCATACTGCTGATCTAGGCAGCCGTTGCAGGGACAAGCCAGTCTATGTCTACCTCTGATAGAGTCGACAGGTTCCTCTGATCCCCCTTTCTTCTTCTCTGCCACGTGCCCATCCAGATTTATCACCGCAACAAGACTTCATCATCTCTAGGAAGTGCATGATTCCGCTATTAACTACTTAATAATGCTAGCATTATGTGCGCAAGAATCACATGAGTACTCATATATATTATAGGACCCACCGCTAATTTTATGTGTATAGATATGGCCACCATATTAGTTCATAAAGTTTGTTTACTGCTCAAATTTCATTTTTTATTATAGATATATACTTAACCCTCGGTCGGGCGCGTCAAAAATATTCCGCCATCGGGCGCGTGTATCTCACAGATCCGTTTTTACAGAAATACAGTTTTTTAATATATATTTTGCACTAAAATGTTCAGCGTGTGATTAGAAACCATAACAGAGGAAGTATTTGTTTGAAAGAAGTAAATAATTTTTAAAATTGATAAGTATTATAATATAAAGAAACGGTGGACGATAATTTTTAAAATATAATTAAAAAACACAAATATCAAAAGGAATTGTTTAAATGCACATGCCTTTATTATACATATTTCATTTCTGTTTGTGAACAATATAAAAATATATCTTAATATAACTTCAATCAAAAATAAGTAGCACGAAATCACTTTTTGATAAGATTTAATGAAAAACATCAACAAATTTTAAAAATACCAGTTTGTTTGTGTTTAGTTGTTATTTCTTTTGCAGAGCTGCATTACAATTAGGACAAAGGATGGAACTATGTTGTTAACAAATTTTGTTTTTGCAAATCTCACAAAAGTAATTAGTACACCTACATTTATTTTCAGTTTTGCTTGGTTCACATCATTTTCTTTGTTCGTTGTAGTGGAGGGTCTTTTTTTATGCTGTTCTGTACTTGAGTTCAAAGTATGGTCGAATGAGCTAGTGTACTCTTATGAGTCTCTGTAGTCTTCAAGTTTTGTCCTTAGTTCGGTTGGTAAACGTCTACTATTGTCACTGCGTCGTGCAATATATCCTTGTACAAGTTCTTCTGAAAGCTCATGTTTGAGCAAAATAATAGAATAATAGGTTTTTATGATTCCATTTAATAAAGAGAAACTTAATTGATGTACATATTTATGAAATACAGATTTCAAAAAAACTTACGAGATCTGGCGCTTGGTATCTAGGAGATACAATTTAATGACAGGTGAAACTCACGACTCCGTTAAACACAGTGACTCAACATACCTTGAGGGGGAGTTCTCTAAAACACATAACTCGAAGCACTACAACACCACTCTATGCTAGGAGGTGTGGCAAATATTTTTCTAGAAATGTGTATCTGAGAGATACACGCGCCCGACGGAGGGTTAACTATTCAATATACCTAATTCTTAAGAGAACTCACATAGTTGTTTTGTTTTTTATTTTCTTGTTCCTTTCCCTCCTCTCTCCAGGAGAAAATACCAGTGGTTCAGTCTAATTTCTCTCTTAATCTTGCTTTTAACACAAGCTTTCCGCCCAAACATTTTGGTGCCGAGTAACCCGGGAAGTGTTCATTAACCGGAAGTGTTTATCCGGAAAAGTTTATTAAGTATTATTACAAAATTTTGAATTATCAAAAGTGAAAGGTTACCGCTTTAGATTAATAAAAGTTCACCGCAAAACCAACTATTTGAGTTCTAACTTATTTGTAAGGGTACATTTCATTTCTTTATTTTCTTATATCATTGTATAATTGTTGTTCTTTATTTCTTATATTTTGTATAAAGGTTCATCTTCAATATGGGTCCAAAAACCAAACACTCAAGAACCGCTACAAGCCCAAAAGGGTCAATAAATAAAGTTTATCTCGGCTCATTGTTAGAGCAATTTAGTCTGCTTAGTGATCAATGTAGGAACGCTATAGAGGTGAAAGATAATCAACTTGCTGCCGCATTATCAGCCCGATTAGAAACAATTGTAAAGCAAGCTGATAACTTTCATCTGGGTTTAATAGAGGAATACATAGAAAAGAGGGATACGCTGCCCAGTGAGTTGACCGCCAAAATTGTGGATATCAAGACCTCATATGCGTTACTTGTAGCCGCCATAGGCGAGACAGCTGTCTCATCCCCTCCCCCCATCTCTTCAAATGCCCGCGTAAATTTAAATGCTTTCCACCTACCTCATGTTCCTCTTCCGCATTTTAGCGGCAATTTAGCGGAGTTTCAGGCCTTTAAGGCCACATACATACCGCTAATACATGATAATCCAAATATTTCAGAAGGGTTGAAGCTAACCTATTTAAAAAGTTGTTTATCTTCAGAAGCATTATCCTGCATAGCACATTTTGAGAACCTCGATATCAACTACAATCTTGCTTGGAGTACTCTTTTGAAAAAATATGATAACCGCGCCGCTTTGGCTTCATCAATTCTCAAAGAAATGCTGGACTTTCAACCAGTTTCACATGCCTCCCCCTCACAGTTGAAAGATTTTCTTAAAGTGTTTTCGGAACAAGCACAGCAGCTAGAAAATCTAAATGTTCCCGATCTAGCTGACTTTATCACTTTCTCTATTGCATTCAGGGGCTTAGATGCCCACTCTCAAAAGGAATTCAGTTTTCTTCACCCTGAAGATTTTCCCTCTCTCTCCGACCTGGTGAGTTATATAAACAAAACGTTGAATGCCACGGCTAAAGTATCTACACCTGAGCGAAATCGTAAAGCTGTTCCCGCTCCTCGCAAGGATACATCCTCTCCCCGCTTCCGGTCTACTGCGTCGAATCCACCAAGCTCTCCTCCGCCCCGCGGCAACCGCTTTTTGAAGGCGTTCGCTACAATTACCAAATGTCTTTATTGCCGCCAAGCCCATAGCATTTATCAGTGTCCAGAATTCCAGGGGCTGTCTGCTGCCTTGCGCTACAGCGCTATTAAAAAGTTGCAGTTGTGCTATAACTGCTTGGGGAACCACGGAGTTCGACACTGCAAATCTTCAAGCCGCTGCCGGATATGCCACCGCTCTCATCACACCCTCATCCATGAGGGCGCTAATCTAAAGGTTACCCGCTCTTCAGACAGCTTCGCTTCCCCTCCTTCAACGCCTAGTCCGGAACCTTCCCCGTCGTTCCCGCACCGCTATTCTAGGCAAAGGCATCCTAACGCCCCTCAGAAGAGATCACCCTCTCCACCGGCAAGGTACTCCCCACCTCCCAGGCATGATCAAGAATCATCATCTAAGGCTTCCAGCAGCTCACGATCATCCCCTTCTGTCAACGATTCTCAGCAAACATCTGTCTATTATGCGGAGAGGAAGTCGCGTAAGCCCCGCCGCCCTAAAGATCCTGAGTTTTCCCGCCATCATCATTCCCCTGACTTGTCTCCCCAATGACTCCCGCAACCCGGACCCTCAGACCGCTCTCTGGCACAACCCTCGCTTTCTCAACAGGTATTTCCCGCATCATCCAGTCTAACTGAGGGTTACCGGGTAGGCCTTCATCCTACTTCTGCTGCACCGCAAAGAGGTGTTCCCGCTTCAAATAAGGAATATGTTCCGCCCAAATCTAGGCCCGTTATACTCCGGTCTCTTCCTTCTGTCTCGTTGTCTGGTTCATCGAAGCATTGCCCGCTTTCTATTCTTCCCACAGCACAGATCACTCTCAAAGGTTCTTCCCGCTCCGCACATGTCTTTAGAGCCCTTGTTGATTCCTGCAGCCAGGCCAGTTTCGTCACTCAGAGCGCCGCTTCCCGCTTAGGCTCGGCCATCATTCCGTCCCAAGTGGATGTTCACGGATTGGGTGACCCTGTGGGAGTCAGCTGCCCTGGCTACATTGCTGTTTTCTTTCCAGTGTCGCCAGATAAAATGATCACCGCACAGTTCTTCGTTATTGAGTCAATCTGCTCCGCTATGCCTGCCGACCCGCTTGACATTGGGCCTTGGAAATATCTGCATGACCTCTCCTTTGCTGATCCTAAGTTTGACCGCCCGGCTCCCATTGACATGCTGCTTGTAGTCGATTTAGTTGCACGTTTGGGTGTCTTCTAGGGCAGTGTAGCCACCCATCTCCTCCGCGCCACATAAGCTGGGCCCCAAAAGTCCAGGATAACGAAGGCAAGACCATCCGCAAGAAGCACAGACGTCGTCGCCGCACTGAGAGTAATCCTGAAAGAGAAAATCCGCCTTACAATTCAGAAGACACGCCTGCTCAAGTTACAGTACAATGCATACCTGACTCACCGCCTGTGGAATCCATCGAAGTTGCCTCACAATCTTTTGTGAAAACGTTTTCCGCTGTCTCAAATGTGCAACTGAATAAAGATCTACAGAGGTTTTGGGAATTAGAACCTGTTACTTCCGCCGCACCCAAATATTCAAAAGAGGAGCTTCTATGTGAGGAAATGTTCACCCGCACTGTTTCCCGCCAACCGTCAGGCCGCTACGTCACTCCGCTCCCTTTAAAGGAAAAGGAAGTACTAGGAGATTCTTACTTCCGCGCATTGCAGCAATTTCGCCGTTTGGAATCCCGCCTGGCCCGTGACCCCCACCTTCAAGAAGCATACGGCGCCTTCATGCGCGAATACCTAGATTTGGGTCACATGTCTCCCGCTCCTAATCCAAGGCCCGTGGATAGAACGTACTACTTGCCGCATCACCCAGTTCACCGCCCGGAGGACCCTCCTTCTTAAATTCGCGTTGTTTTCAACGCCTCTGCGAAATCCTCGAATGGGAAATCCTTAAATGATATCTCTCTCACTGGCCCCAAGCGTCAAACGGACATTGTGGAGCTTCTCATAGGGCTCGGTCTCACAGCATCTTTTTCACAGCAGATATCCGCCAAATGTACCGATAGATTCTGGTCCCGCCGCAACACCAAGGTCTCCAACGGATTGTGTGGCGTTTCTCGCCAGAAGAACCTGCAACGTCGTACCGCCTCCACACAATCACCTATGGAGTGGCATCTTCGCCTTTCTTGGCCATCCGCACCCTCCATCAATTAGCAGCTGATGAGGGTAAAAGGTTTCCGTTCGCCGCTTCCCTGCACAGGGCTGCGGTATACTTATGTCGACGACAATATTTACATGAGCATCCACGCTGTCCTAGTGCAACAGTTCCTCCTCGCGATCCACTGATTTCTCTACTCAGCTCTGTATGCTTCAAACTGATAAAGTGGGCTAACAATCACCCAGAATTGTTAGCCGGACTACCCGCTGATCATTGCAAAGTTGACCCGCACTCCTTTGACTTTGACTCTTCAGAGGATCCTACAGTCAAGATCCTTTGACTAACTTGGTCCGCCACCTCTGACCGCTTTTCATATCGAGTGGCTCACGCAAAGGTTCCCGCTACTGAAAAGATTTATTTTTGTCTAGAAGTTTCCCGCATTCTACGTACCCTCCTGGATGGTTAGCTTCCATTACCTTTCATTGCGAAAGAAGACTCATTCAACGCCTTGTGTCTTTGCCACGCCTGATTGGGATGACGCCGCACCTACCGACAATCAGCCCAAGACTAGAATTTCGTTGGGGGAGGCTTTTCAGGATGAACTGGAAAATGTTGCCTGCATCTCTCTCCCTCTCTATTTTCCCAACTTTGACGTCTCTCGCACGTCGCACCACATTGTTGCCTTCTACGACGCTTCAGAGCTTTGATAACCGCTGTGGTCTACCTCCAGTCTACTTCTTCCTCTGGGGAGACTTCATCATCCATGGTTAATCTCTGGTCCAAGTCTTCGAGTAGGCCCCGCTAAAGAAGATCTCTGCTTCCCTCGCCTGGAGATGTGTGCAGCTCACCTTTGTCCCCTGCTTGTGGACAAAGTTCTAAAAATGTTTCCACAGCCTTTCGAGGACCTTATTGCATACTCTGACTCAGCTGTTGCACTGGCTTGGATTCGCTGAGAGCCGCACCGCTGGAAGACCTTTGTGGCCAACAGGATCTCTGAAATTCAAGAAAGGATTCCGCCGTCTAGTTGGCTCTATGTGGATGGAAAAGATAACCCCGCTGAATGCGCATCTCGAGGTCTTTATCCTTCAGACCTTCTTGATCACCCGCTCTGGTGGCATGGTCCCCGCTGGCTTTCGAAGCCCATCTCACAGTGTCCCCGCTCGCACGTACACCCGCCTGCCTCCGTTCTGGATTCGGAGAAAAGGATTTCCGCAAAGGCGTTTGTCGGCGTTACAGTCACCGCGTTAGGTTTAGAAAGTCGTTACTCGTCGTTGTCAAAGCTTCAAAGGATCACCGCATGGATCTTTCGTTTCACTAACAATGCGCGTTACCCCGCGTCTCGCCGTTGTTTGGTTTTTTTTATTTTCTTGTTACTTTCCTTCCTCTCTCCAGGAGAAAATACCAGTGGTTCAGTCTAATTTCTCTCTTAATCTTGCTTTTAACAATAGCTTCCCGCCTAAACAATGTCACTCACAAAAATAGAAAAAAGTTCGTCACGGTAAAAAGAAATCTTTCCCCTCCAGACACCTGAATATTAAGTAAATAAATACAAACAGTAATAAGAAATCGTTCCATAAGAGTATGAAATTTAAACAAACAGGTCTGCCAACCCGACTCACACCAGAAAGATAAACAATTACTGAAATATATCAGAATATAACATATTAATTTGATTGAAAACTATTTACTATATCTAGTACTGTTATTTTTAATGAATCAGAATAATCTTTATCTCAATCAATCAAATTTAAGTAGTCCAAAAATTTAAGAGGGGGTGGGTCATCAGAGCATATTTGCATAAATACGGTATAATAAAGGTTTCTTGAAAACAATATTTGGTATTTAAGGTTTGAATAATGTGGTTTATTACAAAACCGAGTATTGTTAGTTTAAAATGAGTAGAAGTGAGGGTTTGCTGAAGGCTGAAAACTATAATAAAAATATCTCGGTTAATATTCATGACCCAGAAAATATGTATAGAAGAATATTTATAGATCATTAAAGTTTCAATAAGATTGGTTCTGTACAATTTTTGGGGGCATTTCAGGAAGTCTTTCAAAACTGGTGACGTGAGTACGACCTCAATAGTTGATTTCCCTTAAGGGAAATTTGCTAAAAATACACTATTTAAATTCTTTTAGAACTCAATATTTTGACATTTAGACATTAGTATCGGAAAAGCTAAATATTTCTCTAGTCCTACCTCCATTGAGAAATCTCCTAAAACTGTAGCGAGTTGTAGGGAACACGTGTTGATGAGGGCCCCAGGTGAGAGTCACGTGTGAGGGGGGGGGCTTAATGAGAAGTCCCTATTAGAGGGAGCACTCAGAGCCTGTGACCCGTCTTGTTGCTTGTGATCTCTAAGTGCTTCAGTATCAACCGCTCTTCAAGCTAAGTCAATACATGTGGCACAATCCTTGTAAACGGTGATTACTATCAAATACATTTATTTATAATTTTTGGATACTGCACATTTGTGTTTTTGAAGAAATCTGGTTGGTTTAAGCAGCCCCTGATTGACGAACTTTTACATATTTCAAAAAAGTCCGTTACACAGGGGCTGCGTAAACTAAGCAGATTTCCCTCGCGAAGATTAATAATAGATAAACCTGCATACGGCTAACACAACACGCAGAATATTAAGTGAATAAATACAAACGATAATAAGAAATCTTTCCCCTGCCGGCGGGATGCTTCTCAAATGTAAACAAACAGGTCTGCCAACATATTCATTTTATTGAAAACTATGTACTTTACGTAGTACGGTAATTTAAAATGAATCAGTATAGTTTTAATTTCAATCAATCAAATTTTAGTAAATTTTAGTCCAAGAGTTTAATACGGGTGGGTCATAGGTAACAATTTGCATCTATCTCGAATAATAAAAGTCACTGGAAATTTGGAATATTGCGTCATGAGTACGACCTCAATAGCTGATTTCCCTTAAATCTGCGAAAACATAATTGAAAGTTTTTGCTTATCCAGTCCATATAGGCGTGCATGCCGATGTCCCTTATCAGGACGAAATAGAAACGTCCCTTACGCAGAAGCTGAGTAAAGCAAGCAGATTCCCGAAGCTCAAGAAACTTGCGAACAAGCTCAAGAATCCCTTACTTTTTTCGAGGACCTTGATTTCTTACTACTCTGTAAGTAATATTAGATACGGTGGTTAATGGCTAAAGGTGAATTAGTATAAACCTAAGTATAATAAATTAATAATAGTTAAATGTCTTCAAAGTTTCATGACAAGGGTCACCATTAAAAAAACATGTTTTCCAAGCAAACTTTATTCATATTTCCCTACAAGTTTCTTGGCTTACATACCACCTCTTCAGGGGCCATCCATTTCTGAAGTGCTCGTTTTCTCTTATGTTCATTGCGACTAGTCCCTTCCTCGAGGGATAGGTCTCTGATGCTGAGTGAAGAAGAGACTGTCGCAACGAACGTAAGAGAGAACGACCACTTGAGAAATGGATAGCCTCTGAAGAGCTGGTATGTAATCCAAGAAACAAGTATAAATAAAGTTTTCGCGGAAAAAAAATGTTTTTTTTTTTGTGACCCTAATTTGAAGAACAAAAAAAAATGTTGGGTCCAGAATAAGGCGACTAATAGTTATAGTAATTAAGTAGCAATTATAAATGTATAAAGTTCTGCAATTAATAGCGAGTGGCAGATTTGTATTAATGTCAATTTTGATGGCAGTAGCAGGCCATCTTGAGAACTGTTATTCGTAATTTCGTACTGTAATTCGTCTTACGAAAAAGGCTTAATCCTTATAAAACACTTGTGGTGGTGTGAAACAATTAGACTGAAGCAGTAATCAAGTGTTTTATTCTCGGATTTATACTGTTACTAACAATGAGTAACTTAACGCTTAGCAATAATAAATGTCTTCCATTATAGGCGATTCGAGTATCTGCAATTGATGTCTGGCCGATGGAAACCAATTACAAGGCTCACAGGCCATTAGCCAGCCCGCTTACCCACCTTCGATTAAGAGTTAGGCCGGCCTCTTAAGAGGACACAGAGGGCGTGGCGCAGTAAATCCCCGATAGCTGAAAAGAGTGGTAGAGTGCCACTGACACGTTAATCCAGCGGAAAGGCGGTAGGGCTAAATGTAGCATGAATAGAGAGGTGAGGTGGGGAAGGTCTGAAGAATACATGAGATATGGGGAGGGAGGCTCCTGACACCGTAGGGGCTAGGGTCCTTCTACCTGTCCCTCCCACTCCTCATATTATATCTCATCACTTATTTACTGCTTTGGCCAAGCCTTTATCTACCTAGCTTTTCTGCATAATGGTATAAGGAATATATCTTATACAATATATTCCAATAAAATGCCATATAATTATATTAACCCTCCAGAACTCGCGCTGTGAGCAAAATACTCACACCCCCGAAGAAAAAAGTTATATCTATACGTGTTTGGAGATAGTGTGGCTCTCTCTAGCTACACCTTGTAGCCTTCTCTTACCACCCTCGTTGGCTCCCAATCATTAGTATCAACTGACTGTCGCCAGAACAAAATCAATCAGCCGGAGTAGGTTAAGTGTGAGTGTTTTCTCACAGTGCGAGTTCTGGCGCAACGTTTTTTTTGTTTATTGTGAGTTTTTTTCTCATCAAGTGAGTTCTGGTGGAACCTTTTTTCCTTTTTAAAACAAGAGTTCTTCTCATCAAGCAAGTGCTTTGGTGATTTACGGGTAACAGTTTTTCTTTTATTTTGTTTCATCGGAAATCAAATTACTCTGTTCCCGAATAAGTTGTCTATGACCACAAACCATATTTTGAATAATATTTTTATTATATATTAGTATTTGATTTTTATAATAAATAACAAATTTTTTTGAGGGGAAGTAGGTGGTGTGAGAAAAATTCTAACGCGCGGGTTCTCAGGTCACTCATTTTGACGCGAGTTCTGGAGGGTTAATTAATTTTCCATGCATAGTGTGATTGAACTATGTAGTTACATAGGGGAAGATGGGCTGGTTCGCCCTGAAAGTACTCTGCATTTAATAAAGAATTGTTAAGAGTGGAGGTGGTTGACCTGCTTATCCTTTCGCTGATGATGGACCTCCACCAGCTTGCCCAAACCTTGAATAGTTACGTATGTTTTTTTCTTTTATATTTAACAAAAAGATTACAAAAAGGTAATTAGTGTCCTTCAATGGGGTATTGTCACTGAGCGCTAAGGCCTTGTACCCAATAATTTCTAGTCAAAAATTTCTTCAGCCTCCAGTAGGTGTGAGTTAGAGTTAGCTCATTTCCCATCAAGGGAAATAATGATCTAGACCGTCCTCAATACGCGATTTTACTAAGGTTCCATCAACCGTCCCTCGACCCTACCTAGAAGATGACAAAATTGATGTCCCTTCATTTACCGCTCTAGCAGTAGTAATTTTAATTTGTTCTATACCAAACTCGATATATACGTGTTTCATGTAGTGCTAAAGATCAAATACGTTAACGGCCGAAATCCAACCTGTATGTGAGAGGCCATTAAAAGGGGCGGTAAGGAGAGAAATACATTTGTTCGTAGCTCATATTAAGGGAGTTCTTCGTTCTTCCTATTTTTCAGCCTTAAGTAAATCTCCAGTTCTATCCAGTCTTAATAAATTTATACTTAGCAATTGAAATTTTCGGGGTGTAACATGTGCTTAGTTAACGCAGCCCATGCGTTCTGGATGTTTTACTTAAAAATTTATGTCTGGGGAGATGAGATGGCTAGTATTATTCCAGCAAGTGGGAATTCTGTTTGGAACTTTTTAAACAGAAGACAATTATTCTTTATGTTCTATATTTTGTTGTGATTCTTGATGACAGTAATCATCTTATCAACCATAATAACATTAAAGATACCAAAATCATCTTATATGTGATGACACTTTGCCTAACCACTGACAGAATGAGAGTTCTTGGCTTCTTAACTGTACTGATAGTATAGTGGACCACTTTTTTATTATTCTTGTCTCCCGGTTTTTAATCTTATTATATTTATCATGAACATAACTCTTAAAACAATATATATATATATATATATGTGTTTGTGTGTGTGTGGTGTTGATAAGGGCTTGGCATACTCGCTCATACATATTATATATATATATTATTATATGGGAAACAGGTTAACATAAAACATTAGTCTTCCACCCAATTTCTTTATTATGGCGCCAATAATGTGCCATTAATCAGGTGCTAAAACAAAAAAAAATGTAAATGTTTAATGCCATTTGATGTATCAATAAAATTACATTTGAAATGTTTTAATCTAAATGGAATTACTCAAATCAGTCTTACAAATTGTCCTAGCTTAAATATATTAAAAGCACTGTAAATCATATAAACTAATAAAATATAATTTAATTAATTTAAATATAATTAAAATCAGATAATACATAAATAAATATATACATGTTTCAAAACATGAAAAAACATCCATATGGTATAAGTAAAAATTTCTATTATTTAACAAACGATCCTACCTTTGCTGTATAATAGATTCTAGCGACTACGGCTTTGTGGCCACAAACAGTGACGACTAGTAGAGGGACAGGGAGGCCTTCTATACAAGACAGAACTCTGCATTTCCAATGTACGTTTAGGTAAAATACCCCTCTATCTCGTCCATCTCAATGTAAAAGGATTTCAGTTATTGAATTCGTTTATGTTTCACGTTCACTAACCAATAGCGCCACTCGTATGATGCATTCTCGTGTTTCTTTTTAAGAAAATTTCTTCTTAAGCGGAAATGACCTTATTGATTGTTGTAACTCATCGCCCAGAAATTTTCGATTTATTCTTCAATTGTCCATCCGATCTTACCTAGGAGATGGACGAAAAGTTCGAGGTCCGTTCAAAACTGTATATATATATTTTGTCTGTTAACTCTCAAGCGGTCGCAAATTTTGTTAAGTATGTTATCAAACTTCATTAATTTCATTCGTTTTGTGTAAAATGAAGATCAAGTTCATTAATGGCTGAAATCGGACTTAGTGAGAGGGGGGGGGCGGGGGGTTTAGAGGGAAAAATTTTCAAATTCGAAATATCCTCTATTTCTATAAGGTCGGATCGAAAATAAAATAAATAAAGTAAAATGATCTATAAATATTGTCCTATACATAGTTCTGTATCATGAATATTAACCGAGATAATTTGTTTTTATAGTTTTCCGCTTTCAGTAAAACTCCCACTGCTACTCTTGTTATATTCATAATAAGCTGTTTATCACGAACCTCTTTCATACAAGGTTAAATAAGACAATATTGTTTTCATTGAACTTTTTACTTTGTGAGATATATGGAAATACGTTCTCTTGGGACCCTCCCCCTTTTTGTACTCTGACTACTAATATTTAAGATAAATTGAGATTAAAATTATTCTGATTCATATACAAATTTAAACCACTAGCTATAGTAAATAGTTTACAAATAAAAATTAATTTGTTTTATTAAGATATGGGGATAGATGGTTTTTTATTTCCGGTCTAGAAATTTAAATATTGGGTGGTTCTGTTTTGTTTACAGCCTACGCTTTCCGTTGTAGAGTTTTTTAACTTCTATACTGAATGAATTTCTCATTACTTGGAGGAGAGAGAGAGAAAAAACGTCCAATTCTTCACAATTTGTTTATTTCAGCCTAAAGCGCTTTCAAAGACTAATGTCTCCATCTCAGAGTATTGCATGCGCTCTTTGGGAATGGACAGCAAGCGACAGCAAGGGAAGGGAAGAAGGGTGCTTGCTGTCTTTCCCAATGAGCGCATGCTGTAGCTCTGAGATGGAGATATTAGTCTTTGAAAGCGCTTAGCGCTGAAATAAACAAATTGAGAAGAATTGGGAGTTTTTTCTCTCTCTCCAAGTAAAACATTCTTCACTTCCAATCAAACTAGAAACACTGCCGCTGGAATTTCTTCCATTACCGTTTGTATTTATTCACTCAATATTCGCGGCAGTGTTACCAGTATGTATATTTATCTATTGTAAACCTTTGCGAGGGAAATCTGCTTAGTTTACCCGGCTCCTGCATGACGGACTTTTTTTGTGATTAAAGTTTTAGATTAGGGCCCCTTTCCTTTTGTTATTCATTATGTGTGTATGTGCATTTAGAAATTATTATGTTTGTTATTGTTTTAGGGATGTTTGCTGAGGGACTCATTTGATCCGAAAGCTGATCTTAGTTTGAATAATGGAAGTACATTAAAGTCATAGTCTGTAAATATTAAAAATTGTTTAAGCTATATAATTCTAGTGTTTGTGTAATTTATTCGTGCAAAATAAAACACTGGACTTTAATGCAATCCACACTAATCGAAAAAGTTTTTCAATTACATTATAAAGTAGGGGAAAATGGCTCCGTGCAAGGGGGCAAAGGAAGAGGGAAAAATTCGTCGAAAATCAGGTTAATTGCACGGTCAGGAAGGAAATATAGTGATTAGGGGATGAGAATCATCTGGCCCTGTTACCTACTCATCCATAATGCTTTTAGATTCCGAATCAATATCGGCCCTGGAGGGGGGAGGGTTAGATAAAATCTTTAATATCCTGCTCTGAGCCATTGTAGCGGGCTGAGTGACGATCCGGTGGCCATAGTCGTTACACAACTGACTGATCGCTACGATCCACTTCTTCAAACAGCTGATCATTTAGAGATAAATACCTATTAAGGGCAAAGAAAACCAACAGTTGTAAGACTTTTGGTTAAGATGATTAGATGAAAGTCACAGTGTGCCGAAAAGTGCATAATTTATTAATCTCACCATACATTCCCTATTTATCGTGTAGATAGAAGCCTATGCGAACAGGAATTTAAAAAAGTCGGTCACGCAAGAGCTCCGCAAACGAAGCTGATTTCCCACCCGAAGGTTTGCAATAGATAAATATGCATACATTTACCTACCGTAAATGTTATGTGAATAAATACAAAATGAAATGAGAAATCATTCAGTGAATTTGCCAAACAAGTTAATAACATCTACAACGGAAAGCGGCTGAATTGTAAACAAACAGGAAAGCCAACCTCGTAGCGCTGAATAAACCAGAAAGACAAACATTTAATGAAATATATCTGAATATAATACATTAATTTTATTGAAAACAATCTACTAAAGCTAGTACTGCAATTTGTAGTGAGTCAGACTCATTTTTCTCTCAATCACTCAAATTTTAGTAATCGAAGAACAAAAGAAGGGGGTGGGGTCAAGTTAAAGTTCAATGAAAACAATATTTGATATTTAACCTTTGTAATGAAGTGGTTCATGATATAACAGCTTAGAGTTAATATGTCATGAGTAGAAGTGGGGGTTTGCTGAAGGAACAAAACTGAAAAATGCAAATATCTTGGTTAATATTCAAGATAAAAATAAATGTATATAACATGTATGTAGTACATTTAATTTGCAATAAGATTTGTTGGAAAAAGAAGAAAATTGGATTAATAGAAGTCCGGGAAGGATGCAAATAACTCGATTAATATTCGAGTCGGAAAGAACCTGTAAAAAACAATAATTGTAGAAAATTAGAACTTCAATAACATTGGCTATAAAACATTTGTTAACCTGACTTTTGAACAGGACCAAAATGTTTAGAATTTTCAATTATCCCCCCTTTAACCGCCCTCTCCCTCTAGGTCGACTTCACCTACAGCCTAATTTAATCTATAGTTTTCCATGAAACTATAAAATAACGAATGTGGTATTGATTAAATAAAAACCATGTAGTTTAGAACAAAAATTCTTAAATGATAGTCGCACTCATAAAACATTTCCAAATATCCCACAGTGTAAAAATTCAATTAAAACAATAATTGCTATTTTAACATTCAAATGCAGTGCTTCGTGATATAAGAGGTTATTATTATAATACATGAGTGTGAATGGGGTTTACTGAACGCTGGAATATAAAGATACAAAAGTATTTCAGTTAATATTCAAGATAAAGAGAAGAATATAACAACATATGCAGAAAGTCAAACTGAACTAAAAGCAGATAATACAACGGTATGAGAAAATATATATATAAATCTATATTATTTTGAACTCATTTTCATTATCTCCTTGGTTGTACATGTGGACATTTGAAGAAATCCTCCCAAAACATCGGCATGGTTACAACCCAAGTAGCTGATTTTCCATAAGGAGAAATTTGCTCAGTATAAGTATATACAAACATTTACAAACTTTTTCTCCTATAAAATATGTTTTTATGCAAACCGTATAAAATTACTTCATTCATATCAAATAAAAAAGTCCGTCACGCAGGAGCTGCGTAAACTAGCAGATTTTCCACGTGAAGTATTACAATAGAGAAATCTGCCTAATTATAACAGTAGTGGGGAGGTATCTATATACCTATTCACGAGAGACGAACAGTTACGAAAACGGCCGCCAGAGCTCTCTTCGGAAAGTACCGAACAGCCCACTCCTGCCGGCCACAGACAAAATACAAATGCAAATATCTCGGTTAATATTTAAGATAGAGAATAAATGTATAGAACAATTTTTATAGTAAATTTAATGTGCAATAAGATTGATTCTATACAATTATTCGATGCGACGTATAGTAACGGAAATATTTCGAATTTTCGAAAATCCTCCCCTCTAACCCCCCCCTCCCACTGGTCCGATTTCAGCCATTAACGAACTTGATTTTTCTTTTTACATAAAACGACTAAATATCGAGTTTGGTAACGATCAAACAAAAATTGCGACCGCTAGAGCGGTAACAGACAAATATATATATATATATATATATATACAGTTTTGAACGGACCTCATTTTCGTCATCTCCTAGGTAGGATCGATGGACATTTGAAGAATAATTTCGAAAATTCCGTCATGAGTACAACCTCAATAGCTGATTTCCCTTAACGGACATCTCCTAAAACCGAAATGTTCTGCGACCAAGCACATCATTAAATCTTCAACACAAAAAAGTGATAATCTAAAGTGTGCTAACATCTGGATGTAAAAAATGGCCTGATACACTTTATTTAAAAGTGTTCCAAAGCATTGTGTCATAAAATGTCAATACAAAAACGGACGTATAAAAATCTTTTTATACGCAGATTACTGAAATTTGCAGATTTATTGTTTGTTCTCCTCTAAACCTCTTAGCCAATTTCAATCAAAAGAAGAGGTGCATAACTAAATGTTATAATAGTTCTAAATATAAATTGTCAAAAGGCTAAAGTTAGTGGATTTTTAGATACGCGATATTGGGAAAGATTTCACTCCGAAAGAAGTCATGAAGCGTTAAAACTGGTAATTTAAAAATATTTTAGTATCTATTTTCAAGAAAAATAAGTTTTTCGGGCAGGAGTTGCAATAAAAAGCTGATTTCTCACTTGCTGGAAGACACAATAGTAATGTCATCTCACCTTCCCTTTTTATAAGTCAAAATTCGATAAGTAGTAGTAGGGGGGGGGGGCATCCATAGTTCAATAAAATTTCTTCCTATAACACTTTTTGATCCGAAATCCCTAAATAATAATGAGGGAGATATTTTGAATTCCCAAATACCCTATTCATTAGCTTTGGATATAAGATTTAAATATCGAGTTAGTGTTGAGACACATAATACTCAATTCACTTCGGCAATGTATGTAATCAGATTTTAATACGACTTTTTATCCCATATTCCTCTTGTGTAGAGGTATTAACTACTTACTACATGCTTTTAAGAGCCTTAAATGGCAAAGCTAACTTACGTAAGAATTTGACAGGTATTCTATGCCCGAAATTATGTGATCAGTTTCAGAATTTGGTATTTTGTTTTTGAGCATTTCAAAGAAATATTTTCAACCAGAGATCTTGTTGCTCTCATCTTAACTTACTTACCTAGTGCTGCAGTGCTTGAAGGACACGGGATTCTGCCACCACTGTTGACCTTTCGTCACGGTTCAAAACCAGGCTACTTATTGCTACCAAACCACCCCAAGTCATCATCAAAGCCTTCGCTGCTTGGGCCTGCTTCGTTTCTACTACCTCCTGGTTCCCATAAATATTCTTGTTCGGAAGTCTGATGGATTCCATTCTTATCATCATGTTTAACTATTATAGCCATCTTTTTTAATATTAACAAAGATGATGCTTCGCCGTATGATTTTATGAGTTCGCTATTGCTTCTGATCCTGTTGCTGCCCCTTGACGGCTTCAGAATAGTAGTTAAAACAAATATGGCAATATTTCCGAATATGACCATTTTTTTATGATTTAGACTGCTTTACACCAATTCACATATGAAGACGTTAAATAAATCTGGTCATAACGGACTTTTGCGTTTATAATCTTGATAATCATATTATGGTTAGGACCACCGGCAGATTCTTCATGACTCGTTTTTAAAAAAGGAATCGTTTCTTTTCTTTTCCCGGATTTTTTGATATTCTTACAGGGGTTTCCAAGTAACTAACTCCAACTAAGACTTTTATCCAGTACATTCTCAAAAGCATCTCAAAAGACAGTGTTACTCATACTCTTTCCACTCGTTGTAACAAATACGAAAAAAACTGCTTACAAGTTCAACGTGTTGGGAGAAAACCTCTCTACTGCAAATGCTCAACAGTTTCAAGTTCCTATCAACACTCAACGTATATTCTATTGCTGACAACCATGCTGAATTGTTTTCGCCTACAAAATTTATTTACCAACCAAAATTTTGCCTATATATCACTATTCAATGTGTTTTATCTAGCTGTTTATTAATTATTTGATATTCCATGTGTCTTATCAAATCCGAAATATTTGTTGTTCGGATGTGAAAAGATCTTCACTATCACACTGTGAGATATTCCAGTGTACATAACAGCTGACTGAACCCCTTCTTATCTCTTCTGAAAACAGTTGTCAATTTCTCAATTGCTTTTAAGCCGCTCGCCTAACGCACTCGCGGCATAATTGTCTTGTCATTGAGGTTTGTCTGGCGGAGTTCGACTTGGTTTAATTCCACTAATAGCGCAGGTAGATTAAGGAAATTGGATCCACAAGTAGAGTCTCCTGGTCTGATGGAATGAACAAGAGTACGAAAGTGGATTGTCATTGATGGCTTGATAATGGCGGCTTTAATGCTATTAGAAATATCACTGAAAGACAATTGCTCCATTGTTGTCTCTGTTTATTTTACGTTGTTTAACTTTATTGTATACATCTTTGTGTTAGTGCCGTTTATCCTCATAAAGAAATCACATTTATGAAATTTTCTATTGAGCTCGATTGTTAAGAATTTTAAACGAACTGAAGCGGTGACGTAAAGGTCATAAGTCCGTCACTCTTGGTTAACAAAGCAGATTTCCCACGTGCTGATCTCATATCACCATATATTCTCTATTTCCAAATAAAAATTCGAAGAGTAGAATAAATGAGCAGTCAATTCATGACGTCATCTCAAGACGAATTTTTTCTCATTTAGTTAAGATATGTCGAAAACAATCATATGTTGAAGCTTGGAATAAGACGATTCATGACATTTCAGCTTGGAATAAGACGATTCATGACATTTCAGCTTGGAATAAGACGATTCATGATATTTCAGCTTGGAATAAGACGATTCATGATATTTCAGCTTGGAATAAGACGATTCATGATATTTCAGCTTGGAATAAGACGATTCATGATATTTCAGCTTGGAATAAGACGATTCATGACATTTCAGCTTGGAATAAGACGATTCATGATATTTCAGCTTGGAATTAGACGATTCATGACATTTCAGCTTTGAATAAGACGATTCATGACATTTCAGCTTGGAATAAGACGATTCATGATATTTCAGCTTGGAATAAGACGGTTCATGATATTTCAGCTTATTGTTAAAGTGCGGTTACTAAAAGTGAGAGTACACTGAAGACTGAAAATCGAGGAAAATATTTAATATTAAAAACAACTTTGTAAAACAACATTTATTGGAAATTAAATTTACAACTCGAATGGTGATATATGATTTTTCGATCCAATACATAGTAACAGACATATTTTGAATTTTTTATTTTCTACCCATCTAAACCCCCCTTCTCTTGCTTTCAGACACACAAACACACACACACACACACACACACACACACACACACACACATATATATATATATATATATATATATATATATATATCAATAGACGATTTACATTAAGGAAATATGCTAATGAAGAACCCCAATTTTTTTTTATTTTCCCTACATATTTGATAAAAAAACCTCACAACTGATTTAAAAATACGGAATGTTTGTCCGTATGTGCTTTATACAGGGTCCGGCATAAAAACCTGCCGATTTTGTAGTAATTGTTATGTTGGCACTACTGTCATTGAGACGGCGGGAATGTTGTACATCGACAGGTCTATTCTTGCCATTTCAGTAGCCAGTATGTCGTGGTCGGGTGAACATGGAGCGTTCGTGATTGAAGCATATTTTAAAAATAATGACTCAGTTATTTTAACACAGCGTTTATTTCGCAGACATTTCAATTTAAATCGACACGCGCCCGTTCCCAGCAGAAATTCGATCTTGTTGTGGGTAAAGAATTTTAGGAACACGTCGTCTGCTTTAAAAACGAAACCACCAGGACGAAAACGGACTGTGAGAACGCCTGAAAACATTAACGCGATAAGAGTAGCTGTTACACGGTCTCCACGACGTTCAGCAGCGAAACATGCTGTTGCGCTAGCCATTTCTGATCGAAGTGTACGACGAATTCTTCATTCCTACCTGAAATTCCATCCGTATAAGATATTGGCTACTGAAAAGGCAAAGATACTGGCTACTGAAATGGCAAGAATAGACCTGTCGATGTACAACATTCCCGCCGTCTCAATGACAGTGGTGCCAACATAACAATTACTACAAAATCGTCAGGTTTTTATGCCGGACCCTGTAGAATCGTAAACAGCTGAACCGAACTTTATGAAACTTGGTAGGAATATAACTACTAACTAAACTTAGGTTTTAGGCTTTATTAATATCCTGTGAGTCGAACAGGAAAGGGGTTATAAGGGAGGCCTGAAATTAAAAATAGCGATATTTCGTTTCTTACTGGTTTTTCAGCAAATATGCACATAATAGTAGTTGTTTATTTTGTTATGTAGAGTAATTTTTGATAAATACACTTTTGCCGTTTGCCGAAGTACAAATGAGTTATACTAAAAACTGTAGTGGGAGTCAACAATTTTATAATTTGTTTGCTTTCCAAACTTTCCAAAGCGTATTTTCAATAGTGTAAAAAACAGGGTTTTTATGTTTTCTTTGGAATTTTTTTAAAAAAAGGTTTTTTTTTTAGATTTTCGGAATTGAAATTGTTAAAAAATTTAAAAATAAATTAATTTTAAAAAAAAATTTTTTTATGAAAAATAAAAAAAAATATTGGTTGGGTTGGGGATTAAAATATTTTATTTTTTTAAAAAGCCCAAAAAAAAAAAAAATAAAAAATTGGGGGACCTTTAAAACTAAAATTTTGGGGGGGAAAAAAAAAATATTAACAAAAATAAAGGGAAAAAAAAACCCCCATAATCCCCAAAATTTCCCGGAAAAGGGTTTTCCCTTAAACTTTTTAAAAAAGGGTTTTTTTTTTTAATTCTCCATTTTAAAACAAAAAAAAATTTATTTTTTTTTACCAAAAAGCCCGGTCAATTTTTTTTTTTTTTTTTTTTTTTTTTTTTTTAAAATTTTTTATTTTTTTTTTTTTTTTTTTTTTTTTTTTTTTTTTTTTTTTTTTTTTTTTTAAATTTTTTTTTTTTTAAAATTTATTAATAATTTTTTAAAAAAAAAAAAAAAAAAATTTTTTCCCTTTTTTTAAGGAAATTTTTTTACCCCGGGGGTTTTTCGGGGGAATTTTAAAAATAAAGGGGCCCTTTTTTGGGTTTTTTAGTTTGAAAATAAAAATTTTTCCGATAATTTAAAATTTTGGGCCCAAATAGAACCTTTATTTTAAAAATTTTAAAGTTTTTTTTGTTAATTTTTTGGGATAATGGTTTAAAAATTTTTAAATTTTTCATTATTTTAAAAAATTTAAATTTTAAAAAATGGGAATAAATGGTTTAATTTTCATGAGTTTGGGGGGGTAATAAAGACGGGTTTTTTTTAAAAAATCAAAATGAATCGATCCTCCACGAGAACGAATATAATTTTATATTTTTTGTTTTGGGCCCGCTTAAAATTTTTTTTTTTAAAAAAAAAACCGATATTTAAAATTTTTTTATTTTTATGTAAAAAATTTAAAACCAGGGTTTTTTTTAACGGGGGAAAAAAAGGGGGGAATGGGGGTTTTAAATTTTGGGGGAATTTAAAAAAAAATTTTTCCAATTTTTTGAAAAATGGTTAAAAATTTTTAATTCCTATTTTGAAATTAAAAAGGTAAAAATTTTTTTTTACAAAATTCCACAATTTAACAAAAAATTATTTTTTTTTTAACCTTAAAAAACCCATCCATTTTTTTCAACTTTTATAAATACCAAATTTTTTTCCAAAAAGCCAAAATTTTTTAACTTTTTAAAAAACCTTAAAATTATTGATCGATTCGGTTTATTTTTAAAAATTTTTTAAAATATAAAATTAATATTAATAAATAAACAGTTTTTAATTTTTTTTTGTTAAAAATCAATTATTTAAATTTTTTTTTGGGGGAAAAATTTTATTTTTATTACCTTGGGGGGGGTAAACCTTATTTTTTCCTTTAACCCTTTTTTGGGAAATTTTTGATTTTAAAATTATTTTAAATTTTTTTATTTTTTTTTTTAAAATTGACATAAATTTTTTATTTTTAAATTTAAAATCAATTTTAAACTTTTAATTTTTCAAAAAGGGAAGGTTAAATTTTTTAAGGAAAATTTTTTCAAATTTTATCAACCACCGTTTTTCCAAGAAAAGGTGGTAGGGTTTATTTGGGGGCCCCAATTTTCACAATTGGGAAACCAAAGGAGGGTAAATAAATTATCTATTTTTTTAACATCAATTTTTCAAACCCCAAATTTGGGGAATTCGGGTCGTACCCAGTAATAAATTTTTTTTATTTAAAATTTTTTTTTTTTTTTAATTTTTTTTCTTCCCCTGAAGGGGCCCAAAATTTCCCCGAAAAAAAAATTTCCCGGGGGGTTTTAAAATAAAAAATTTTAGGAAAGGTTTAAAAAATTATAAGAACAAAAAATTAATTTTTAAAAAGGGGGGGAAAAAAAAAAAATTTTTAGCAATTTAATAAATTTTTTAAAAAAAAACGGAAAACTAATTTTTAAAAAAATTTTAAAACCGTAAAAAAAAGAAAAATAAAAAAAAAAAAAAATTTTTAAAAAAATTATAAAAATAATAATTTTGTTAAAACATTTTTTAAAACGGGGGGGGTTTTTTTAATAACATAAAATTTTAAAAAACCCAAAAATTTTTTTTAATAAAAAAGAAGGGGGGGTTTTAAAAAATTTTTTCAATAAAAAAGAAAGGGGTTGAATAAAAATTTTTAAATTTTTTAAATTTTAAAAATTATAAAAAAATTTTTTTTATTGTTAAATTTTTTAAAAAGGGGGGGTTTTAAAATTTAAATACTAAAAAAACAAAATTTCGGTTAAATTTTTTAATGAGGGATAATTTAAAAAAATGAAAAAAAAATAAAAAAAAAAAAAAAAATCCAATAGAAAAAATTTAAAAAATTTTTTTTTCCCCCCCCCCAAAAAAAGAAAAAAAAAAAAAAAAAACAAAAAAAAAAAAAAAAAAACAAAAGGGAACAACTAAAAACAAAAAAAATTATAAAAAATTAATAAAAAAAAAAAAAAAGGCCCCCCCCCCCCCCACCACCGGGGGCAAAAAAAAAAATTTTTTTTCCCCCCCCCCCCCCCCAAAAAAAAAACCCCCCCCCCCCCAAAAACCCTTTCCCCCGCCCCAACCCCCCCCCAAAAAAAAAAAAAAAAAAAAAAAATAAAAAAAAATTTTAAAAAAAAAAAAACCCCCTTAAAAATTTAATTAAAAACAAAAAAAAAAAAATTAAAAAACTCCAAAAAAAAAATACAAACCCAAACAAATTAAAAAAAAAAAAAAATTAACAAAAAAAAATAAAAAACAAAAAAAAAAAAACAAAAAAAAAACAAAAATATGTTTTTTAAAAAAAAAAAAAAAAAAATTTTTTAAAGAGAAAAAAAAACCCCTTTCCCCCAAAAATTTTTTTTTAAAAAAAAATAAAAAACCCAAAAATAAAAAACAAAAAAAAAAACCCCAACCCCCCAAAACTTTTTTCCCTTTTTTTAAAAATTTTCCTTTAAAATTTTAAATTTTAAAAAAAAAAATTAAAAATTAAATTTTAAGAAAAAAAAATTTTAAACCCACACCCCTTTAAAATTTTTAAAAAAAAACCCCTAATTTTTAAACTTAAAAAAAAAAAAAAAAAAAATTAAATTAAAAAATATTTTTAAAAAATTTTTTCAAAAAATTTATTAAAAATAAAAAATTAAATTTAACCCCCCCCCCCCCTTTTTTATTTTATTTTTTTATTATTAAAAATTTTTTTTTTTAAAAAAAAAAAAAAAAAAAAAAAACAAAAAAAAAAAACTATTTAAATTTTTTTAAAGTTATCTTTTTTAAAAATTTTTTTTATTAGGTTCGATTTTGGGGGGGGGTTTTTTAAAATTAAAAAAATTTTTTAAAAATTTTTAAAAATTATAAAAAATTTTTTACAATTTTTATTCCCTTAATTTGGGGGGGGGACATTTAAAAATTTAAATTTAAACCCTTGGGAAACCCCTTTTTCCTGGAAATCTCTTGCTTAAAAGCACCCCGGGGAAAATTTTAAAAATTTTTTTAATTTTTCAAATTAAAAAAAGGGGGTTTCTTTTAAGAAAAATTTTTTTAAAAAGATGCAAAATGTTTTAACAAAATTATTTAAATGTGGGTTTTAACGCATTTGAAGTATGAAACTTCCCTAAAAAAATAATTTTCCCGGTTGGAAATTCCGGTGCTTTTGAAAAGATTAAAGGTGGAAAAAACCATTACCCGTTTAAAAGGGGGGGTTTTATTTGATCCCCGGCTTATCTGTATCAATAAAACCGTTAAAATGGTTCCCAAATTTTTTTTATTTTTTTTTCCCCCCTTTTTATTTCCCCGAAAAAACAATGGGTTTCCTTTTTAAAAAAAACCCTTTTTTGGGCCTTTTTAGTTTTTTTGAAAGGTTTTTTTTTTAAAAATTCTTATTATCAATTTAAAAGTAAATTTTAAAAGGGGAAATATTCCTTAACCCCTAAAAAAATTTTTTTAAAATTTTATTTAAAAAATTTAAAAAAAGAAGCCTTTTTAAACAAAGAAAAACATAAAAAAAAAAAACCAGGGAAAAAAAAAAAAATTTTTTAATTTTTCAAAAAAACCCCCCAAAAACACAACACTCAAAACAAAAAAAAGAAAAACTTTCATTAAATTTAAAAAATTTCCCACAACACCCCCAAAAAAAAACCCCCACCCCCCCAAAATTTTAAAGGGAAAGGGGGGACACCCCCGAAGAAAAAAAACCCTTTTTTTGGGAAAAAAACTTTTTTAAAAATTTTTCTTATATTAATTATTGAATACTTGAATACCCCAATAAAAAGTTTTTTTCCCCGGGTTTTAAAAAAATTCCCGGGCAAATTTCGGGGAAACCAAAACCCCCAAATTTGCCCTCCCATTTCCCCAAAGGAAAAAAAACAAAACCCTTTAATTCCCTTTAAAAAATTATAAAAATTTTTATTTTTAAATTTCAGTGGGGGAAAAAGGGGAAGTGAAAATTTTTTTTGAAAAAAATTTTTTTAAAAAGTTTTCGATCCGACGGGAAAATTTATTTGAAATTTTAATTTTTCCCTTTACCAATGATTCAGGGGGTTCGATTTTCCTTGAAATTTTTTTTTTTAAAAAAAAAAATTGGTTTCGGAATCCAAACAGTGGAAAAATTTTAAATTTAATTTTTAAATTCAAAAAGGGAAAAATTTCCCCCCGATGGGTTTTAAAAAATTAAAGAACCTTTTTTTGGGGAAGGGAAAATTTTCCCGGGTTTGCCCCCCCAAAAAAAAACCCAAAAAAAAAAAAAAAAAAAAAATAAAAAAAAAAAAAAAAAAAAAAAAAAAAAAAAAAAAAAAAAAAAAATTTAAAAAAAAAAAAAAAAAAAAAAATATATAAAATTAAAAATTATATAAAAAAAAAAAAAAAAAACACAACAAAACAAAAAACAAACGAATCAAAATAACGTAGCCCCCGGGGAAAAAACAACTACTTAAATATATATGAATATAACTTTATTGTAAACTATTTAGCATATCTAGTACTATACTCTATAATGAATACTTGCATATATCTCGCAAAGCAGAAGCTTATACCAGTCTCTAAACAAATATCACGAGAGTCTAACAGTTGCGGAGATGGCCGAACTCACATTCGGCCGAATCTCACGATCAAAACCCACAAGCCGAACAGAACCGACAATAGCCGATCTTATCTCATCCGTTACCCCCACACATTAAATAAAAATGCACATATCTCGGATAATATTCAAGATAGGAATAAATGGATATCAGTAGTAAATTTAATTTGCAATAAGTTTGGTTATATACAAGTTTTCGATCCGACGTGTAGTAACAGAGATATTTCGAATTTTCGAATATCCTCCACTCTGACCAACTGATCTCACTGGTCGATATCAGCTATTATTGACCTTGATCTTTCTTTTTACATAAAACGATTAAGTATCGAGTTATCGTAAAGAATTGCGCAATGCATCGTGGAAACTTTTAATGAGTGAATTTTTCAAATTCAAGGATATATGACAATGAATGTCTCTCCTCTTCGGAATAGAGTATAGCAAAGATGAATACGAACCTTTTGCCAGGAAGGAATTTACGAACAATCAGTTGCCGTCATTGCCGCAAAACCGAAATCAAGATGCTCAGAACAATGCGCTATCAACATGCAACGGGCTCTAAGTTCACCGGGTGAGAAGATTTCCAAAGTACGCCTTCAAATTGATCAATATTTGAAAATATACTAACCTATGAGAAATTTATCAAAACGTCAGGTGTAATGCATCAGATGGACCCAACAGAAGAATATGTTGTTAGGAAAATGATGTGATTTTAGACATAACTGTCGAATTTTTAACAGTAAAAAATCGGAAGGAGAAAAAAAATGCCATTTACGCCCCAGCTATTAGTATTTAAAAAATGTATGTATTAAAGGAAATTGGACTGTATTATTAACATTTGGAAGGTCTGCTGTTTGGTTTAAAAGTAGTTATACCCAAGTCAACTCCAAAGTATCAGATTGAACGCGGTATAAAATATGTAGAAATTAAAAGTACTTCTATTCTGATACCTTCATCTATGAGAATTGTGAACTTCCATTTCTATAATTATAAATTTAATTTAAGCAGCTCCCTCTGTAACATCAACAGAATATAACACTTTATAGATAACTACTGACTAAAATTGATAAAATTAACTTAAAAAGGCAGATAATGAGACCAACCTTGATAAGTACCCCCCTAAAAAGGCAGCTTATTTGTTTTATATATATAGGTGTGTTAACGCTCTAGCAGTCACTATTTTTGTTTTGTTTTTTATAATTATTTATTTATTCTTACAGTAATCAAAACTGGGGTGATTCAGCGACGTATCAGTTTTCTTTTTTTTTCTCTCTTTTCATCGGTTTATCATATTTACGCAAGTATGCTCATTTCTGCAAATATTTTCAGTATTTTCCTAAATTATAATTTTTTTGAAAATATTATGTTTCAAGCAGCTTTACACTCGGTCTATATACTGGCTACAGTCATGTAGTAATTCAGACAAAGTGTATGGTAGGCCTATGGGAGTCCTTAGATAGCAGTCAGTCAGTATATGTTTTAAAGTAAGTCTACAGTTACAGTGTTGGCAGTAGGGTTGTTCTTCTCCAGTAAGTACGCGCGAGCCAGTCGTGAATGGTGAATTCTTGACCTCGTTAAAACTACTTCTTCTCTTCTTAATAGCCTTTTTGAGGAAGGTCATTCACATAGTATATGTTTCAGTTTTCTAAGTTTGTTGTCAGTAGTGGCGAACCGCTGATCGCAATTTTAGTTGATAATTAACAAACTTGATATTTAAAGCATTCTTTTTAAAACTAATGATCCAGTTCATTAAAGATTGAAATCGGGGAAGGTAGAGATAAATGGGGGATTTTGAAGGGGAATAGACAATTCAAAATATCTGCGATATTATGAGTCGGATCGTATTGTATATATCTAATCGTGTTGCAACCCCTCAGCTCAAGTTAGGAATGGCTGATATATCATTACATGCTCTATAACTAGCTTTAGTATCAAATACTGTCTTCATTATACCTTCAAAATGCGAGACAATTTTTTTTAACATTACCATCCTCTTTATTCAACAGTTTCATGTTTAAATAAAAATGATATCCTCTAATAGCTAATTTTGGGTCATGAGGAGTGAGAGATTAGAGAGTGGAGGCAAATTAAAAATTTCTGAAACGTCAATTACGTTTTTGTGTCATAGCTTCTAAAAAGATGTAACTTCTAGACCAATTTGTTGAATTGATTGCGGTGCTCATAAGCTATTCCAGGTAGTTTGTTTATCCCTGCAGTGATTGTGCATCATCATATTGATTTTTATATGAAAATGGTAGTAATGGTGATGAACATTTAACATTGTATATACGAGATTTGTGTATTAAATACTTTCTGATCTTGGACCGTTTCACGGGCTAACTCATCTACTTCATGAAGTGCAAGTACTTTGCCAAGGTGTCTCCCTCTCACTTTCTCTCTCTCTCTCTCTCTCACTCTCTCTCTCTCTCTTTCTCACTCTCTTCATTCAACAAACTTCAGTTATTCGAGCTTCTCCTTTTCCCCAAACTTCATCTCCCCTGACTCATCAAGTATTTAAAAGCTCTTTATTGTAAGCTCTGAACTTTGTTTTTACAAGTGTCCCCTTTTAACTCTGCCCATCACTCTTCTGGAATAATATAAGGCCCCCGTGCTCCAGAAGGGTACTTTGTTTACTACCTATTTTGCAACTCCAAATGGAGTGTGGAGTCATCGGACCCTCGCTGTTTTTAAGGAAAGGCTTAAAGGGAATAAAGCGGGGGGGAGGGGGCTGTTTTAAATTGAAAATGCCTTCGACCAAATAATGGCTTGCATAGCTCGGAGCTTTTTGCTCTGTTTGCATAAATTGTGTTTTTACTCATCCTCAAATTAGAGAGTGGGGTTCATAAATGTCTAGACAACTTCTCATGTAGTTGCCTTTCTTATTTTTTATCCTAAAGAAAAAAATTAACATCTTTAATTTATGACATATCTGTTACAGATATTGCAGAACATTAACACATTTCTTCATTTATAGACAGTCGTTCACATTCGACTGCGGTAATCAACAGATAATGAAGCACATTATCATTTATGTATATAAAATTTTCGGTAATCTCCAGTACCGTTGTGGAATCTGTCGGTAGATTACGTCATTACTGGATAATCGTCGAGTACACATGGAGTACGCTTTCGATGCCAGGACACCATTCTGAAATTTATTATTATTTACATCCACTTTATGCTACTATGGCTAATCGGGCCAGAGTGGGCCTAAGGAGTTTATTTAATGAAGCCCTTCACTAAATAACATTCTAAAATTGTACTCAGTAGTTTCCCGAAAGCTCATGTATTTATGAAATGGTTGTTTTGGGAAATGGGTTACTGTTTGACTAAATTGTTTACGGTCTACATAATAGAACCCGTGTTATTGTGTTTTTGTGAATGGGTAAATATGGCGAGTGGGCATAGAGAGTCATGTGAAACCAGCAAGACATACATATATCTAATTCTTTGTTTGTTTGATTTCATGCAATTTGTAGCCATTTCCACCCTTCAAATAAACCAAATGGTAAAAAACACTCCAAATTGTTGAATGTATTAAATATAAATTTATAGTTGCTGCTGGGCGATATAACTAGTGGTAAATAAAACAAAAACTAATTGAATAAACACTGTTAAAACTGATAGAATTATTGAACAGGAAAAGTCGTGAAAAGGAAATAGAAACAGAACATGAATAATTAGCGAAAGACAATAACAAAAATAAATCAAAAGCGTAATGTTAAATTCAAAAAAAAAAAATTACTAAAATTAAAATAAAACTATGATTAGTAATAGTTTGGGATAGATAAACAAGATTTTTTTTAGCAGATTTCCCTTAAGGGAAATCAGCTATTGAGGTCGTACTCATGACGCGAGTTTCGAACAATTTCTTCAAATGTCCATCGATCCTACCCAGGAGATGACGAAAATGAGGTCCGTTCAAAATTATATATATATATATATATATATATATATATGTCTGTTAACGCTCTAGCGGTCGCAATTTTCGTTTGATCGTTGCCAAACTCGATATTTAAACGTTTTATGCAAAAATAAAGATCAAGTTCGTTAATGGCTGAAATCGGACCAGTGGGAGGGGGGGTTTAGAGGGGAGGATTTTCGAAAATTCAAAATATCTTCGTTACTATACGTCGGATCAAAAAATGATGGATACATTTATTCTGTATCTTGAATATTAACCGAGATATTTGCATTTTTCTGTTTTCAGCTTCTGAGATGAGATCGGCTAACTTCGGGCCTAGTCGTGAGTTTCCGTCAAGAGCTAGTTTGGGCCCTTCCCATAACTGTTTGACTCTCAATTCTGAAATTTCTCTATTATAAAACTTCACGTGGGAAATCTGCTTAGTTTACGCAGCCCCTGCGTGACGGACTTTTTAAAAAGTTCGTAAAATCTTACACAACACGCATACATACGTACACGTACGCGCTCATCCACACAGACGGATGCACACCCAAGGTAGCACAAAATGTAATTTTGCATGAAATTTAGTATTAGATTGTGTTGGGATTAAACTTTATGACTATACTTCTCTGGAAATAAGAAGAGATTGGGTATTACATAAGTTTGTATATATGAACTTTTTTTGAATATGTTAATAAATCATCCGGATATGTACTTTCGTTATTTAGAAGTTCGTCCAGATTGTAAGGTAGGTCTATGTTATGTCGTCTTCTGCAGTCAGCAAGTAAGTGTTTTAAAGTTAGTAGTCTATTACATAGGGAACAAGTTGGTGGTTCAGATAAGGTGCGTCTGCGTTAGACGGGAATGGCCATGTCACAGTCGAACAAGAACCACCTCTTCTCTCCTTGAAGTTCAATTACTAGATGACCATTCCACCGATATATTTTTGATTTCTCTTAACTTGCAATCTGTTGATAACCATTCTTGTTCCCAGTCCATATAATCATGTTTGTGTAGTAATGTAGTGCGTCAGTTAATATTATGTCGATGTCACTTTTGGTTGTTGCAATTTTGGCGTGTATATATATATATATATATATATATATATATATATATCTATATATATATATACACACACACACACACACACACACACACACACACACATATAATTAGACTAGTAGTTCTTATGTAGTTCATTAGTCGGATATTGTACTATACTGTTTACCTTCAGTCTGATGAAGTTCCCTTATCTCTTGGCGTAGTTGTTCACGCACCTGCTTAGACTATAGCTGTCCTTAACCATGTAGTCTTGCGTTCACGCAGGTAATGTGTTCTTTGGATGTTGTCTAGGATTATCCTTTTCTAATACTTATTTTCATTAAATGTCATGTTAGCAAGTATTTCTGTTTTCTTATTATTGTTTTGTCCTTGCGGGAATCAAATCCACTGATCGAATTAAATGATTTACATCTTAATAAAATATTTTACTGCCTCCCCCAATATATATATTATATATATCCCTTAACTGGTCAAGGTGTCTTTAAAGAGACCGTTCATATTTAACACTCCCAGAGAGCAACTGCTTCTATTCTTACCCCTTTTGGGCCACAGTCCACACCCCTGTAACCTCCCAAGCATGGACATATGCGACACAAGTCTATTTACTGTTATTGGAGCTAATTACTAGCAATATACTGAAGAAAATCATCATTGTTTACCACCCTACTTCTGACTAGTTGCCAGCGAAGTTTCTAATTCATTAAAATATGCGCTATTCGATTTAAATATGAACCAAAATGGGTGAATTAGTTGTAAAGGATTGTTTTTAAGTTCCTATTTGGTTCATTTTCCATTCAGGAGAGAAATAGAGTTTTACCATGGATTTTAATGATGGTGTACTTAAGTTCACCCTGGCAAAATACCAACAAATTTGCTCAAGGGGCATGATTTTATATTATTTGTTACTTTTACCATTTTAATTAACAGATACGTATACAAGTCGAGGCAAAACGATTTTTCTCTTTGCTACCAAAATTTAGTATCACCTCTGATGACGAAGAAAGCAACAATGAAGGAGAAAATGCACACGGATACCCCAAAATGGATGAAGGAAATTTTCAAATTGAAATGAATGAAGTATTGGAACATTTCAATATTGAGGGTGAAAGAGGGAAGAGGATGTTATGAAGAATACGTTAATAACAATAAAGTGTATCAGCATTATTAAATGGTATGACAACAAAGTGTTGACCTTAGTGACATGTTCGTTGCACTTTATAGATCAGGTTACCTTTCCCACAAATATTACATGAACATTTTCTGCTAATAATTGGATTTGGTGGTTAATAACGTATTGTTATTGTACAAAAGGAACACCCTAAAAAAAAATGAATTTAAAACAATTTCGAATAAACATTGCATAGGATGTTCTGCTGGACCGGCGAGCTAAAAGGGGTAGACACTACCAATTGCAGCCAAGAACTGCTGCAGCTCTCATAGCCGATGCAGCAAGACTTGATGGGATGCACCATTGACAAGTATTCACTACAAAAGGAAAGTGCAGACTCTGTCACCAAAATCAAACGGTTGTTTTATGCTAAAAATGTAATGTGAAACTTTGTAACACCCGTAAAAGGCCCTGTTTTCTTGAATGAATGGAAGGTTTAATGATATTTTTGACGGATTTATATTTTGTTTACAATGTACTTATTTTTTAGACACCACTAAGGTTTTAGGGTAACTGGCCAAGGTGTACTTAAAGACACCATGTAATATTTTTGTTCAGAAAAAAATAAATAAGTAAAACCTTATATATTCTATTTATTAGGAACGCAAATAATGTGTTTTTAAGAAAAAAATTTCATTTCAAGTCATTTTTTGAGTTCCTGGCCAATTAAGGGATATATATAAAACTGCAAAATAAGCTGTATCCTTTTGGAGAGTTTCCATCAGGAACAGCCTCTATGTCTGGCCAATGGGGTAATATTAGAAAATCTGAATTTTTATTTTATTTTTAAAACGAGTAATTTCAATTAAATTTTGAAGTGGGGCCATGTAAAAGGGAAAGCAACTTTAAATGGCATTTTCGTTGGTACGGGTATAAATGATAATCTATACCTCTTATGGAGTGCTTGATTGCCACAGTAGATAAATTCTGAAGTTCCATTGTTGATAATCCCAGTTCTTTTAAAACTTCGGCAGTTCTTTTCGATATAGCACTCTTTGCACATATTAGAACACCCTCGACGCTACATTTTTCAACAGCGTATTTTCCCATTTAATTATCCACAGAAAGGCTCATAAATCCTTTTCTTTTTGTCCTCCGATTCAAATGAAACTACTAACTGACAGCAGCCAATATATTCCACAAATGCTAACATATATAGAACATTTAATCATTTACAAATACGTACCGAATAAAATAGGCCTACATTATACTTACAAAGATTAAATAGGGATAACATTTATTATATTCCTTTAGACAAAGTACGGATATGAGAAACACTCATTTAAATCACGATTTAAAAAATATTTTCTATACTATATAAATAAAGTGCAATCAAAGTGTACATGAAGGAATAAATATATTATTCTAACTACCCCCTAATCAGAGATCTTTCCAATCACCATCGATGTGGGGTACAATCGAAATAAAGGAAAATAAAATAACTCATTTGACTGGTTGATATATCTTGCGAACCTCACAGTGGGATCTAGGATGTGTCCTAAAAACTACTAAAAAAACTGAAATATGAAACATGAAGTTATATCTCAGTACAATCATTCCCATACCAATGACACAATGGGCTTCTCGTAATAAACAGTCATAACAATTGTAGCTATGAAATTAAAATGAACATGAAGCATTAAATCACATTATACAATAGCAACAGTTGGCGACTATTAGCATGTGCCTTATCGTGCTGACACTACGTTAAAGGTTCAGAGATTCTTCATGCTCAGCGTGCATTAAACTATAACCGTAGAGTCCGAATGATATGCTTGCTGGTTTCGAAATGACCCACATACACTGGGGGGGGGGGGGTGAAGGTTATAGTAACTCTGAGATAATAGTGAAGGTTATGGATAATGATGAGATAATCATGGCAAAGATCTTTTCATTCGCGGAATAACCAGTGCAATCTATTAGATTTCCCTTAAGGGAAATCAGCTATTGAGGTCGTACTCATGACGCGATTTTCGAAATATTTCTTCAAATGTCCATCGATCCTACCTAGGAGATGACGAAAATGAGGTCCGTTCAAAACTATATATATTAGAGGAAATTTTTTGAAAATTTCGCCATGAATACAACCTCAATAGCTGATTTTCCTTAAGGGAAATCTGCTAAAAGGAAGACCCTCCAAACAGCATCACTTGTGAAGTGCACATTTATTTACAGAGTGCAGAAGGTTTGAGGGCATAACCCTCCCCCCCCCCCCATGAGGTGGGGGGTTACCTTGGTATGTCAAAAGTATTGTTTGTAATACTAAGGGATGAGAGCCATTGTATAAAAAAAACTATGTAAATTCTTACTATTTACTGCCTAAATAAAATAATATAAATAGGGCATGAATATGTGAGCACTCAAGTCACTGAAATAAGTATTTATCTATTAAAGTGATTATTCATGATTTGGTCTGGGATTTTTCGACGGAACAGAAATAGAGGAAAATAGGAGAGATGCAACATAGGCAAGGATGACCGAAGGAGAGGACGTGATCTCTTAGGAGAGGGACCACTAAGAAAGGAAGGAAAAAGAAAATGGACGCTTAAAGATCTAGGCACAAATAATTCTCGCAAGTTCCCCCCACCCCCCCCCCCCCCCACCCCCCCCCCCCCCCACCCCCCCCCCCCCCCACCCCCCCCCCCCCCCACCCCCCCCCCCCCCCACCCCCCCCCCCCCCCACCCCCCCCCCCCCCCACCCCCCCCCCCCCCCACCCCCCCCCCCCCCCACCCCCCCCCCCCCCCACCCCCCCCCCCCCCCACCCCCCCCCCCCCCCACCCCCCCCCCCCCCCACCCCCCCCCCCCCCCACCCCCCCCCCCCCCCACCCCCCCCCCCCCCCACCCCCCCCCCCCCCCACCCCCCCCCCCCCCCACCCCCCCCCCCCCCCACCCCCCCCCCCCCCCACCCCCCCCCCCCCCCACCCCCCCCCCCCCCCACCCCCCCCCCCCCCCACCCCCCCCCCCCCCCACCCCCCCCCCCCCCCACCCCCCCCCCCCCCCACCCCCCCCCCCCCCCACCCCCCCCCCCCCCCACCCCCCCCCCCCCCCACCCCCCCCCCCCCCCACCCCCCCCCCCCAAAATGAACGTCCGAGGCCTTTCGTTTGGGTGACAGTGACACAGTGACATACATTCTCGTGACAGGCAGGTGTCTGCCACTTTTCCTAATTGAAGGCGGACGCAGGATGTCTTGCGAAACTGCAGATTAGGGTCTTATACAAACATGATAAGGTCTTCTGCGTTTGGCAACTTGGGGCATTTTTTCCTCTCACTCAACTCGCCCTCTCACTCCTCTCTCTCTCTCTCTCTCTCTCTCTCTCTCTCTCTCTCTCTCTCACACACACACACACACACACTCACACTCTCTCCCTCTCTCTCTTTCTCTCTCTCACACAACACATACTCTTTTCTCTCTCTCTCTTACCCTCTGTGTGCAACGCTACTCTTGAAAGTTACACTGAACAGCAACACCTCCCGTCGAAACAGCTCAGTTTCATCGTTCTCTCTGTTCTAACTAAAACGATCAGCAAATGAATGATTTTTTTTTCCATTGCATTCATATATATTTAATCAACTATGAACCATTTTTGAGGAGCTGGATGGCGAAGGAAGCTGCTCAAAAGTACTAATCAACAGAAGAAGGCCTTGGCCATTCACAATTATTTATTCCCTGCTGGCAAACATAAACCATTAAAAAAGTTATACAAGCTGTGTTATTATTTAAAAATATATACATAGAAGGAAAAAAATATGTTTCAAAACATAAAATAAAAACAATTACTGTCCTAATGAATATTTTACAGATAAAAAATGAAAGAATATTTACACATGAGAGTTAATATTTACAGAATATGTACATATATATATATATATATATATATATATATATATAAATATATATATATATATATATAATCGAATAAATTGGAAATAAAGGAAAATTACAGATAATATAAATAAAAATTAAATTAATAGCCAAATCAAAATCTAAAAACACAAGTATGTCAAAGCCACCAGGAGAAAAATTGATTGAAATTACACATATCTCCCAAGATGCTGAGCGGTAGAGGAACTAACTAAGTAGGATCAATTAAAAGGTATTGTTCCCTACAAATATTTACTATGAAATTTACACTCACGTGAATATACAGGTTTCTTGAAAGGAATTACCATTATTGTTTTGGCAAATTCTTTCTTAATATTGTAATTCCCTCTAAATCAGCCAAACAGATGTTGTCATTACGGAAATTTGGATCAAGAAAAAATGGGAAGCTGTTAAATGTTAAATACAGAAATAGAATGATCTTGGTTAATATCGATTTGCTAATCACAAATTTATTTTTCAAAACAGCTTGTAAACAAAGTGTATCGATTAGTCAATGATAGGTCTAACATATTCAAAGGATTTGACCGTTCAACTAGAGCCATGTTTTGTAAACAGTGATCACTGTTCATATTCATGAACGAACTTTTGTTTCTGGTCGGATTCATGTCTGCGTTGAATATTTAACGCACGGCCCCAAGTGTAATGGTAATATTGGGCAAGGAGGTCTTAAATAGTGTAACAGGATACATAATGCTCCTTACATCAGGCTTATATTTATTGAGCCATCTTGCGTCATATACTTACTTATTGAGCGTGTATCCTCACTGCCTATCATTTCGGGGCTGGATTACCTCCGCACAAAAATGGGGTTGCGTCATACTCGGCCACCTGAAGAATATTCTCAATGTCTTCATTTATTCAAACGTTATGCAGCCCGGACTGTGTTCCGTCGTTTATTTTTAATAAGGACTAAACTAAAATCTTCGAGAAATAAAACGTAAACTATTATTATTTTAATGATATGTGCCAAATATTCGTGGGATGGCTTTAAGAATTGAAAAAAGAGTAGAAACTGATGAATATTTAGTAACAAAAAAAATAAAAAAAGTAAAAGCATTCGGGAAAAATAAGCATTCAATTTTTAACTTAATTGTACTGCATAATGGTAAAAAGTCTGTCACACAGGGGCTGGGTAAACTAAGAAAATTTCGCACATGAAGGTTTACAATAGATAAATCTACAAACTGGAAACACCACCGTTTATATTAAGTGAATTAATAAAACGGCAATGAGATATCTTTTAGTCAATTTGCACGTTAATAATCTCTATAATGTCTGAACTTTTAACATACAGGCCAGCCAATCTCTTTGAGCTGAATCGACAGATGAAAATATTCTAGAACGGAAAGAAAAAAAAACATTTACTGAATTATATATGAATATAATATATATATAGTTCATTGAAAACTAACTACAATAGCTAGTGCTGTAACTTATAATGAATCAGAATCATTTTCATGTCAAACGTCATCATTTTAGTTATCAAAGCATAAAGAAGGAGGGAGGGGTCAACAGAACGTATTCGCGCATATCTCACAAAGTAATAGATCAATGAAAACAATATTTGGTATTTAAACTTGGAATGAAGTGGTTCATGATATAGCAGCTTATAGCTAATATGACTGAGAAGGAGTGGGGTATACTAAAATATCGAACTATCTTGGTTAATATTCAATATAGAGATTATATATATATATATATATATATATATATATATATATATATATATATATAAAATTGTAACATTGATTTTTTTCGCGAATTTTCACGATAACTTTTCGTTTCACATGTCATAGACACCATAACTGCATTTTGTTTCTTTCGTGTGTGTTTGTTTGTTTATTTGTTTGTTTGTTTGTTTGTTACCTTTTCACGCATAAACGGGTGAACTGAATTTGATGAAACTTAGTATGTATATTACTACATAGACTTAGACTTTAGGCTATATTAATATCCTCTGAGACGAACAGGAGTGGGGGTTATAAGGGAAGCCTGAAATTAAAAATAGCAATACTTCGTTTCCTATTGGTTTTTCGGCAATTATGAACATGAGAAAAGTCGTTTTTTTTGTTATTGCTATATAACAGTTATATAGACTTTTTTCGTATACTGAATTATAAACGAGATATACGCTAAAACCTATAGCGGAAGTGAACAATTTTATTTGGGACAAAAGACCCAACCAAAATATATAAAACTCGGTATGTGTATTAGCACTAATGCTTTCATTATAACAAGCCATACCATCATTTCTAGGGACGGGCAGGAGTGGGGGTTATAAGGAAAGCCAGAAATTAAAAATAGCGATATTTCATTTCCTAATGGTTTTTCGGCAAATATGAACATAACAAAAGTTGTTTATTTTGTTATTTAGAGAAATTTGCTGTACAATTCTTTTTAATATGAACTACCAGGTACCTCACCTGGAAAATATTAATTCAAATTTATGGTAATATTTTGTCCTTAATAATTCAAATCTATGCATAAAGCACAGGAAACGGGAAATATGACAATATTGAGGACAGTGAAGCCTTACATAAAAAATTAATTTTATTATTAACAAATCCACATCAACGATTGGTAAAAAGTAATGCCTTGCCGAAAAAATACCATCACCAACCAGCCTCAAATGAATTCCCGGGCGAAACCGGGTATATGAGCTAGTGTATATATATATATATATATATATATATATATGTATATATATATATATATACATAAAACAACATTTATAGCACATTACATTGCATATGCAATAAGATTGATTCATTACATTGTTTTGATCCGACGCATAACAACGGAGAACTTTAAAATTTTCAAAATTATCCCCTTTTGCCCCACCCATTGGATTTTATCCGTTAACGAACATATTCTTCAATTTTACATAAAATGTTTAAATTTTGAGTTTGGCAACGATCAGACAAAATTTGCGACCGCTAGAGCGTTAACAGATATATATATATTTATATATAATAATATAATTTTTTTGAACGGACCTCATTTTCTTTATCTCCTGGATAATATCAATGGGTTTTTGAAGAAATGTTACGAAAATCCCATCATGAGCACAACCTCTAATAGCTGCTAATGAAAACTCCGCCATGAAGAACTGGAAAAAACAAAAATAAAAATAATTGCATCCATTCTACTTTATTTGTAAATTACCTCTGTAAATAAGGCTTAACAAACTTGATATCAGAAATTCCTAAATAAAATTTGTTTATCTAGAAACCACAAGAGTAAGGAATATTATATAGGAAATAAATGATAGGGCATTATGCTATCAAAGATTGTTTATGAATGGTCATTCGATGGAGATGTTTACTATTTTACGTTGTAACCATTTTTCATATTCTTGCTCCTTTTAGACCAACTTAGGGCAGTAACGAACGTGCAAATATTCGGTTTTACATTTTTTGACTATATTGATTAATTAATGATCAATTACCCTCCCCCTCCTACTTATCTCATAAGGTGTTTTGTTATGAAGCACATTAATTGAAGTGTAAATACCAAATATTCAAGTTCAATATCATTGAACTTTTACTTTTTGAGGTAAATGAAAATATGTGACACACCTAGGAAATCTGCTTAGTTTACGCAGCCCCTGCCTGACGGACTTTTTATTTAACCGTGTTCAGTAAAACTTAAGATTATATTCGTTAACGGCTGAAATTAAGCCAGTGAGAGTGGAGTTTAGAGGAATGGTATATTGAGAATTTAAAATATCTCCGTAATTATGATCCGATCGAAAAAGTGTATAAAACCATTCTTATTAAAAATTTAATTTTGTATTTACATGTATACTTTAACGAATATTTGAAAAGTACTTTTAATCGTTGATTGAGTAGTATTAATGGAAGTTTCATGGAAAATGCGGAAAAACGCAGAAGGTTTTAAATTATGTAGCCATTTACAAATTATTCCAATACATTTATTTGTACTAATTTTCATGTTCATAAAATGAAGTTATTCTCTAATCAATCCTTTGCTCCCGATTGCGTGTACAGAATCATTAAGTGGAAGTGGAATATTATTAATTGTATCCTGAAGAAATAAAGCTTGAGTCATTAATAATATAGAGGAGATAAGAGACCAGGTGTCGATGTGGGACATCTGGTTCCGTCATATACAATATTGAATTATGATCGTTTATCAATGTGTTTGAACTTCTACGAACATCTGGACCAACAATCATACCCAATTGATAAATAATGAGTAACTACTCTTAAAATGATTCAGAATAATGATGAACTGAGGCTTGCAATTTTGTTCTAAAAAAAAAAAGTTGCGATTTTCGAAAAATGTCTTCTAATGTCCATTGATCCTACCCAGGTGATCACGAAAATGAGGTCTGTTCAAAATTATATACATATATATGTATATATATATATATATATATATATATATATATATACATATATATGTATATATATATATATATATATATATATATATATATATATGTCTGATAACGCTCTAGCGGTCGCAATTTCTGTTTGATCGTTACCGAACTCGATATTTAAACGTTTTATGCAAAAAGACAGATCAAGTTGGTTAACGGCTGAAATCGAACCAGTGGGAGGGGGGGGGGTTTAGAGGGGGATTTTTGAAAATTCGAAATATATCCGTTACCATACATCAGATCAAAAAATTGTATAGAACCAATCTTATTGCAAATTAAATTTACTATAAATATTGTTCTATACATTTATTCTGTATCTTGAATATTAACCGAGACATTTGCATTTGTATTGTGTGTATGGTCGGGCGGAGTCGGCTATGTTCGGGACTTTCCAACGAGAGCTAGTTGGACTACGCTTCCGTAACTGTTCGTCCCTCTGGAATAGGTTTAGAGATTCCTTACTACTACTGTTTTTATCAGGCAGATTTATGTATTCTAAAATTTCACGTGGGAAATCTGCTTAGTTTACGCAGCCCCTGCGTGACGGACTGTTTTACATTAGCACTGCATTTCAAATTAGGTTATAATCACATGATTTTAGAAATAATTCTGAGATATTAGCTTAATAACTGCTACAATTTTTTTTCCTTCCACAGCTGTTTCAGAACGTATGAAATATAAACATTTTACTGTTAACCACTCTAAAAATTGATATGAAAACTGGGGCACATACACAACTTGTGGAATCATTGTAGTCCTCACTAAAACTTTTAAATAAACATGAATGTGGGACAAGAAGAGCAATTGTAGACTCCTGCATATGTGACTTCGTCTGGCGAAGGAGGCATCAAAACAATGACTTATTTAATGCTTAAGTATTATTAAGTATGACAGTTTATTGGCCACCAAAATAATGTTATTTTTGTTAATTTTATACTTGTAATAAATGTGGTTCAGTTTCTCTTAAAACTTTATTTTATCAATGTTTACAATAGTTTATGAGTAAGAGTTTTATCACTGGTATTTCTAAAATCATGTAATTATAACCTAATTTGAAATGCGGGGCTAATGTAAAAGAGACCCTAATATAGTTATAGTTCTGCGGAAACTGGTTCTAACTATACAAACACTCACACTTACACACACACACGCGCCCACGCATATATCTGTGAGGGGGAGAGAGAGCGTATGCAACCGTGTTTATACTGATAAAAAGTCCGTCACGCAGGGGCTACGTAAACTAGCCAGATTTCCCACGTGAAGTTTTACAATATATATATTCACATACTGGTAAGAAACACACCACTGTGAATATTTCCAACTAGGCAACTGGTTTGAGCGACACTTACGGTTACGAATGTTTGAATGAGTAGATGTAAAAATCAGTGATTTGGTTGGTGAAGTACAGTCAATCTGCCAAGTCAAACTATATTTCCTAACAGAAGTTATTTTAAAAGGAGTAATATATAATGCTTCTACTACTCCTTTCAATGAATAAAATGTTTATGTTTTTTATAAGTAAATTACTTTATGAGAAAATTATTTAAAGAAATAGTTATCACCACTTGAATGATTGGAGTAATACAACTTGTTTATCCTTCATGGTTACTCCTCCTTGGTTTTTATTTAATTAATAAAATTACATGGTGTATTATTAATGATACAAACAAATGTTATGAATCATCATTTTATATTTTTGCCAAGTTCGTAATGAATCCAAATTTTAATAGTTAGCAAGGATTACTCATAATTTTATTATTTTGTGTTTTAGTTAAGATTTTATAAATGATCAACTTTTTCTACAGTAGATTAATAATACTAAAAAAAAAAATAGGAAGGGCCAAAAAAATGAATGTCCCTTGACTGCTTTGTTATGCTGTACAATTCGCCTTTGGCTTGCTGCCCTGAAAGAACGAAGATAAAATACCAATGATATATATTTGACCAACAGTGGCCAAGCCACACATTCAGAGCAAACCACATTTATCTTCTGAATTGTTTAATTATCTTCTTTTTTCTAAAGAAAATCATTTTGTTCTCTTTTTAAATATAACATATTGCATTTTAAATGGGTGAGTCCGTTCACTGGTGCGGAATGGATTTTTTCCATAATTATACTTTTTGAAATTATTTTTTAATTTATCTACAGAAAAACAAACTTCTCCTAAAATCTGATAGTGTTGGGTTTTAGCAAACATCCCCTGGAATATAAGCTACTTCAAATGAAAAACCTACTGCCGATACAGAGATATTCTCGTATAGTTCCTAGTTGACAAAAACAGTGGTCGTTGCCGTTTTTATAAATGTGCACATATCTGCTGGAATTTCCTGTAAATGTTATTATTTATTTTTACTTTGTATATTAACCGACTTTTTTTTTTTAATACAGATGACCACATACGAGCTATGAAGAACACAATATATGAGTGGCGGTAAGCTCTCGAGCACTAGACGAGAAGAAAAAATCCTCTAGAATTGAACCCACCTGAATATTTATTCATTTATTTATACCGGAGCACCCGCATCTTGGCGATTTGGCTCAGAGTTTCACAATGTAAAATGAAAACAAAATTATAGAAAAATAACAAAAACTGAGACAACAAATCAAAATTAAATACAACAAATAATCATTAAATACTAGTAATAAAGACAATTAATAAACATAAGACATAAACAAACATAAAAAAACATTAGATAAACAAACATAAATAAACATTAGACTAGCAATAAAGACAATAATTTAAAATGGTTTTAATAAAAAAATTATGTTATTCCTATAAACTAGTACATTTATATTAATTTTTTTTTTATTTTATTTATTTAGTTTTGTACCCATAGCGATGGTGATTTGCATTATTAGGATGATATATTTACTCCTTCATGTGCTTAGCTTTTTTTGTACTTTTATATTATGAAAGATACTTCTTTAACATCTGATTCTTTCTCATATCCGTGCTTTGTCCAAGGAACATAATAAAAGTTAACCCTTTTAAATCTTTTTAGGTGTGCTGTAGACCTATTCTATTTAGTATTATATGTTTCTGTAAATGTTGATGTGTTTTAGATATGTTACTATTTGTGGAATGTATTGTCTGATGTCAGTTAATAGTTCTGTCATATGTGAAGGTTTTTTCGTTGGATGTAGTCTGTCAGTATGTGTTTTATCGTAAGGTGTTTTTTGCAGTATTATCATATAGGGTTATCAGTCCTTGTCACACCTGAATAATATACCATACATCACCAAATTATGACCGTAACCTATAAATTATCAAAATATTTACAACATCAAAAATATAAACATTTCCAAAAATACCTAACAATATTCGTGATTTCTACACAGTTATGTTGTATCTAGAAGCCAATTAAATTTTTAACATTAACAATTTCTTTTTACTCTCCAAAATTTTCCAATTTATGTAGTAACCATGTAGTTTTGATGTACGTCATCTGAACACTATAAATATTAAAAAACAAGATATAGATACACTATAAAACGAAAAAATATCTAATATCATCCGTAACAGATTTTAGCAGATTTCCCTTGAGGGAAATCAGCTATTGAGGTCGTACTCATGATGTGATTTTCGAATAAATTCTTCAAATGTCCATCGATCCTACCCAGGAGATGACGAAAATGAGGTCCGTTCAAAATTTTATATATATATATATATATATATATATATATATATATATATATATATATTTGTCTGTTAACGCTCTAGCGGTCGCAATTTTTGTTTGATCGTTACGAAACTCGATATGTAACCGTTTTATTTAAAAGACAGATCAAGTTCGTTAATGGCTGAAATCGGACTAGAGGGAAGGGAATGTTAGAGGGGAATATTTTCGAAAATTCAAAATATCTCCGTTATTATCTGCATCGGATCGAATATTTGTATAGAACCAATCTTATTGCAAATTAAATTTACTATACATATTATTGTATACATCTCTAACATATATTCTCTATCTTGAATATTAACCGAGATATTTGCATTTTTATGAATTCTGTGGTCGGATATAGTTCGGATTAGGTTGGCCGTTTCCGTAACTTATCGGCTCAGGTGGAAGCATCTAACCTTACCTGTCGTTTCTAACCTTACCTTACCTTCCTTACTTTGTGAGATTTATGCAAATACGTTCTTTTCATCCGCCCCTCCCCCTTCTTTAGTTCTTGGACTACTAAAATCTGAGTTATTAAAATATAAATTATTCTTACAATTCAGAAGCCGTTTCAGTTGGGAATTTATTTTAATTAACTGAAAGATTTCTCATTCCATTTGTATTTAATCATGGTGGTGTTGTGTTACCAGAATGCAGATTTCTCTATTGTAAAACTTCACATGGGAAATCTGCTTACTTTACGCATCCCCTGCGTGACGCACTTTTTTACAGTTTGAAAGTTACTAATCGCCAATGAGAGAAGCATCCTTCATCAAATAAGTGATATATTTAACGAAAAAATAGGAACATTTAAATAACCAACGAACTATTTCAAGGCTAGTGAGCATTATTTTATTCATTGTGCTTCCTTTATCCGCTGAACAGCTTCATCGTTTAACTAGTTAAACGAACTTAATTAAAATTCATTCAATAGACCCATGGAAGGCACGGCATGACTCACCTCTCCCAACATCAATTCTAAAACATCATTTTTTTCTCCTCTCGCTCCCTCATGTACTTGTTAAGAAAATTAAAAATTAATGTATATTTAAATGGAGAGAAAAAAAAATCAATTGTTTATTTTTTTTACATCATGCTTCTCTATCATGTCGGTTAACTTAATAAGAAATATGTGTATCAATCTATAAATTAATTAAGCGGAATTCTAAGAATATTATTACCATGGGGGAGATTTTATTTGGATAGTTGGGAGCGGGAAAATCCACATCGGGGGAAATGAAACCCGATATGAAGTATATTTAGTGGACATTAAAAAAAAAAAAAATCCAAGTATTCGGGGCAGTTTCAAGATGTATTACGTGCAGTGCTTCTTTTATTATATCTACGGACTGATCTAAATTCTTGGCGCATGTTACTGTTGTTTTTGGCTGTCCATTTGTACTTACGATAACAGCTGTAATTGTGGCATACTTAAGCTTGTATAGTTATATAAGCTCTAGAACTAATTCTCGGTGTATTCTTAATTTTTTGGCATAGGATTTTTGAATATTATATTGGGAACTGAAATATTGCTATGATATACTATTGTATATGGAGAGTTCTCATCTCTTATATATATATATATATATATATATATATATATATATATATATATATAAGCCTGTTAACGCTCTAGCGATAGCAGTTTTCGTTTGTTGACCAAACTGGGTATCTAATCGTTTTATGTGAAAAGGATGATCAACTTCGTTAATGGCAGAAATCGGTCAGTGAAGGGGAGGGTTTAGGGGTGAAATTTCGTAAATTTGAAATATCTCCAGTAATATACATCGGACCGAAAAATTGTATATATTCAATCTTCTTGAAAACTAAATTATCTATAAATGTTTTTATACATATTCTTTCTAAACTCAGGTTTCATTTTCAGCTTTCAATAATCCCCCTTTCTTGATCATCGTACATTAGCAATAAGCCAAAATTTAATGTATCGACTCTTTTCAAGCAGATTCATTGTCTTAAAGGAATTTTTTTCTATATGAGATGCATCGAAATAAGTTTTGATGGTTCCCTCTCCAGTGTTCTTGGATTATAAAATTAGAGTGACTAAGATAGAAATGATTGTAGTTCATCACAAACTGCAACAATAGATATAGTAAATAGCTTTCAATAAAATCATTATATTATACTCATATATATTTTAGTAATTGTTTTTCTTTCAGGTCAAAAGTATTTCAATCTTTCAGCTCTGAGAGGTTGACTGAACCGTTTGATTCCAATTCAGACGTTTTCCGTTGTAGAGGTTATTAAAATTGTAAATTGACTGAATGGTTTCTCGCTGTCTTTTGTGTTTGTTCATTTAATATTTACGGCGGTGTTAAGTGTAAAAGTATGCAGATTTATATATTGTAAAGCTTCATGTGAGACTGCTTTGATTACGCAGCCCTTGCGTGAGGTACTGATTCTAATAATGATATATGATTATAGTGATAATAAGTGATCTTCTGCCTACCATGTCGAATTTCCCTGCTCGAGCTTGGTGGCACATTTTTGCCGCGTTATGTCTTTGTAAGTTTTCGGGCCCTGCAAGTATTTCATGTCCAGACAGACGGTTAGATGAGATCATCAGTGCGCCATAGACCAGCTCGTGTGAAATCTGTTAAGTTTGCGCAGCTCCATCGTGGCATACTTTTTGTAAGTATGTATTCCTTAATAGTCATTGCCTAATGAATTTGAACAACATTTAGGAACACATTCATTGGTATTGTTTTATTACTTATTATTCCATTCCTGATGCAGTTGACTTTCTTATTTGTTTATATTTCTACCCTCAGACAATCTAAGTTGCAATATTTGTGAATTAATTTATTAATATGTGCTTGACGTACTGATGGTATTGCAATCATTGGAGCGGTGAGTAAACCTAGTATTTCAAACAACATCATCTTAAAATTAATTAGCATTCCTCGAAATTATGATCAATACTTCCATTTTGATTGAATTGGAAATGGGGGCGAATGATTTGTCGAGCATCGTGGGAAAACTTTGATCTGACTCTTGGTCGTTGGCAGGGAGAACATCTGCAAAGGGTGTCTTTCGATAATGGACCCTTGATTTCAATCAGACTTTGAATTAAGTTCCTTCAAAAGGCTTAGGTCCCCAAGTTGGTAGCCCTATGAGGAAAAGGGAGAAATAAAGAATAAAAAAAAATAGGGAAGAGAGAAGAGGCAAGAGAAGAAAACGCCCTTAACTCTGGCTTAGCAATAACTTTTTTATGCTGAGCCCACGTGGCGCGTCTTGTTTTTCATCTCAACGGGGGGATGTCAATGCGAGCTTCGGATTTTTATTTACTACTTAATAAAGTGTTATTATAAGTTCTTTAAACGCTAATAAAAGCCGAATTGACTATGTTTATTATAGTCGATGAAGTGGCTTATAAAAGGAAATTCATGCCAGAAACTGTAATAAATATGACTTTACTATTGTTAGATAGATGAAAAATAGCATTTTTACGTTATTTTCAACTTTTTTTTGGAATAAGGGCGCCTTTATTGATGTTTGCTCTTGAGCCTGCAGTTTTACTACCACATATACTCACTATTACTGCAACTTGTGGGATTTTATTTTATTCTATCTATTGTGAAGCCAACTTCAATATGTCATGAAACAATTTTTTTTCAACACTACCTTTCTTCATTTACCACAATAGACATAGTTAATTTAACTCTCTCCATTACAGACCAGTCCATTATCTTTCCCAGAGTTTACTTCCATGAATAAAGCCAAGATTTTCGGTTTTCAGATTTTAATGGAGTTATTTGTTTTGATGCCCCCCGAATTAATTCTGACTATTTTTGGCTTGACGTCTATAGTCTTGTAAGTAGGAACCTATGATAAATCGAAACGCGTAGCCATAGAATGTTTGAGATTTCGTAATATGGATAGTTGTAGAGCATAGCTGTACTGTCTTCCCTTCTGATCGAAATCGACTCGAAGGGGGAGGGGTTCGAAAAGGTTTTAAAAAACTCTTAAATTTCTATGTTCCTATTAGAGACCCAAAAAAATGATTAATAACCTTTTTTTTGATTAAAAAAAAATCTATAAATCATGTTCACTCTCTTTTTTCCGATCTTCTGCATTAGAACGGAGATATCGTATAATACGTATAAGTGAAACAATATTAAATGAAATACTACCAAACGTTTTGTTTTTTTAATTTATTGGGAGTATAAAAAGTCATTGGAGTCCCCGTTCAGATTTTATTTTTATGGGTCTCTATCGTCCCTAGCTTAGTATAACTATGAATTGCCTGGTATTGAAATACATCACATATTTGCTATGAGTAAATTTGTATTTAATAAAAATGGTTTTCTCTCCATTTGTTAACATACCTGTTTAATTAAGGGTCATGAAAGTATCTAATAAGTGTGAGAGAAAATGATTTTATTCATTGGGTTGATACATAATTCACAATTCTAAATATTTGTAAACGTGTAAAGAACAAATTTTTGTCTTGAATCGCTATTTGCATTTATTAATTTTCACTTCTACTTTCCAGGCGCTAAAGTGTATTCGCGCTTCATAAAAATGCTTGAATATAACTGGTAAATTGTTTGTATAATATGTGTATTAAGAAAATAAGAATTGTTAATATGAACGATTTGATGATTCCTCATACTTTGATATACTATATACATATACCATATATATATATATATATATATATATATATATATATATATACTAGCTCAGATACCCGGCTTCGCCTGGGAATTCATTTGAGGCTGGATGGCGATTGTATTTTTTTGGCAAGGCTTTACTTTGCACAATATTTTTACATTTACCCTTCCCAGTGTTTAGGGTTAATAACCGTCGTTGGTGTGGATTTGTTAATAATAAAATTAATTTTTTATGTAAGACTTCACTGTCCTCCATATTGTCATATTTCCCGTTTCCTGTGCATTATGCATAGTTTTAAATTATTAAGGACAAAATATTATAATAATATATTATAATTAAAATTAATTATTCCAGGTAGTTCATATTGAAAAGATTATTCAGCAAATTTCTCTAAATAACAAAATAAACTTTTGTTAAGTGCATATTTGCCGAAACCCCAATAGGAAACGAAATATCACTATTTTTAATTTCAGGTCTCCCTTATAACTCTCACTCCTGCCCGTCCCTAGAAATGTTAGTATGGCTTATTATAAAGAAGGCGTTAGTGCTAATACACATACCGATTTTTATTTATTTCGGTTGGGTCTTTTGTTACAAATAAAATTGTTCACTTGCGCTACAGGTTTTAGCGTATATCTCGTTTATACTTCGGTATACGAAAAAGGTGTATATAACAAAAGTTACTCTAAATAACAAAATAAACCACTTTTGTCATGTTCATATTTGCCGAAAAACCAATAGGAAACGAAATATCGCTATTTTTAATTTCAGCCCTCCCTTATAACCCCCACTCCTGTTCGTCTCAGAGAATATTAATATAGCTTAAAGTCTAAGTTGGGTTAGTAGTAATATACATACCAAGTTTCATAAAATTCGGTTCAGCCGTTTATGCGTGAAAAGGTAACAAACAAACAAATAAACAAACAAACAGACACGAAAGAAAAAAAATGCAGTTATGGTGTCCATGACATGTGAAACGAAAAGTTATCGTGAAATTTCGCGAAAAAAATCAATGTACAGAGAGAGGTTACAATTATATATATATATATATATATATATATCTATATATATATATATATATATATATATATATATAGATATATACTTCTAACGTACTACAACAGAATGACCGTACAAACTTTTATCGTATGTTTTCTCCGGATGTTAAGATATTATAGTCGCTTTATTTTGACGGGAAATTAAATTTATTTGATCCCGAAACGATAATAAATTTGACAAAATCCCTTCAATAAATACTCCACCCTTCATGATCAAAACTATAAATATGACTAATTTGAAGGCATTAAATGAATTATTGAGTGGTTTCGTTATCCATTATCTATATTTAGACGGAAAACCATTGTTATATCAATTAGTTTTAGGATAACAGTAATTAAAATCATAAATTGGTCTAAATGCTTACATCACACGCTAAAAGTAATAAATGGCAGCACTTTTACTGTTTATGATACAGGGCGTTTGTTTATTAGTGAATATGACGGTATGATCTCGTTTAGTTAGTCTTTATAATTCCAAGAGAAACCATTTCTTTTTGAACTCGATAAAAGGTTATAGCCAATCTTATTTAAGGTTTCACTTATTATAAATGGCGTTCTAACCATTTATTATGTATATGAAATATTAACCTAGGTATTTGCAATTTTTAGTACTCAATCTTCAGTTGACCCCAACCATTCGAGTAACAGAGTAACTGAACATCTCAGTGGTAATTAGATTCCTATTTAGAGCCTTAATAAACCTTTAAAAGTCTTAAATTAAATTAAATTATTTATTAACAACCACTTTTTTCTAGCCAGGGTGGGGGGACTAAGGATTTTATTTAATGAATTCCGTCACTAAATAAATTCCTCTGCCCAGGCGGGAATCTAACTCGCCTTAATACTTGAGAAATAGACGGTGAGCTGAGAAATCAGTGCAATCAATGCCAAGTCGTCGGAAATATGCTTAGTTCACACAACCCTTGTGTGAAAAATTTGTTTCACATCAATCATATCCATAGATTCACGCAATGGAAAGAGACCAATCTGAGAAATGAGGGCTGTAGTAAAGTAACCAATGTCAGAGTATATACCTGTATGTAAAACTAGAATTTATCTCCTGAATCTTTAAATTCTCTCCCATGAGTGAGACGCTAAACGGTTCATATCTCACGATTTTCTCCCGGAGCGGAATTATGCGGATGGGTTTGAGAAATCTAAAACTCCTCAAATATGTAATTTCCTTATTTCTCCGGGTCATAAATACCAATAGGGCGAGAGAGGAAAAGGGAGAGATATATATGACGTCATTTTGTTTGCAAGCCGAACCCTATCCGAGATAAAGATTAATACACAAAATACAGACGGTTTCTGTGGAGAAACGCCAGCCCGTGAAATATGTTTGGGTATATGGTGGAGGGGGGGGAGGGCCTGTAAAATATGTAAGGAGGGCATATCCTTCCTACCCTACCCTATATACTATCTACCCTTAAACATAAATACCCCTTACACCACTCAGGGTTGTGTCGGTATGGGTGGCGAAAGATTGCCCCACTTTTTAATAATAACCTTATAGTGATTTGCTTTGATATAATATTTATGACAAATTTTTGTAGTAGATTGACTCCAAATAGTACGACTTTAACATGTTGATCCATAACGGCCAATATCGCAATATACAGAGTGATTACCGAGAAACGCATGGTTTTCAAAGAACGAGTATTCAGGCAATTCAGAGCAAAAAATTTATTTATGAGTGGAAAAACGGCGTTCACAATATGCAATTTCAGAATAAAATGACTTACAATTTAGCGTTTAAAAATTACATCTCTAAGGTGGTCGCCTTCTGCTTGGATACAGTGTTGAAGGCGCTCTTTAAAACTTGCTACGGATTTTGCTAACATATCTCTAAAGATATCTGGAATTGTATGATCCGGCGAACGAGAAGACCAAGTGACATCTAAAGAACGTCTTCAACACTGTATCCAAGCAGAAGGCGACCACCTTAGCCCATTTTATCCCACTGCCCCAAAAATGAAATCATAAAATAATGCTTTTCTTTTCCTCTAAGCAATTTTTTGCATTCATCACTGGTTGCACATTATATTGGAACTACTGAGAATCGGTTGTTATGAATTTCAAACTTCATTATGTGATTCACAGTACTCCTGTAAACAAAGGATTACTGGTAGGTCGTTCTATGAAAAGTTAGTTCTTTTTTTTTTTTTTCTTCAACAGCAGTAATTATTGTACTTTAGCTAATTGAATATAGATTACTTTTTTATGTATGTAACTATGATTAGTAATAGAAAATTTATCAAACATCTGCCATTTATGGGATTTATTACAAGTTATATTGGTTGCCCATTTTTTGGGGCAGTAGGAACGGCCGGGTCCATTTATCAAAACATTGTTTTTCAAACATATACAGCTGAAGTAGCTTCATCACTAATTTAACTTAGTGATAAAGCATTTAGAGCAGCAGTATACACTGAGGGGAGACCCACTCCTTAGTGGGTACATACATGTAAGACAGAGAAAATGTACTGTGAGGAAAGTAATGACACAATGAGGCTGTCTCAAATTAAATGAAATATTTTTACATTTGTGACAATAATAGCCTGGCAGAAGGAGAAAGGTTTGCAAAGGTTCAGCCATCTAAATGATGGAGTGGATGAACTTTTATAACCATGTGCCTGATTTGGCAATGGTGCATTTCGGTCAGCATGGGGCAAAGCAACACATCCCATTAGAAAACCCATTAGATTTGGATACTCAAGGTGTGTTGCATATGCACCAGACTAAGTTACTTGGTTCAGTGTGAGTCATACCAATGTGCGAAATCTGAAAAACCCAACCTCATTTAGGTCTTCAAGGGTTAACTGTAGTCAAGAATTACAGACCATATAATTGTGGGACTGGCACTATAAGGAGTAAACGAACTTAGCGTGCCATACTAATCAAGGAGAAACAGCTGAAACAGAAGAACTGATGGTCATGTGACCAAATAACTGAAAAAACGGGATTATGAGTTTGGTAAGATATCACAACAGTAATACGGCGATGGTCGACTCAGGATGGTGCCGAACCCGTAAGCAGGCAAAAAGGTGGAATGCTGCGGAAAAAAATGAAGATACGAATGGACTAACGATGCGTTGTAGCCCAGAACAATAAATGTATGGGCAGAGTGCACAGGTTAGTTGAAAATATGTCTAAACCCAGAATAAACATAAACAACTCATAAAAAAAAAAATGGTATACCTTCATCATTCTAGGGATGTAACATTATTTAATATGATGTAATTATGAATTATTATGGAAATTATAAAGTTCTATTTGTAGTTTTTAAATAATAATAATTTAAAAAAATGTTTACTAATTTATAATGGACCCGTACCCTTCCAGTCCCACTGCCCCAATTTTGGCAAAACCCCCCTAGGGGGTGTTTTAGAGTTGATACTTTGCATGCACACTACTAATGGCCTAATTTCTTTGTGTACACAGTTTAAACCTGAAATATTAATTTTTGAAAAGATGGGATGAAATGGGTTAGATATGTAATTTTTAAACGCTAAATTGTAAGTAATTTTATTCTGAAATTGCATATTGTGTACACTGTTTTTCCACTCATAAATACATTTTTTGCTCTGAATTGCCTGAGTACTCGTTATTTGAAAAACATGCGTTTCTCGGTAATCACCCTGTATATGATTTCTTTGGATTCACTAGTTGATTAGTTCATTGCAAATAGGAAATTGTAAAACGTTATGGGATATCAATTATTGACTCTGGCCACTAAAAAACTTGAATATTCTTTTTTTATGATTTTGTTGAACGTTAAAATATCCAGTTTGATTTCAGTATTACGACATCTGCAAAACAGAACTCCAAATTAAAAGAAGTCCTCCGTGCGGGTGATGCGTAAACAAAATCAATTTCCCATGTGCTGGTATAATACGTTTATGATGTCATCAGAACACTTATTCTATAGTTATATGTAAATAACCGACGAGTAGAAGGAGGTGGAAGTTACTGAAAGCAGAATACAAAAAGATAGGAATAACCCCCTTAATAATTGAGTTACGAAATAATGCCTAGGGCAAGGTTAACTCAAGACAAAGAAAAATGGCACTCTCTAATGCCCAATTACACTTCCCAATATAGTTGGTCACTCCGGGAAGTTAGGCCGTACTCCCTTCGGGGAAGGCCTATAAAGAGTAAAACATAATTGTTTTATAAATTCAAAGTATGTAAGGAATAGTGTTTATTAGTGTATTTATACCACAAAATCAGGTATAAATTAACTTTACAAACTATTATTCTTTCTTTACTCTTTATAATAAAGGCTACATTCATCCATTCATTCAGGCATAGGGCAACAATTGAAGAACATCAACATTTAACCAAGATTGATTCTATAAAATTTTATTATCCGACTCATAATAACTGAGTTATTTTGAATTTTCGAAATCCCCCCATTATTCCAGCTCCGATTCCACCAATAACAATTACCATCGATAGTCTTGACTGAAGCCGTGTAATATCGAGTATGGTACATATCACATAAACATTTTCGAGTAAAGAACAAAAAATATAAATTGATGACGTCATCACATAACATATTTGCAAGTATCAAGTAAAAATTCAATGAAACCCATATTTGGCATTTAACCACCTTGAAATGAAGTTTCAGTGTTTCATGACACAATAACTTATAGTCAGTATGACATGAGTAGGAGTGGCGGTTTACAGATGGCCGAAAACTAAAATATGGAAATATCACGGTTAATATTCAGTAAAGAGAAAACATGAACGTAAGAACGTTTACAGAACATGTTATTTGCAAGAAGATTGACCATATACAACTTTTCGATCCGACTTTTAATAACGGAGATATTTTGAATTGCCAAAATTCCCCCTCCAACTGGTCGGATATAAGCCATTAACGAACTTGGCATTTATTATTACATAATACGTTTAAATACCGAGTTGGAGAGCGATTAAACGAAAATTTCGAAAGCTAGAGCGTTGACAGACAAATATATATCATGTTGTACTCAGAGTTGGGCAGTAATTAAATACTTTTGTGTAATTAACTACTTTTTCAACTAATAAATACTAGTTATGTAATTGCAACTACAGTTACAAAAATTTAGTTGGTCACTGTAGTTGCATTTTCTTGGTTTCGCAGTTACAGTAATTGTAGTTGGTATTCATAAATCCAACTACAAATTGAAATAAAAAGTAGTTATAAAAATAGTTTCAATTAGTGGTTGTAATTATAACTCTTGTTATCGAATAATAACTACAACTACATATAGATCATCTGTTTTTTACGTTCCAAAGAGCGAATATATTTTGATCGCCTCTATATAAATATTTACATTCGTGGTGGTGATGAATGGATCATCTGAGACGAGCCATGTTCAATTGGTGCACAGAATATGGTCATATAGAATATGTCAGTAGAACTGAAAGTGGACGCTCCTATCAGCACACCTCTCTTGATCGGGTGATCGCCTCTTGTCACTCTCGCGCAGGGCACTCCAGCTTGTATCCGTCACCAGTCCTCGGTGACGAAAAGATTTTTGAAACAAATTACAATGAGTGGCAGTGAAAGTGAGGACGAGAACTCCTTATTTTTTGGAGCAGAGCAGTGAGAGATTATTTTCTTTTGCCGCGATGGCAAAATCCCCAAAATCAAAAGGCCTGTCTTACAAAAAGTCTGAGTTAAGAGTAATTTTAACGGCTAATTTGTTTAATTTTAAAGTTTAAAAGTATTGTTTAATTTCATTCCACTTGGGGAAAAATAAAAATTAATTAACATTTTATTTTGTTAGTTTTCATTTATTTGCATTAAAATTATTTTCAATTATTATAATAATGTAGTATATGTAATATAATAAATTTTTGAATATAAAGACATTGGATGTAGTTATTTCTTAACAGCCTCAATTACTTCAGTCAGTGTTTCACAGTTTTTTAAAGTAACTACCCAAGTAATTATAGTTGCAACTACAACTACAGTTACAATTACTAACTGTGGTTGTTTTTGGATCTACTGATTTTCTCAACTACTAACTGTAGTTGTGAAATTTCAATTACAATTACTTCAGTTGAAAAATGTAGTTGCCCATTACCAATAACTAATTACATTAGTAGTTGTAATTGTAACTATATTTCATCTAATGTAGTTATAACTTGTAACTTGTAATTGCAATTACAATTTTGTCCAACTCTGGTTGTACCTACCTCATTTTCGTCATCTCCTTGGTAGGATCGATGGACAATTTGAGTAAATTCTAGGATAACCGCATCATGAGTACAACCTGAATACCGGATTTCCCTTAAAGGAAAATCTGCTGATAAACGGAGTGGACAAGAGTAATATTTGCTCCAATATTGTAAAAGTCCATGATAAATTTATAAATATTTCTCTGATATAATATGGAGAGAAATATTGTGAGAAGTGTCACTCATTAGGAGTTATTTATAAGCGTTTTTCCACAACGGTTACTACATCTTTCATGTTAACTTGTTATAAATAAGTACGCACTATAATGTAGTTTAAATTAAAAAAAAATATTAAAAAGGATTTTTTTTCTAATTACATTGAACAAAATATGTATTGTAAGATTTAAAAAATAATCTCGATAAGAAGTAGAGTTGAAAAATAGTCTAAAACAAGGCTTTTGATGATTATTTTTGTATGAAATTATTTTGAGACGAAAATAACAATTAATGCTACAATGAAACTGTTTTAAACTAAAAATTAATATACGTAATTTATAGGAAAATGATTGAAATGTTTTTCCAAATATTGAAGACTATCGATATTGTATTTTAGAGCTAAGGATCATACGTTGATATATATTTCTGCTGAATTCTTGCTAGCTAATTGTTTGTATTTTCTAAGTTTTTTTTTGGCATAAGATATTCGAATATTCTTATCATGTATGTATCAATAATATCGGTAGTCTTATTGATCTTGGTAAAAATGAAAACATCCCGTTCGTTTTGATGAATATTATAGTCAGATATCATCGCTTCATCCCAATTTATCTTTACATTATCTTTTTCTAATAATTTTTAAGGATTACAATGGCCCTCCTGTCTGCCGGGCCAGCTAGAGTTCCTTGGCATACTTTTCTAATATTCCGCCTTTATAAGTATTCGGACACTGCAAGTATTTCACAACTAGATGTGATGCATTGAATAGACTCATAAGTTTTGTTCCATAATTTACATTTGTCTGAGATACTATCTTCCTAGTAAATCGTATTTTAGAGTTAAGGGTAATGCGTTGAACTGTCAGGTGAATTTGGAATTTATTTTGTCAGATATGGCAAGCTAAAAATGATGTAATCTCCTATGTGTGAGAAGTATGAAATATGAATTATTTTTAATGATAGATCATGAGCAGATGGATTGAGTAATGAGGATTTTTTTTATAGTATAAGAAATAAACATGGAATAGGAACACGGATGAAAAACCAAATCAGTGTTATGTTAGAGATTGATGGTGCGAAACAAAATTTTCACACGGCTCTAAGCCATTTATATTAGGCCGTTATTAAAAAGGAACAATGTTCCTTGGCACGTTAATATATTTCCCGGATCCACATTGAAGAAAAGTATCTGGCAGGAGCCATTTGAAACGGAGATGTCAAATAAAATGAGATCCGTATGGTGGGCCGAGGTGATTAATTATTCACCCCCCCCCCACCACCACGTTCTAACTAGATTTCGTTTTACTAAAGGCTCGCGGCTAAGAAAGAGCCTTTTTTTTCGACTCATCATTTTTCATCGTTCTCCGACCCCATTCATCATCATCACTATTTCCTCCTGGTCCATATTTCCCCCAGTTTTCTCCCTTCAGATACACCACTCCCAGCTGGTGTCAGCCACTCACCTTCCCTTTCTATTGTGCCATCTATGATTCTCGGCGTTAGTAAAGGGCTTAAGAATCAATCACGTCCTTCTATCGATGGAAAAGAAGTTCCGGGATGTACATTAAAAAAAAAAAAAACTTATTCCTGACCAATGAATGAATGAAAATATCTATCTCTCAGAAATAAAGATATCAACTATACGTGGAAAACAGCATTCCGCAATCACGAAGAAAGAAGTGACAATGGCCAGATTAGCTTAATCCAAATATACCTTCTTAGAAATTTATAAAAAACAACTACTGATTTCTGCTATTCAAAATTAACCGTTAAAAGGATTTTTAATATTCTGAAAAACTCGACGAATAAAAAAATCTCCAAAAAAGTCTAACGATTATCACTAATTACGATTTCCTACTCATACCAACCTGCCGATAAACAAAAAGGGTAGTACAGTAGTCAAAATAAAAATAAAAATTAATAGTTGTATGTACTAAGTGTTCTCTAATAATGCAGGTTTGTTGTTGATACCACTCGCATTCGATTTGATTAAAAGAAAAATATATTTTTGATATCTTTTTTTTTCTTGCAGTATTTATTCCTGCCACATATAGCAACTTCTTGGTGTTTATGAGAATTTATAAGAAAAATCCAGAATTATGTTATCAATAAGAGTTACACATGTATGTTTTTGTGTTATTTTTAGTGGAATAGAACGTAATTTATCACACATACATATATAAAATGATATTTTAGAAATATTTGGTTTAAGGGAAAATAATTATTTGGATTATTCACACTTTTTAATACTGTTGACATTTGAAGAACAGTTATTCTATGGCAATGAAGGGATTTATTTATTTGAAACTATAAATTGCTACCAAAGCTTGAATTTCATATTCTTTAAAGTTTCAAGGCAACCAATAAAAACACTATTTTCCCCCTGCAGATTTTCCCTTGATCTTCGTGGTTTACAGGCCACCTGCTCAGGGTCTTCCTATTCAACAAATAATACAATTAATTTATAGAATATCAATAAAAATGCATGAATTCAATACATTTATAAGTGCTACTAAAGTACTACGTAAGTAAGTAATTTAATTTAATTACATATTGTCTAAATTTAATTAGATAGATTGAACATTCGTTCAAAGTGACTCTTCGAACTGGAGTGGCCGTTGAAACTGACATTCCCGATTATTAATCGATCATTTTCGGGTCAAACCTTGAACTCGACTATTTCGTGCATTATTTCATACTGAACTACGAAGAATATTGGGTCCAAAATAAGAAGTTGAATTTCATAGTTGACTCAATAAATTAGGTAATGAAATTACCATTCTTTAATGATTTTCCTTTGCCGTATACCTATTTCTGTGAATTCATAAGTTATGAATAATTACAAACGTTTTCTGCTAATTATGAAGGGCCATTTTAAACTAAATATGAATTTTCCTGGAGTAAAACATTGAACAAATTGATTTTTAAGACTCAAAACACTTTCAAAACACTGGCTTTGGGTTTAATTTGTTGTATTAGAGAGAAAAAAGTGCTCGTGTCCTGAAGATCTCACGAGATCACTTGGCCTAAGCATGTTTGTTTTTTAGCACCTGATGATGTCACGTCATTGCCGAAAGCCCTTGTGCTTTAATTAAGAAATTGGTGGAAAGACTTCCTGTTATTAAGACCTGTTTCCCTGATCTCAACTCCCATATCCCGTAACATACGAATTAAGGATATATGTGATCCATATGTTTACTTAAAGTTTTTTTCAAACTGCCAAGAAAAATATATCGTCTAAATACGGTCATTCAACTTTATTCTCTTTTGACAATGCAACATATATGCTTGTTAACTATTTGCTTATCAAAAGTAAGATAATCATAACTATGTTGGAGCGTATTGATTGAGGCATAACTGGGAGTCAGGGATAGATGGGACTAATCCCTGATATCCACCCCATCCCGCAAATCAACCTAATGCAACCTCAACCAATTTGGAGACTATAGCAGATCAATTTTGGGCATTCCCATAGCTCAAACCTCATCGCTGTCTATATGCACTACACACTACTGACCGACTCCAGTATATTCGCCCGACTGACTCATTATTATTTAAGTCCGTCACGCAGGTGATGCGTGAACTAAGCAGATTCCATGTGCTAGTGCTGCACAAAGGTCTGCAATAATTTATTCTCCATTTTTGCAAATACTCCCATATATATATATATTTATATATATATATTATTTATTGTTTACAAGATTTTTCTTTATAGCAAGGAGTAGGCCTCATATAATGAGGATAGTTATCTTTGTTAGTAGCTTCTAATTACATAATATAATTATATTATATATATATATATATATATATTTATACAAACTATAATCAAGTATAACTGACTAGAATTTACATTAACATATCTAGAAAAATCTAAACAAATAATTTTCATGAATATTTTATTGTTCGTACCTAATATTAAAACACTATATTTTAAACGTAATAGTTTTATAAAAATTATCATCATTATCTTGGTTCCTGTTCTTACTAATACATAGGCATAATAGTACTAAAAAACAAAATAAGAAAAGATGAGAAATTTGAAAATGGTAACTCAGATTCACGGAGTTTGAGACTATTTCTTAAATATTTAAAAATGTTAATATATACTTCTCTAGTTGCACTATTTAGAATATTATGAAGTTGTGAATTATCAGCTGGCTGTTTTAATACACACACACACATATCCATAATTGTTGTTGTTGTTGTATAGGGTTTAAGGGTGAAAAACTACCAGGTTATCATCGCCCTGTAATATTTATAATTCACATTTTGGTATCCTCACCCATTTTGCCATTTTAACAATATAAACGAGGATACAAACAATTTCACTTTAAATTTCTTTGTATAAACTCGTGTTTTTTACAAAATTAAACAATTTATCGAGTTCTTTCGGGTCATCTCCAAGGGCCACTTCTATACTATTGGAGATATTGTATTTGTTTCTAATATCTGTATACTTCGGGCATTCCATTAATATGAGATATATAGTCAGTTCTGTGTTACATTTCTCACAAATCGGGGGTTGATCTTTTGTCATAAGATAGCCATGCGTAAGTCGTGTGTGTCCAATTCGGAGTCTTCCTAATACAACTTCATCTCTTCTGTTGTCTCTTGTCGAATATTTCCATGGACGGATGGTGGTTTTAATAGTCTTTAGTTTATTGTTCTGGGTTTCATTCCACATGTGTTGCCAGTTTTTATTAATTTCTTCTTTGAGTGGTTGGTAGAGTTCTGCAGATGCAATTGTTGTTGGGGTGATGGAGTCGAGTTGATGGGCTTCCCTGGCTGCTAAATCTGCTTTTTCGTTCCCATCTATTCCCACGTGGCTTGGAATCCACATGAAGTAGACGGCCCTTTTTAGCTCTCGGAGCATTTGTATTTGATTTTGTATTTTTTTTTACTATTGGGTTGTTTGTGAATACATCTTTGATACTCAATAGGGCACTCAACGAGTCAGTGCAAATCAGGAGTTTTTCTTGAGTTGAGTGGTTGCAAATGCAGTGATATAAAGCGAATTTAATTGTGAATAGTTCGGCGGAATAGATACTGGTTAATTTTTTGAGTTCTGGTTAATTTTTGGCAGGCATTTTCTTCGTAGTAGGCGCAGGAGGAAGACACGGTAATTTTCGACCCATCAGTGTATATTATCTTTGGGTGTTGATATTTTTCTATTTTATTAATGAAAGCTTCCTTTATTTTCCAATAGTTGATCTGTTGTGATGATTTGTTTATGAGTTTGGTGATTCCTGTATCTATAGATATTTCTTGAATTGTCCAAGGTGGAGTTGGGTCGAATTCATCAAGACTGTTTGAGTTTGTTACCTAAGTAACAGTACTGTAAGAAGGTTGTTTGTTACCCTGAATAAAACCTCCATTCCTACACATTCATATCAACTATAATCTTTTATATCATGATCCGCTTTATTCGAAGCAAACATACAATAATTGTTTTCAACGGATCATTATTACGTTAGATAAATGTATAAACGCCATTTGATGACGCCACTAAATAAGAAGTAATTTGTTGACTCGAAAATATTTATTATCTATACCATACTAGATATTTAACATCTTCAATAAACACTCAACATCATATTCGCTAATGGCTGAAATCGGACAAGGAATAGAGAGAGGGTGGCCGGCTTTGGGAAATAAAAGCTAAAATAACTTTATTTCTCCAAGTCGGATTTATATACGTTATAAAGCCAATCTTGTTAGGCTATTAATTTTCTATACATTGTTTCGTAACTCATGTTGTATACGGCTTTCATTTAATCCCCACTCATTCTCCTCGGAGTTATTTATTAATATTCGTTATAAGTCCCTCACGCAGGGGCTGTCTAGGACTAAGCAGATCTCCCACGTGCTGGACACACATGCTGAAAGACACACTACTAAACTACTGAAGACTGAAAACAAAAATAATTCTTTAAAACTTCTTGATTTCAGTCTTCAGTAATTTATTACTGTGTCATTCCAGCACGAGGGAAATTTCTCCTTTATTATGAGCATGATCGAAAAGTTCTATAGAACCAATATTGTTAAAATAGTGATGTTCTACAATAATTATTACTGCTCTATATATTTATTCCTAGCTCATATATTAAGATAGGTATATAGTATTTTTTAGAAGATTCTATTGAGATCGTACTCATGACGCGATTTTCGTAAAATTTCTTCAAATGTCCATCGATCCTACCCAGGAGATGACAAAAATGAGGTCCGTTCAAAATTATATATATATATATATATATATATGTAATGTACACAAAGGTAAAACAGTGATGTATAATAGTTTTTAAGTATCTTTAATCTTGCCCTGAAGAAGAGGAAATAAATATTGTCGAAATATTGGAATGAATTAAGATTTTTTCACCAACACTGACCAAAACTCCAAAAAACAACATCACCATATATATATATTTTCTGTTAACGCTCTAGCGGTAGCAATTTTCGTTTGATCGTTACCAAACTCGATATTTAATCGTTTTCGGTATAAAGAAAGATCAGTTAATGGCTGAAATCGGACCCGTGGGAGAGGGGGATTTCGAAAATTCAATATATCTCCTTTACTGTACGTCGGATTGAAGAATTGTATAGACCAAATCTAATTGCAAATTAAATCTACTATAAATATTGTTACATTTATTCTCTATCTTGAATATTAACTAAGATATTTGGATTTTTCAGTTTTCAGCCTTCAGCAAACCCCCACTCCTACTCTTGATACATAAAGAACACATTTAATATCTGTGATAAATGCAAATATGTTCTGGCGCCCCCCCCCCCCCGTCTGAAGAGCTTGGACTACTAAAATTTGTTTGATTGAAATAAAAATGATTTTGATCCTTTATTAATTACAGTATATTACATAGTTTTCAATAAAATTAATATGTTATATTCTGATATGCCTCAGTTATTGTTTTTCTTTCGGGTGAGCTGTTGGCAACCTGTTTGTTTACGTTTCAGATGTTTCCCGTCGGGTGGTTTCTTATTATCGTTTGTATTGTCTCACTTGATATTGACTGAGCTATTGTGTTACCATTATATAGATTTATCTATTATTGAAATTCATGAGGGAAATTTACGTTTTACAGAGGTTCTACGTGATGGACTTCTTTTATTTTTCTATATTGCGGTCACCCCCTCAGTGTAGGAATTTATTACCCATGCTCCATCATTAATGATAATACATAGTACATAAGTATCTTTTTTATGCTGTTTATAAAAAGAAGTTATATAATTCTAATAAACAATAAAGATAACTAAGTTATAATAATGCATGAGTTTTCCGCATGTTTTATAGTGCATAACACTTTCATATCAGCTGCTGCAAGCAGTGCAATCCGTATCTCTCTAGCCCATCACATTCTTCAGCTGGTCTTGCTTACATTAGCACCCTTTTTATTCATTAAGTCTGAGTTGCGACACTTGTCATGCTTGGCATTATGTGTTATTACTAAGCAAAGCCTACCAACTATGACATGTTTAAAAATTAGTCCATAAATCCCAGATTTACCTTCTTCCACGTTTCTGTAAAACATTACAGAACTTCAGACTATACTGAACATATGCAACAAAGAAAACTCTGTATATAAACCGACATTAAAGTAACGATATAAAAATACACAACCGTGCAACATCTGGCCCATTAATAACACAAATCAGAGACCTATTAGCAGAACTAAATCATATTTTTTATGGTTTAAGGCACATTTGGAAATGAATTTGCAGATAGAGCTGCTAAGTCTGCTTCAAATGATTTCCAATTACCAAAATGTTTTACTAAAATCTCTAAAGCCCATATAAAATATATCTTAAACACCCATCTAATTGAAAAAATGGCGACAATGATGGACTGCAACTAATGAAGAACGATATCTAAAAATTTCATTCCAAACATTAACAAACATTTTAACTGCAAATACTTACAGACAAAGTTCTATTTAACACAATTAGTAACAGGGCATGGCTCATTACCAGCGATTCAACATAAAATACAACAATACATGCCCTTGTTATTACAAAACTCCACAAATTTGTCATCACTTAATATACGATTGCGAACTATTGGCGAACGAACGACAAAAACTAAAAATGGACATTGAAAAACAAAAATTCAAATTTCCAATTGAAGAAGATATACTATCTTAAAATAAAATACTCTTAAAATATATACAGAACATGCTTTTGACACAATTAACAGGTTGAATACTTATTCCAGCAGATAAAAACTACTACAATTAAAAGATTAAGAGTAATCAATAATTATTGTATTAAGGCTCACAATTTTCTCGTTATGTTTTCGTATTTGACGTTATTATTGTTAATTTGTTTATATCAATATAACAATGCCCAAATTCCTTTTGTTATACTTAAAATGCATGTTATATATTTAAATTGCATGGGACATGCAGAAAACAAAACCGGCCTTCATAGGAAACAAATAAAATGGATATAACGTATATACGTTTGAGTAGATTTGACTAAAGGTTTCGAAATTCGCGTCATTAATACAACAATAGTTGATTTCCCTTAAGATCGAAACATGTTGTTGTGTGTACATGTCTATACTATATGCAATAGTAGGCTTTCACCCAAGATTGGATTATTTTAGTAGTAGAATGAACACGGTGTCAATGGTTAAGTTACGGGTTTGAAACAGGCAATATGCACGAGTGGTTATTGTCGATAGTGGAAGATGCCACAAATTTCACTTTTATGTGTTAGTTGAAATGTCATTTCGTTTGATGTCGTTTGCAGTGTGTATCCCTTTGTTGGGCAATCGGGATAGTTCTCGCAACTGCTATTCGTTTTGACCTGGGTTGCCATCCCTCCTTTGGAAACATTTATTTCAGAATGTCCAGTCACAGTTACTATAAAGACTGAATTGAAATGACTTTAGAAATATCAAATAGTATACCCCCCCCCCCACCCCCCCCCCCCCCCACCCCCCCCCCCCCCCACCCCCCCCCCCCCCCACCCCCCCCCCCCCCCACCCCCCCCCCCCCCCACCCCCCCCCCCCCCCACCCCCCCCCCCCCCCACCCCCCCCCCCCCCCACCCCCCCCCCCCCCCACCCCCCCCCCCCCCCACCCCCCCCCCCCCCCACCCCCCCCCCCCCCCACCCCCCCCCCCCCCCACCCCCCCCCCCCCCCACCCCCCCCCCCCCCCACCCCCCCCCCCCCCCACCCCCCCCCCCCCCCACCCCCCCCCCCCCCCACCCCCCCCCCCCCCCACCCCCCCCCCCCCCCACCCCCCCCCCCCCCCACCCCCCCCCCCCCCCACCCCCCCCCCCCCCCACCCCCCCCCCCCCCCACCCCCCCCCCCCCCCACCCCCCCCCCCCCCCACCCCCCCCCCCCCCCACCCCCCCCCCCCCCCACCCCCCCCCCCCCCCACCCCCCCCCCCCCCCACCCCCCCCATTTCAGCCGATACCAATCGCATTTCTATTTACTCTAGGAGCTGTAGTTATTGGCTCCAGATTAAATTCTGGGATAAATAAAAAGAGTTAATCGACTGACTGGGCCGGAGATCGTACACGTTGAAAAGTCGACGTCTGAAGCAGGCTGCCTGCGTGGAGGCTCTGCTAGCTTTTCACCCCTCTAGTGGAAACCACCTGGCAATTTTCCCGTTGAGAAAACCCTCTCTCTCTCTCTCTCTCTCTCTCTCTCTCTCTCTCTCTCCCTCTCTCTCTCAAGCAGCTCCATTCAATCTCTTGTATTCCTTTGGCTAGAACTTATACAATTTAAGTTCCCTTTCATCAATAGGTCATTGAACAGGGACTTAATTTAAAATGGCATCGGCTATTTGCTTTACTTTATTCTCCCTAAATGGAAAAAGAGGCAGAGCTAAAAGGGGGAATTGTTTTAAATTTCATTATGAACTAACGTGATTTATCTTCGTGATTGGGCCGAGCTAATGAAGTTAGGTAATAATTGAATAAAAATGTGTAATTACCGGTAAAATTAAAAGGCCATCTCCAAAACCATTTTCAATTTATTACAGGTCAGTGGGAATCATTATTGAACGACATTACTTCAAATGATCGATTTTTTCATGAGATAAAATATTATATTTGTTAATTGAAACTAAATCTAACAGTATGCGCTACTAATATATTAGGTTTTTTCTTTTCAAACTTCCAGGTAGTCATCGAAGCCTTCACCGTGGCATCATTTTCGCTAATCATGTTTATAGCTCCTTCATGGGATATTTTTTTAAGAATGAGGGTAAGCTGACATATTTCAATAATGACCAGCAAATGACAAGGGATATACGGCATTTTATGTGGATTTGACAAAGAGTAATTTAAACAACTGGGCAGATTAATTTGCGACCGGAGTATCTGAACCAAAAAAAAAGTCCGTTACGCAGGGGCTGCGTAAACTAAGCAGATTTTCCACGTGATGTTTAACAATAGAGAAATCTGCATACTAATAACAGTAGTAGTAATGAGTCTCTAAACCAATTTCACGAGAGCCGACCAGTTACGAAAACGGCCGAACTAGCTTTCGGGGGAAATCTCGAATAGAACAGCCATCAGCCGATCTCATCTCGCCCGTTATCCGTACACACTTAATAAAAAAGGCATATATCTTGGTTAATATTCAAGATAGAGAATAAATGTGGATAACAATATTTATAGTACATTTAATTTGCAAAAAGATTGGTTCTGTACAAATGTTCGATCCGACGTATAGTAACGGAGATATTTTGAATTTTCGAAATTCCTCCCTCTAACCCCCCCCCCACCCCTTCCACTGCTCTGATTCCATCCATTAACGAAATAGATCTTTATTTTTACATAAAACAATGAAACACCGAGTTTGGTAACGATTAAACAAAAATTGCGAACGCTAAAGTGTTAACAGACCTCAATACTTGATTTCCCTTAAGGGAAATCTGCTAAATTCTCTAAGCTGAGATATGGTGGCGTCCTCTCGCACTGGTCTGACTTCATCAGGCGTTTATTAACGCACGTTAACAGAAAAAATTAATTATTTATCTCCTGGTTGGGAGAAAATTGCTGTAATATTATTTAGTTCTAATATTGAGACTTAATTTGGCATATTAGCATCACAACAATAGTTATAAGATATAATATTGAATACTTATTGCCGTAGGAAGGGAGAATATACGATTATTTCTGATTATATTTATGTGAATAGGCCAAAAGCATTTATACTTTAAAAGTTCATTTATAAATTGGCTACCTTCATAATTCATTTAGGTATGTGGGTAGTGAAAATAGTAATGTTGGAGTACAGCCTGTAAGCATAGGTTTAACAGTTAATGTTGTATTGCATTTTTACACATTGACTCAAGTAATTAAAACAAGAAACTAAAAATAGAACACACAAAATAGTATTAAGATTCCAGTGAGAAAAATTAGTGGGAAATTCTATTGTTCAATGCTCAGTCGTGTGAGCACTATTGCTTGCCGTCAAGTTTGTCACCTATTATATGATCAATTAAGAGTTGTTGATTTCATTTCGCTAAGTTTATTTTCCATTTGGTATATTTGATTCTGTCATTTATTAAGTTTTAGTGTTTGATTGTGATTAAATTCACCCTTGATTGTAACACCAGTTGTGTCACGAAACCCTTGAATGTCAACGTATTCATTTTCTACTCCACCCAGATGACCGTGTAACCAATAAGTAGAAATAAGTTATACAATTCTTATATTTTTTCCTCTTGTTGAATTAGTATGGGATGTTTTGAGTAAATGTAGATGTATAACAACTTTAAAAATAATCTCGTTGTGCCAAGAGTAACACAATGAGGTAATTATGCTAAATAAATCTCACAGATCTTAATTTGTTAATAATGAATATTGATTATAGTAAATTTATCCAATATTTGCAGTTTACTAAACAAGACACTTGCAACATGACGTGAAAAGGAAATAAGCAAAAATTGAATAATATTTAAAACATGTGAAATTTACGGATTATACATTCCAGTGTCCATGTTGTCCACGTGACATCTCGTGCCTGAGCGTAATTAAGGTTTATTTCTGAATGGTTCATTCAGATTTGCAGTTTCATTCAATGCTGCACTAGTATTCAGACTGTTTTTATATATAATGAATAAGTTTTCTCACTATAATTCCAGAATTTATCAAAGGAAGGTTGTTTTCGAACAGTATTGATTTTCGAATACTCTGCAACTCCTTTGTACAATTTGTTTTTTATATATGATACTAGGCCGTTCCCAATAGATTTAACTCCATCTCCAAAATTTTAGGTTTCAAGTTAGAGACACCGTTTAGCCGATTAAGGTAAATAAAAAATTTGCGGTTTTGCGCATGACATGATTTTTGAAACATTTCTAAAACTCTCCATTCCTGTTTAGGAGTTGACGAAAACGAGATCTTTTAAGATTTATATATCTATTAATATACTTGTCTATTGCCACTCTAGGGGCCCCCATTTTTATTAATCATTACCAAACTCGATATATAAACGTTTCATGTGAAACTTAAGATCCACTTCCCTAATGTCTGAAATCGATTTAGGGTTGAGGGGAAAAATGGAAAATAGATTATATTTTGGTTAGTATAAGCTGGATCTAAAACTTTTATACAGTCAATCTAGTTCGACAATTAATTTTTCTATAAATAGTATTCTATAAATTCTTACTCTTTCTTGATTATTAACCGAGATTTGTGATTTTTTTAATTGCCAGGGAATATTATACCTTCAGTTTTAGTCGGCGCACTTAAACAAAAAGCGCATATATCATTAAATGTCGTATTCCATGCTTAAATATCAAATATTATTTTCAACAGATCTTTACTAGATGAGATACGAGCAAGTACGTGATGATGACGTCATCGATTCAAATTGTATTTTATAGCTCAAAAATGTTCCTTTGATCAATACCATCTCCGTCACATATTGGGATCCGGTTCATAATAATATGAACAGGATCATAAAATGTGACGGAACCAATCTTTTAAACTAGTGATGCTTTACAACTGTTGCTGAATAAATAATTCTTAACTTAAATATTAAGGGAGTTATTAGTAGGGGAGAGTAGGGTAAAATCGGGTAATCGGGAGCAAACCAGGTACCTCCTCTTAGCCGTTGTGTGTACTGCAGTCGGGCTGTTAACAGAGGAACTAGGATTCACTTTCGAAGAAGAAACAGCGGTCATTACGCCAAATCGATAGTCGTGCTTGTTTTAGGTCAGTGACAATTATTCAATTTTCGTGGAACCTGCTTATGATTTTGGTCAAAAAGGTTTTTGATTGCACTGCGCTTCTATTGTATTTCAATCAGAATACAGGTTTGTAGTTCTGTTTGTACACATTTTTAATTACCTTTGCTATAGCAATAAGTAATTGTCTTAAAAGTTTGGTATACTGGAATGACGCAATGTTTTATTTATAGTTTACGTGAGGGGTAAAACCGGGTATCAGCAATGGGGGAAAACTGTGCAAAGCGACTTCTTACATAAAAAGAAGGGTAAAACCTCTTTAAAAATTTAGATTTTGTTTTTGAAACGGGTTGCGTTAACAGATAAGTAGAGGTTAATTGTAACAAAACTTTACTCATTTTTGGCAATCATTTTGGTTTCTGGAATCCTTCAAACATTAGTTACCCGGTTTTACACCACTTTCCCCTACTTTCATCCATCATGGGTGATGGCTATGGTGTCCTTTTCACAGAACACCATAACGTCCTTTACTTTGTGAGCCTCTCTCATCTTCAACCTTCCTCGTGGTCGGAATTCTATAAATCACAGCCAGTTGGGTTACTTCTGATCACATGTTATAGCCCAACGGAAAAGCATAACTTCCAATGCCTTTTGAAGTCAACTATCGGTTCTGACATTTTGTATGGTCTTAGTCATTAGTACTTCTTTCTGCAGAGCCCTATGACATTATCCTATTTCGGATTTTCCTCTAATAGGGCACAGGGAACTTAGGGTTCAAATATTTCTACTTTGGCTCAAACATTGCTTAGAACTAATTATTTTTCTTGATTTGGGCTGCCCTGCGAGTTAATGCGAGGCCCGATATATTTAGAAAGTAGTTAGTGGGTGAAATGTAGCGAGTCCATTGGGTAGGGGCAGGCCGAGTATAGTTCTTCTAATTCAGTATGACATACAGCTTCACAAATGGGTTTCACCCCTCTTTATTACTTTTTTTTTCCTTCTCTTCATCTCTTCTCTGTTGCCGAGACCCGGACCACCAAAGGCTTGGAGTGAAGAGGGTGAGTTCTAACTGGAAGGTCTTAAATCGACTTTTTAGAAACCTCTTAAACTCTCTCCTCTCTCCCTGTAATGAGATTATTTATATTTCCCGGGTCGCTGCTATCCCAAGGGATCTCTTTCAGGAGGGGTTGCTTTTTTTTGTAGCTCGTCAAAATGAAGCCTGGCACTGATCAGCTTCAGAATTCAAACTATCAAAGAAACGAACAGAAAACCTATATATAACGTGACAAACTTAAATAAATAAACTTATAAAAATAGTAGTCAAAAGCTCAATCTCATAACTTAATTCAATGCCTCTCTCACTCTTTTGTCGTATATATATTTTTCCTTCAAAGCTCACAAGTATTTTATCTCCACTTCAACTAATACGATTTTATCTTTAAGCAACTATAAAAAAAAATAAAAATGTGTTGCCCAGTGTGAATTTCAAGTTATTTTAAAAATGGGCTTAATACTACAGGAGCTCTAGACAATAGCATTGTGAATGTCATCATTACATTGTAATTGCAGAAGAAGGAAGATCTGTTAAGTTTAAACAGCAGCGACTTCTTGGTTATCTGGAGGTATTTATATAAAACGCTTCTTGGTCTGGGATTAGATCTCACTAGCCAAGTTAGGGGTAGATTTATCATAAATTCCCTAAAGGTATAAGTTAATAACAAAAAATTAGTTATAAGCAAACAAATAACAAGCATTCACTTTTAAAAATATTCAATGAGTAACAGAGAGTAGTTACCTCACGTGAATGTACCTGGGCTACTCCCTCATGCAGACTAAACAAAGTGCAAGGTGGTTCGGTAACCGCCTTATCGAAACATACTATTTTGCGAAACTCGAGTAATGTATGCAGTAAATTAACATTTATCTCGAGATATAATCGAATGTTAGACGAAATCCGCCATTTCTTCACCGGAGAAAGTCAATAGTTTGTCCACAGTTTACACTTTCATAATTATCTGAAAGGAAATAACAGTTGCTTCAGGATATTGCACCAGCTTAACACTTTAGCCAATTATATAAGCGTTCGTAGTACTCTGGGCTTTGTGGAAACAGTGTTTTTTACCATTGTAGTTAGTAACTAGAAAAATAAAACAGCTCCATTAAAACGGTGTCAATAGTGTTGCTGAAAAGTCTGATGTAAACGTTTTAACTCCCGAGTATTAGACATTAAATAAAATGGTAAGCCTATGTAAACAGGAATTAAAATGTTAGTTGGACATGACATGATTACTGACAGGTTTAACCCTAGAATACTAACCTTAATTCGTAGTTGTGTATTACTAACTATGAGTATATTTTACTCCTAGGCGGAATAGACTGGAAGTAGATCGCTAGCCATGTTTTTAGCAGATTTCCCTTAAGGGAAATCAGCTATTAAGGTCGTACTCATGACGCGAGTTTCGAAAAATTTCTTCAAATGTCCATCGATCCTACCCAGGAGATGACGAAAATGAGGTCCGTTCAAAATTATATATATATATATATATATATATATATTATATATATATATATATATATATATATATATTTGACTGTTACCGCACTAGCGGTCGCAATTTTCGTTTGATCGTTACCAAACTCGATATTTAAACCTTCTATGTAAAAAGACAGATCAAGTTCGTTAATGGAAATCGGACCAGTGGGAGGGGGGGTTTAAAGGGGAGGATTTTTGAAAATTCAAAATATCTCCGTTACTATTCGTCGGATCGAAAACTTGTATTAAATCAAACCTATTGCAAATTAAATTTACTATGAATATTGTTATGTACATTTATTTTCTATCTTGAATATTAACCGAGATATTTGCATTTTTCTGTTTTCAGCTTCTCTAACTTCGGGTCCACTCGGGAGTTTCCGTCTAGTTCGGGTCGTTCGCGTAACTGTACAGCTCTCTATTCTGAAATTTCTCTATTCTAAAACTTCAAAAGGGAAATCTGCTTAGTTTACGCAGCCCCTGCGTGACGGACTTTTTGTAACCTCAGTTTATTTAATTGTCAACATATTTACAAATATAGGTGCAAATAAATTGAAAAATTAAATAATACAATATAATAATAATGAATAAAAAAATTATTAAATTGATCCACATTCCGAACAGAATTTTACTTGCTGGTCACTACATATGGATTTTAAAACATTTTACGCAATATGTAGTTGTATACCTCCTCTTCTTTTATGAACAAAATGAACAATATTTCTTTGGCCTTCATTTTGTGAGTGCGTAGGTGTTTCCCCACCTTCTCCAACTTTGATTTCCTTCAATGGCCTTACCTCTTCCTTCTCACAATCTATTATAGAATGTACTACCTGCTCCTCAATATCCTTCTCCTGACATGTATCCTCATCTCCATGAATTTAATCAGGGTCTGCGTCACTGTCATCTGAATTAATCTCCAGTATATCTTCCTCTTCTTCATCAATGACATCTTCATTAAAAACTCTCCAGAATTCTTTAATACTGGTAATTCTATGCTCCTCCATTCTCAGAATCCAAAAAAAGAATTATAAAAAAATAAAAAAATAAAATCCAAATTATTTCACAACTAATACTGTACCCATTTTAAAAAATCACTAATGTTTATTGATAACTATGAGTAAATATTACATACATAATATTCTCTTAATACTAACTATAAGTAAAAATACTCCAGTAATATTAATACTCTATATCTAACTGAGAGTAAATATTACTCACATAATATTCTCTTATTAATAACTATGCATAAATTTACTCATTGTCTTTACTTTGACGATGTACCGCTCCGAACTGGGCTGATAAACAAATGTGACATTGACCGCGTCTCAAACACTACTAAATGGAGGAAGTATACCTGGCTCCAGGAAGCGCCAGCGACAATTCCAAAATGGTGGTATGTGTTTCCCTATACTCTATGAATAAAATTTACGTAGGCTAGTATTCTAGGGTTAAATACCGTGAAAATTGGACGAGTAGAAGCGGGGGTTTCCAAAAGCTGAGACCAAAATAAAATAAAAAAAAAGTCTCTCTCTCTCTCTCTCTTTTTTCTCTCTCTCTCTCTCTCTATCTCTCTCTCTCTCTCTCTCTCTCTCTCTCTCAGAATTATTTCAAAACGAACGTATGACACTTAATTATATTTTACTACGTGTACCATTGAGCATACATAAGGGTATACATATATACAGAGAGTCTCATAAATAGATCATTTAATGTTGTATTCTTTTTTTCCACTTAGGTTACTTGCCCTGATGGTGGGATGTTTGTTAGTCGTGTTAGCGCTTTCGCAAATAAATGTATAAACTAGGAAGATGCCACTTTGCCTGCCATTTAACGCCTAATCTCCAGTCCATTCAAATTTGAATAACAAAAATATAGTTTAAAAGAGGGATATGATAAATGTAATGATATTTAATGGATAATATATCATAATCCATAACATTGATGATTAATTTTGGGGCAAAGGTTAGAAAAGTGAAATAAAGCGTAGATCTTACTATCACTTGATGAACCTCCTTAGTCCCACTCTAACTAAAAACGTCCGTCACGCAGGGGATGCTTAAGTAAGCAGATTTCTCACGGGAAGGTTTACAGTGTAAATAAATCTGCATACTGGTAATACTGCCGTGAATGTTAAGTAAATAAATACATGAGGTAATGTGAAATATTTCAGTTAATTTACAAGTTGGTTTATTGTTCAAACTAAAAAATACACTCCCTTTCACATACTACCTCATCCTTAAATCGTATCTTGCCGACAGATATTTCTATGTTTCATTTAGTTCCTCAGTCTTATCCTTATTCCCCCAGCTGGCAGGTGTACCACAGGGGGGTATCCTAAGTCCTTTCTTATTCCTTACCTATACTGCCGACATCCCATCACATCCCGAAACTCTCCTTCTCACGTATGCAGATGATACTGCAATCTTGGCTTCCAACTCAGACCCAAATATGACATCCGCAGCTCTACAAGAACACCTAACTCTGCTAGAATCCTGGCTGACACAATGGAGAATCAAGGTCAACAGCAGCAAATCAAGCCATGTAACCTTTTTCCCTCCGACGTTCCATTTGCCCTCCAGTTACACTCAATAACGCACTAATTCCTCAAAAATCACAAATTAGGTATCTAGGACTCACATTAGACAAGCGACTAACTTGGAAACCCCACATCACATTAAAAAGACAAGAAGTGAACCGACGGTACAGACTTCTACTAAGACTACTTGACAACAGATCTAAACTATCACTACACAACAAACGACTGATTTATACGACAGTACTCCGACCAATATGGACGTACGGATTTGAACTTTGGGGTTCCAACAAACCTTTAAATTCCTACAAAATCCAAACCCTCCAATCCAGAATACTCCGCAAAATTACAGATTCCCCATTTTACGTATCCAATTTAACTCTTCATAAAGACCTCAACATTCCTTCTGTCAATGCCCTCGCAAAATCCCGATATCAGAAATTCCACTCTCTCCTTCCCGCACATCCTAATCCTTTAGTCGAATCACTTTCATCTACCCATATTCCAAAAAACCCAAGACGGCGTCTGAAGCGTAAGTGGCCAAGAGATCTTCTCGTGTAGTGTTTCAGTTTAACTCCATAAACAACCCATTGTTCCCTCCATTGTGGGTATTGTCAATGGACAACTTCCCACCTCAAGTCAATAGTCAAGTCACTTTTTTCTAACATATCATTTGCTTGTAATATTTAATTATGTTGTTGCAAATAAACGAATAAATATATATTAAAAAACATTTACAAGTTAATAATCTCGACAACGGAAAGCAGCTGAATTGTAAACAAACAGGCTAGCCAACCTCGTAGCGCTGAATAGATAGATAGACCGGAAAGAAAAACAATTAATGAAATATATCTGAATATAACATATTAATTTTATTGAAAACAATTTACTAAAGCTAGTGATGTAATTTGTAATAAATCAGAATCATTTTATCTCAATCAGTCAAATTTTAGTAATCCAAAAACAAAAGATGGGGGAGGGGTCAACATAACGTATTTGTTTGTATCTCGTATATTATTATTATTATTTATTAACGTCCAACTTTTGCAAGTTAGGCTAATTGGGATTGGTTATCTACAGGTTACCACCCTTTTCTAGCCAGGGTGGGACTTTAGGACGTTATTTAATGAATTTCATCACTAAATAATTTCCTTTGCCCAGGCGAGAATCGAACTCGCCACTCTAGGTTTAACATGTGAGATAAATAATAATAATAATAAAATAATAATACCATGTATCTCGTATAATAAAGGTTTTTTGAAAAAAAAATTTGGTATTTTACCTTGTAATGAAGTGGTTCATGATATAACAGCTTAATTATTATTATTAATATGACACTAGTAGAAGTGGGGTTTTACTAAAAGCGGAAATCTATAAATTCCAAATATCTCGGTTAATACAGAAAATATGTATAGCGCAATATTTATAGATAATTTAATTTGCAATAAGATTGTTTTTATACAAATTTTCGATTCGACGTATATTGACGGAGATATTTCAAAATTCCTTACCCCTGCACCCTCCCCCCCCCCTTCCACTGGTCCTATTTTAACCTTTAACGAACTAGATCTTTCGTTTTATATAAAGCGACTAAATGTCGAGTTCGAAAATCGCGTCATGAGTACTATCTCAATAGGCTTTAAGGGAAATCTGCTTAAAGGTTGGTAACATTTAGATAACCCGTTCTGATTAGTCTTATTAGTTCAAAGTGGAAAAAAAATAACACAAAGAAGATTGTTTCTACAAAAATACGTAACGGGTCTAGAGAATGCTTGAATGATATTCAATGCTTTTGTGAATCTCACTTCCATATGGCCTATACCAATCTCCTTTGACATGGTGAATTAATGAATTTATAAGTTCATAATTTATAATAGTACACCTGTTTGTATACGGGCTTCCAGATATCTCAACTGCTCACAAGTCATCTGCATGTTCACGTCTGGGCCACACAAGAATTTCAATTCGTTCTCGAGACCTGCTTTACGTTCGGAATTGAGGCAAGACACGTCCATGTCCTAGTTAAGAGTTTCTTATTGTTTCTGATGTTTCACTTCTCTGATTTACACTTTCTTGCAGGCAAGAACTTTTTCAATTCCAAGTCTAAGACAGGGAGGAAAAAAAAAGGAACAAGTTTGAAAACCTCGTGTATAAATAGTGAACGATTTAAAGTTACACGCTTTTCTTTCTCACACGTTTCACGGAAATAAATTGTTTTTTTTTCTCTGTTCTCCTCGGTTTCCCGGGTGCATGGCGAACAGCGGTTTCCTGCTGCTTTCCTTCATGATGTTATCGGCTTGAAGAAACTCAATCTAAACTGGCTGAACTGTTTCCTTAGCTCCTCCCTCCCTCTTACTAGTTCCTTTTTCTGGTTTAATCAATATCGGGTAATTGAAATATGTTCTTACTGACTGGAAGCCATTCGGCCTAATCACTAGATCCAGAGAGGCAGAGTATTTTATAAAAATGAGTCTTATCTTCTAGTGAGTATATATAAGAAATGTTGACATTGTTGATTGACATGGTTAATCACGTTAAATTTAATAGAGGGGCAGAACCTGTTAACCAAAAAGAAGTACATTTTATGATGATTGCATGGTGTCTACAATTTGATTTGAGATTGTGAGAACTCTATCAAAGAATGCTAATGCAAATATAAAAAAATGAGTTTTATAATGAAGAAACGAAAGATAGTAAGAATCTGTCTGAGTCTAGAACGTTCCTTAACGTACTTACATAACTGTAGAATTTTAGGGATGCTTTTTCAAAAATATTTGGAATAATGTTCAAATACCTAAATTTATTACATAAAGAATCATTTGAATCAAAATTTAATTCTCTAAATAAAAATGAAAAATTTCCAATTTCTTCCATCAAACTAAATAGAAGACCAATGTCTGTTATATAGAAGGTGTATCAAACAGAATCATCTCGTTTCAAAAAAGCATAACGTCTGTTATTTGAGAATGTACGTGAACAACGTAATGTTGCCAACATGAAACTCTGGAGTTTCACTTTGTTTGTAGCAACAGTGTTCAAGAGTGAACGCCCACTTCAGTTCTAGTAAAAATGGTGTTTGGACAACAGAAAGCTTTCTGTGTTTTTCGCAGTGCGAGTCACTGATAATAGTTCAGAGAGCCTTCCGTACTACGTATAGCGTTGGCCCTTCTAAACTTAGGATTAGTCGATGACTTCAACAATTGTGAGAAACGCGTGGTTTGTGTAAAGTCAAATTGCTGGACCTTCTTTGAGTGTGAATACCGCATTGACCTATGCTTTGTGTCTAAAAGGAAGCACCTATGAAGAGGTAAGAAAAAAAATGTTTTAGTTTCTCTTTCATCAAAAAAGAAAAAACTGTTTATTACATTCAAACATATAGTCTGGTCAAATCTGTTGATTCAATTTAATACACCTAGTATTTCCAAGTTCACTTTTCTTTTTTATATTCTTTTTTGGGTCCTCGCTGGAGTCGAAGGCTTCCACACACTAACGGTTGTCCCAATCCATTAGAAAATAGACTCGTTGAAATTGTATCAATGAAAAAGGGCTTTCCATTTGAATATTAAGACTGGATTAATCCATTCACTCAATGATTTCTTCATTTTTATTACATAAATCGAATTTCCTTAATGCAGTCACCCATACCCTGAAGTAAAAAACGCAGGAGCTGCATTTTCCTCACGTACTGGTATAACCCACTCGTGATTTCATCTGATCACATATTATATACCCACGTCATTAGTACAACCTCAATTGATGATTTCCCTAAAGGGAATTCTGCTAAAATGGCAACTGGACGAACGTTGATGAATCTAAGTTTAGGTATCCTGAACCTGTCCTGTACTTCCTTTCATGGAAATCGTATATATCGACTTTCATATATATATATATATATAATCCTATACAGTGATGATGCACCCTAGGTAACAAACCTCCTTTACTTTTTATACTTGAAAAACTGAAGGAGTTTTGTTACCTCCACTACCTTTTCACTGAAGACAATGATAATAAATATCAAGTCGCTAGAAGAGTAGCACTTGCTAGAAAAGCCCTCCAAAGCAATAGAGGCATTTTAATTAATAACCATATACGCATGGATACCGAAAAAATGATTCGTATGGAATGTATTGCTTTGTGGGAGTGAAATCTGGACTCTCCACACAAGTGAATAGAATAGATTGGAACCAATGGAAATGTGGATTTGGGCGCAGAACACCAGAACTAATTAGAGTAAAAGAAAAACTAAATTCTTCCAAGGTGTAAATGAGGTAAGTAAAATGAAGAGTCTCATCAAGGCCTTGGAAAAACGGACGTTGAAGCTCTTTTTTAGACAAGGGCTCCATAAGGCTCAACGATTTCATCACTAATATATTTCAAGATAAGGCCATTGGACAAGAAGAGAAAGTGAAGGAGGGATGCCTAGAAAATCATATTTTCAATACACAAAACATCATATGTATTTCGTTTGGTATTTGTATAAAAAGAGCTGCTTCTGAAATAACGCAATGGTTTCAACTACAAGGCGGAGATTATGGATAGATTAATTTACATGATGATGATGATATATATAACTTTGAATGAATCTCATTTCCCTCATCATGTGTTTTGCCTACGAAATAAACCCCACAATTTCTGGGAAATTTGCTTGCACCTTGCTTGGATCCATAGTTATAAAAGCCCCATGGGAATCATTTGAGATTCTAGATCGCTTTTATGTGATTGAGGAAAAAACGGGCGGGCAGACAAATTGGCGAAAATCATTTGTGTAATACAGTTGCTCGTAAATTAGGGTGATATGTATATGCAGACAAAATTTTGCTCCCTAATTTAAGAAGAACTTCCGATAACCCTCACTGTAGTATTTATATAGATCTTAAAACTCCGAAAGGGTCTATATAATATTCTGGGCCAGTATTAACACAAATGTTTAATGCCATGACTAACGACGGATGAAAAATTTAAACGACGAGGATGGGATTCGAACCCACGCGTGGAGAGCACATTGGATTAGCAGTCCAACGCCTTAACCACTCGGCCACCTCGTCTTCATGCCCCTCGGGAAAACCTCACAGGATATACACCCCATTGAAAAGGAACTTTAGAATTCGTCATTTTTTTGTCATTTTAAAATTGAACCATGACGAATGATGAAAATTCATTCGCCGGTTAAACTCTTACCAAATAATTCAGGGTTCATGCGGGCTGAAAAATGAATGAGTCACAAAACACGGCATGAGCAATTGACGTAAATTATTTATAAATTTCAATTATTAATCGTACTTTAATTCTATTTCTCCTGCACAGCAAGACTTTTCTGAAGATTTTAAGTCTTATTAAATTTAGCAAATATGGTAAACTGGCAAGTGTATATATATGGTATAATGTACTCTTGAATATGTTTTTCTGTCAAGGGGACGTATAATAATTTAATAAATATAACAAGCAGGATGAGTTTGAAGAATGTAACGATAATGCTTCATTTCCTCTGAAAGGAGATTAAAACCGTACCTACTTCAATTTTTTTTCATCCCTTTAAATGTAAATAATCCTGAAAACCATCAGTTTTAATTAAAGCCTTAACTCACATTAAAAAACAATGGAATACAACAAATACATTTTTTTCTATAGATGTAATATACATTAAAATAGGGCTAATTAATACTTTTTTCATACCTTCAAATGTAAATAATGTTAAAGCGTTGGCTTTAATCTCAAATGATAAACCTAGAGTGGCGAGTTCAATTCCCACCTGGACAAAGGAATTTATTTAGTGACGGAATTCATTAAATATAATCCTGAGTGCCACCCTGGCTGGAAAAAGGTAGAAACCTGTAGATAATCCGTCCCAATTAGCGTTAGTTGCAAAAAGTGGACGTTAATAAATAATTTAAATTTAAAAGCAAAAAATCCTGAACACCATCTGTTAGCAGACTTCCCTTGAGGGAAATTAGCTATTGTGGTTGTGTTCATGAAAAATAATGAAAAAAGTTCCTCAAACGTTCATCGATCCTACCCAGGAAATGAAGAAAATGAGGTCCGGTTAAAATTATATAAGTGTCTGTCAAGGCTCTAGCGGTCCCAATTTTGATCGGACCCAACTCAATATTTAAGTGTTTCATTCAAAAATAAAGAACAAGTTCGTTAATAGCAGAAATCGGTCCAGAGGGAGGGGGGGGTTAGAGGAAGGGAATTTCAAATATTTGTAATATCTTCGTTACTATACATTGGATCGAAAATAGTATAGAACCAATACTATTGCATTCGTAATGCTCTATAAACATTGTTATATACTTGTTTTCTCTATCTTCAATATTAACCAAGATATGGGCATTTTTTTAATATTTCAGTTTTCAGTAAAACCCCACTTTCATCGCACGTTGTTAATAAGCCAATATATGATGAACCGTTTTATTTCAAGCTGAAATTCCAAATATTGTGTTCAAAACATTTTTCAAATGACCCCCACCCCCATCTTTTGTTTTTGGATTACTAAAATTAGAGTGATTGAAATGGTTCTAATTCATTATTGATTACAGCACTACATATAATTAATATTTTTCAAGAAAATTAATATATTATATTCAGACATATTTCTATAATTGTTTTTCTTTCCGATCACGAATATTTCCATCTATCTTTTGAACTCGAAGAGGTAGGCTGACCTGTTTGTTTTCAATTCAGACGAGACAATTGTAGAGGTTACCAACAAGTAAATTGACTGAAAGATTTCTCATTATCATTTATATTTCTTCACTTAATATCCACGATGGTGTTAATTGTTACCAGTATTAAATATAACTAAATAGAACTAAATTTATATATATATATATATATATATATATATATATATATATATATACAGTAAACTCTCGCTAACAAGAAATAATCGGAATCACGAATTATTTTTAATCCCCTTGGAAAAACCTGTCTAACACGAAGAAATTACCATATGTAACACGAACTAATTTTCCGGTTATATTTTACCTCTATAACACGAAGAGAGACAAAAATTACCTCTTTAACTCGAAGTTCAGTAGATAAGACGAATTTGATTAGCGCATTATCACAATCACACTCTATATCACAATGTTCTCAGAATGGATTTGTTTAACACGAAATCCCGGCGTTGAGGTTGCTACCTGTCGGTGAGTCATAACCGGAGACAAGAGCCTTTAGTCTGTTTGCAGTCTCGTTTCGGGTCTATTTACTTTGTGTGGAGCGTTTTGATTTATGTAGTGTCGACTGTTAGTGCGTGAAATATTCAAGAATGAGTGCAAAAAGATAACCCAAGGCATTGACTGTTGGTGAAAAGTTACAAATGATAAAGTTGGTGAACGAAAACGAATTTTCATTTAGTTCACCTCTATACGTGTAACTCGAACTATGCCTAAGACGAACTATACATAAGACGAACAAAAATGGCAGTCCCATGGAATTTCGTGATAGCGAGAGTCGACTGTATATATATTTATATATATAAATTTGAACATGCCTCATTTTCGTCATCTCCTAGATAGGATCGATGGATATTTTTAAATTTTCAAAATTATCCTTCTACCCTCTCCCTCTTTTTTATTTTCACCTAAAATTCCATATGGAGTTTTATAACCATCAAACCAAAATTGCGACGGCTAGAGCGAACAGACAAATATATATATATATATATTTATATATATATATATATATATATATATATATATATATATTCGTCATCTTCTAGGTAGGATCGATGACCTTTGAAGAAGGTTTTCTAAAATCTAGTCATATGTACAACCACAATAATAAGGTTATCATCACCTAATCCTTGGCGGAAATTATTATTCTAGATAAATTTCTATGTTAATTTTGTTTAATGCATATATATGGCGGAAACCAACTGTTGCCCCTCCCGTGACGGTAGTGGAAGTCGAGGGGTGTATGGCAGACGAGTGCACTACTGGAGACCTGGAGTACTTGAGCTCCTGTTAAGCAGATCCCTAGATATTCCAAAGCCAGATGGCCACTCAAGCCTTTCATCTCTGCCCTACCGACTCTCTCCGGCTGTTTTTATCTCTTTTAACTTATCAAATGGACAAGTCCTTTAGAACATCTGGTCTCCATATCGAAGCTATACGTCATACTAGCCAAGATGACAAATGCCAGAACAATAATGATCGCCCCCCCCCCCATTAAACTCCCACTATTTCAGGTCCGATTTCAGCTAATACCAAATACGATCTTTAAAGTTCAATATCGAGTAAGGTAAAAATAAACTACACATTATCGAGTAAAGAACGAAAAATCTTAATTGATTATATACCCTAACCTATGACCTATATTTGTATGTATCTCATAAAGTAAAAGCTCAAGGAAAACTATATTTGGTATTTAACCTCGGAAGAAGTGGTTCATGATATCAGCTTATTGTTAATGTCATGAGTAGTAGTGGTGGTTTACTGAAAATCGAAAACTATAAAATCCAAATATCTCGGTTAATATTCATGATACCAAAAATATATACAGAACAACATTTAAATAACATTCCTTTTTCAATAAGATTGGTTCTATAATGTTTTTCGATCCGACGTATAATAGCGGAGGTATTTTAAATTTTCACAATTCTCTTCTACCCTCGCCCTCTTCTTTATTTTTACATAAAACGTTTAAATATGGAGTTTGGTAACAATCAAACCAAAATTGCGACGGCTAGAGCGTTAACAAACATATTATATATATATATATATATATATATATATATATATATATATATATATATATATTGTTACGTTTTTATTACCAAAACCAGAAATAAACGTTTTTAATAAGAATTCTTTCGGATTGCAAAATTCAAAAGACTTCAATGTGTTCAATTACACTACCCTTCACGATGTAATGTTTTTCTGAAACTGCCAATCCTAAAGGGTAACTTTAGGAGAATAATAGAATAGAAATTTTAGTTTTAATGAATAAATTAAAATGCGTTCCTAACCTATCCTTCTACAATTTTTGACTCGCCGTTTTTGAATAATTCAAATCATAACCATGAGTAGTATTTATTACAATTAAATATCATCTATAATTAACACATTTCCTGTCGAAAACCAATCCGAGCACATATAGTTTAAACATAGTTTTGTAGGTAAGTTATATTCGTAATAGTAAATCTAAGTCGAAATTACTTCCAGTAATGCCAGCATTATACAGGAAATAAGGAAAGACAATTAACTGTTTTAGCCTCCCGTCATCTTCCGCTCCTGCATGAGAATTATCAGCATTTTTCTGCTTAAATTATTGGATCAAAATATTATTTTAATAATTTATCTACCTCATGGAATTAAATAATTTTGTTACCCTAAACACTGTTTAGCTACACTATCTTGGATACTTAACCGTTTCGTACGAAACTATGTTACATTTTGGCTTACATTTTACCAGGAATTGGAGAATGACTTAGAGGGAGGACTTCAAACATTCAAAATATATATGTTATTAGGAGTCAGATAGAAACAATTTATAGAACGGATATTATTAAAAATTTAATATTCTACTTCATGAGTTTAACACATTATTTTCTTATCGCAAATATTAAATGAGTTTTTTTATTTTCATGTTTTCTGTCATGAAGAAAATCCCACTTGTAATAGATTGATCTTTACATTGGGTAGCTGAATCACTAAAAATCTCATTTTCAGCGTTCTTTTCAACTGATTCTTATATTAGAAGAGAAATAAAGAATAGATGGTGAAATAAAATGATCAGCGTCAAAGGTATTTTGTGTCGAACCAGAGCACATGGAAAATCTGCTGGGTTTACGCAGCCCTGCGACACGGACTTTTATATGCATGCAGATAAAACAGGCTATCGGTGTTTCATTAATTTACTCAAGGATTATTAGTGATCATCGGAATATTTTTAGGCGTTTTCTGTGGGGACGATCAGTCGTGTAAAAGTATGAACCCCAAATTAAAAGCAACCTTGAGGTCAGCGAACCAGGAGCCCATGACTAAAGACGTATTAGATGGAACTACGTAAAACATGTAATTATAGTCGTCACAAACCGTGAGAGATTACATTAAAACGTACGTAATAGCGTTGAGTTCTTGTTGAAGAGTATGAGCGAGTCCTACTAAGAGTGAAAGGAATTCGCGTGTAATTTGGATATTATTACTACGTAGAATGTCAATACATGTTTTTTCAGCAAACAGGTGTGTCGTACTTAAACATTTGTTAATAAAGTTTCGATTACCGTCTTCAAGCTAATTAATAACTTCAGAGAAATACATAAATGTTAATTGCAATTTACTAACGTACACTCTATGCTTTTTCGACTAAGGACAGGTTATCTATAGAATCGATAACACTCTTTTCTAGTCATAAATTTCTACTCCCCACGTGGGAATCGAATCCACGACTGGAGAATTACTTTCTTGAATCCATATTGACGTGACGTTATGTTATAAACTTATGTCGCTTTACTCATACAAAATTACCCTTAGAATAACGCCCTAAGGATTTTCCTAAGATCCCAAAGGATTTTTCATAGGATTGGTATACCTCCCTTTTTGAGTGAAATCAAGGAGATTAGAGAAAGAAAAATATAAAATTTCTGAATTTCTCTATACCTATTTTAGATTGAGGTATTTTGTATAGGATTTTTTTTTTGTTTAGACATAATGAGCCACAAAGTCATAAAGCCATAAATAACTTTTGAGCCTTTGTATTGGAATGGACATATACATTTTCAAATAAAGTGCTGCAAACAATTTATATTTTTAAGTAAAGTAAAATAAGCATTCAATAAATTCCGACTTACACTCATCGATAGTTTGAGTAATTCCGATAATTGAGTGACAGATCATCTCATGGCCAGCTTATTTAGCAGATTTCCCTTAAAGGAAATCAGCTATTGGAATCGTGCTCGTGACACGATTTTCGAAATTTGTCTTCAAATGTCCATCGATCCTACATAGGAGAAGACGAAAATGAAGTCCTTTCATAACTGTGTGTTTGTGTGTGTGTGTTTGTGCGTGTGTGTGTGTGTGTGTGTGTCTATATATATATATATATATATATATATATATATATATATATATATATGTCTGTTATCGTTCGGTCGTAGTTATTGTTTAATCGTTACCAAACTCGATATTTAGTCTTTTTATGTAAAAAGAAAGATCAAGTTCGTTAACGGCAGAAATCGGGGGGTTTACAGGGGAGGAAAACTTGCATAGAAACAATCTTATTGGAAATTAAATTTACTATAAATATTGTTCTATACATATTTTCCGTATAAGTGGGATTAACCGAGATATTTGGGTTTTATAGTTTTTACGTAAACCACTCCTACTAGTGTCACATTATTTTATTTCCCCTTTTCTGAGGCTTTTAACTAATAGAGAATAGATGGTGACATGAGATCACCAGTGTGCCATTCCAACTGTTGGAAATCTGCTTAGCCTTTGCGTGATAGTCAAAAGGTAGGAATGTTTTACAACTAAAATTTGTTGAAGCGTTACAGTTCATTGTTTTTATTGTTCTCAGTACTTGTTGTTGTGGGTTCGTAGTTCTTATTAGGAATGTAGTTCGTAGTTCTTATTGTTGTGGGTTCGTAGTTCTTATTAGGAATGTAGTTCGTAGTTCTTATTGTTGTGGGTTCGTAGTTCTTATTAGGAATGTAGTTCGTAGTTCTTATTGTTGTGGGTTCGTAGTTCTTATTAGGAATGTAGTTCGTAGTTCTTATTGTTGTGGGTTCGTAGTTCTTATTAGGAATGTAGTTCGTAGTTCTTATTGTTGTGGGTTCGTAGTTCTTATTAGGAATGTAGTTCGTAGTTCTTATTGTTGTTGGTTCCTAGTTCTTATGTCTTTGTTCCTGTTGAATATTTAAAGAGAACATACGCTTTGTGTCTGTGTTGAGTGAGCGTATATCCAAAATTCCAAGTACTTCCTGGTGACTTCTTTCTCCACAGCGTGCTCTCTTGTATACTCCAAGAAGAATATGCAATCTTCTTACTAAGCTTGATTGACATAAAAGACCATTAAAACCTCCCCGTGCACGAGGCTGAGCAATGTTATCTCTGCCGTATATATGAGCTCATTGAAAATGGATTTATCTTACGATGGTGACATATCTGAAGGAGGTCTCTTGTCGCGGTTTTCAAGCCGGTCCCCAGGAGACGGCGAGTCATCTTTCTTCCATTCATCACATCATTGAGGACACCGTTCGGTAACGACTCGACATTCTCACCAGTGAGATAACACATCAATCTCGGCCTAAGTGATTTATTTTGCCTTCAAGCAACTTACCTGCTTTTCATCATCGCGGAAAATGACTTATTTTCAATAATAATGAAACCTTCTCGTCAACGACACGACTTGGACTAACGACTTTCGAGGAAAGACATCAGGGAGTGGAAAATAAAACGCCATAGGATTCTGAAGACCATCGCAAGACATTCAGGACTCAACACTTCATCACACTGTTGTCCTTACAACTAAAATCACACCAATAAGCAGTAACTCCTTACCAGAGGGCCAACAGAAGTCTAATAAATAATGGTGGAAACTATATGATTCTGCTGATATGCTAATTGAAAGATAAATCGATTCCCAAATGGCTTCTAATAATGTTTTAGGCCATATGTAGGCAACAACCGGCCTGCGGACCATCTGTAAGGTTTGATCTGGTCCGCCAGACATTTTTAAAACCCAATTAAACGAATATATTTCAATACTTACTCCAAATGAGGAATTTGAGGAGAGATTTGTGCGTTTGATAGTACCTATAAATGCGAACAGTTCTTTTCAATGATGAAAGCTAACAAATCAAAACATTGTACAAGGCTGACTGACGATAATTTGGAAAATTCTTTACGTCTTTGTATCAGTAGAGTTAATTAAAACTTCGATGGATTAGTTTTCCAAATTCAAGCTCGTGACTCATTGATTTTAGTATCAGTATTTAACATTTCTTGCATGTAATAATTCCAAACTTTACGATTTAATTATAATGTTGTACCTATGTACCTATTTCGTTCATTTCATTTTAATTAATAATTTGTATTATAATTACATTGTGATATAATTTCATGTCTGATGTCTATCATTAAAAATGATGAACACAACTTTAAAATGCACTACTTTTAAAAGCGGCCCGCAAATGTATTTGTACACTAATGGTTGGCACACAACATGTCAAAGGTTGCCCATCCTGTTCTAAACAATTTCGAAGCTTTTAATTGCACATGTATATGTTAGACTTCCGTTATGCTAATATGTATTTATATAGTGATTACTACCTAAATAATATATTTTGACTCCCAGAAAACGGTAGTAACGTGTAGATAACCCATCCAAAATTGCATTAGTCTCATTTATTAGACGTTAATGAATGTATAAAATGATGTTCACAACTTAGTAGCCTTTTCTAAACAATGTTGAAAAATGGATAGGATATAATAGCGTGAAAATAAAATAAATTCATCCTGTCTAAAATATGGTGGCAGCCTACAGATAACTACAACAAACACTGTGTGGAAAGAAAATGATAAAACTTCCATTTGACTTTCCAAATCAAATTAAAACATTACAAGATATAAAATGTGCAATTCCTCACGTTCATGGGGCTTAGGTTAGTCATGTGAGTTAAAGCGTTGACCTTGATCTCTCATGGTAACAAACCTAGAGAGGCGAGTTCGATTCACTCCTGGGCAATAAGAATTTATTTAGTGGTGAACTCGTTAAATAAATCCTTAGTCCCATGCTGGTTAGGTAAGGGTGGTAACCTGTAGATTGCCCGTCCATCTAGCATGCACGACTTGCCACAGTAGCAAAAAGTGGTTATTAATAAATAACAATAAAAGTTAGATATTAAAGTGTGGTGTGAAAAAGCAATGCTGCTCAAAAAACGTAATTATAGAGCATTTGGAATCTGTAAACGTAACTATACCGCATTTAGTCTAACAATACCATGAAGCCCAATATGTTCAAAAAGAAGGTTTATACATTTCATTGAATTAGAACTCAATTTTCGTTTTCCCGTAAGACTATAGTACTAAAAAGCTAAGATCCAACTTAGTTTTTATAGGACCATAAAAAAACTGGAATAAATTATGTTAAATTGTAGAAGTACTTGAATGAAATAACCTATGAAATAACGAAGAACTTGGATGAATAAACAATAAACAGATTATTAAAGGAATCACAGGTGAGAATATGCCAGGGCCAAATATAAAAACAATACATTATTCAAGCCTAGTATATGAAAAACAAAAATTGTAAAAAGTGGCTAATCAATATTGTTGTTTTCTTTTTACATAAAATGCTCGTTTAATAATACTTAAAAGTAATTTATAAATATTAATTTATAATTATAATGATGAGGAAATCCAGGGCAAATTGGATGAGAAAATTCACTTATCAACGTCCCCCACCCCCCCCCCCCCCCCCCCCCCCCCTCCCCCCCCACCCCGCCCGCCCCCCCCCCCCCCGCCCCCCCCCCCCGCCCCCCCCCCACCCCCCCCCCCCCCCCCTCCAGCCCACCCCCCCCCCCAGCACCCCCCACCCCCCCCCACCCCCCCCCCCACCCCCCCCCCCCCCACCCCACCCCCCCCCCCCCCCACACCCACCACCCCCCGCCCCCCCCCCCCCCCCCCCCCCCCCCCCCCCACCCCCCCCCCCCCCCACCCCCCCCCCCCCCCACCCCCCCCCCCCCCCACCCCCCCCCCCCCCCACCCCCCCCCCCCCCCACCCCCCCCCCCCCCCACCCCCCCCCCCCCCCACCCCCCCCCCCCCCCACCCCCCCCCCCCCCCACCCCCCCCCCCCCCCACCCCCCCCCCCCCCCACCCCCCCCCCCCCCCACCCCCCCCCCCCCCCACCCCCCCCCCCCCCCACCCCCCCCCCCCCCCACCCCCCCCCCCCCCCACCCCCCCCCCCCCATTAACAAGTATACGTTTGTAAAGTCAAACTATAGTTATAAAATGTATTGTTCAATCTTCGTGACACATCCATCCCTGAACAGAAACGCCTTGACATTGAGAATTTCAGGCCATAACAAAGGGATTCTTAAAATTTAAAAATAAATCAACATTATTTGTCCTACATTGACTTTCTCCTTAGTGTAATAGTGTTAAAAAAATAATATTATTTCCAAATAATTTTGGAGGCCATTTTTTGAAATACCTCTGCAGTGCAAAATCGATTTCGAATGCCATTATCCATATTTAAAGAGTTGTTACAACTTAAAGGATGTTTTTCTAAACTATAGAATATTATTTTATGATTAACTTTTGTATTTGAATGTTTTATGCTTTTGGTGTGTAGGGTTTCAGGTTGAATGTTGAATTCTTAACAGTTTTTTTGTTTTTTTTTGCCACCTGATGACAGATGCAAAATTTAATATATTGAATACTCAGTACAATTAATTGTAAGTGAACATCATGTTACCATCATTAAAATTCAATTGCGCAATGAAACCGTGGACCGCGAAGGTTCGTGATATATAAACAGCTGTAGTAGCATGGCTGGTCATTGTGTCTCAGTGCTCAGTGCAAGATGAAGTGGTTCATTGCAGTGTTGCTAGTCGTAGGTCTAGTGTGGGCCGAGGAGAAGAAGGAGGTGAAGGCGAGTGACGAGAAGAAGCAGGAGAAGAGAGGATTGTTCGATCTCGGAGACTTCCATGGACATGATCATCATGTGAGTACCCAAGTGATCACGAAGGAAGTACCTTATCCTGTACCAGTGGAAGTAGAGAAGCACGTACCTTACCCAGTCCATGTACCCGTCGACCGTCCAGTACCTGTTCATGTACCCAAGCCTTATCCAGTGACTGTAGAGAAGAAGGTTCCAGTACCAGTCAAGGTCCCAGTACCACAGCCTTACCCAGTCTACAAAGAAGTACCAGTACCCGTCAAAGTTCCAGTCGACAGGCCAGTTCCCTACCACGTGCCCAAGCCATATCCAGTTATCGTCGAGAAGAAGGTACCTTATCCAGTAGAAAAGCACATTCCATACCCAGTAAAGGAATACGTGGAAGTACCTCGCCCTTACCATGTTCCAGTAACAGTGGAGAAGAAAGTACCTTACTTCGTTGAGAAAAAGGTGCCATTTCCAGTAAAAGTACCAGTTGACAAGCCCTACCCAGTGTATGTGCCTAAGCCTTATCCAGTTACTGTCGAGAAGAAGGTTCCATACATTGTTGAGAAGAAAATTCCAGTCCCAGTCAAGGTTCCAGAATTCGTCAAGGTTCCTGTTCCACACTTCATCCACAAGGAGGATCATCATGATTCCTTTTTTCACTTCCATCATTGACGACAGTTATTAGGACTCTTCACAAATTATCACCAAGGAGTGGCTTCAGCAGTATTATAAATTTAATCTTTTTCGATTAAATTCTAAAGTGTCTTTCTGTTGTAAATTTTTCTGTTTTTTTTATGTTAATAAAACGCCTATGTTTTAGAAAGTGAAGACATGTATTATTGTTATTGTCCCTAGGTCAATCCTATGCGGAGAAAAAATTAAAACGGTAACCAGTTCGATATTTAGTCGTTTTATGTAAAAAGGAAGTGTTCATAATGGCTGAAATCGGATCAGTGGGGAGGGGAGTTTAGGAGGGAATTTCGAAATGTTGAAATAACTCCGTTACAATAGGTCAAATCGAATAATTGTATATTATCAATGTTGTGGAAAATTGATTGGAGTATAATTGTTGACCTATACATATTTTCTGTATCATGAATATTAAACGATATATTAGGAATTTTTAATTAGTAGTGAAACCCAATGTCTACTCATGTTATATTAAAAATATTCGGTTATATCATGAACCACTTAATTCCAAGGGTAAATACTAAATATTGTTATGGAGCTCAAGTTGGCAGTGTGAGTTAAGGCATTGGTCTTGATCTCGCGTGGTTCTAGAGTGGCGGGTACGATTCCCGCCCTAGTCTTTAGAAATTTATTTGATGACGAACTCATTAAATAAATTCCTTAGTCCCACCCTGTCTAGAAAAGGGTGGTGACCTGTAGAGAACACGTCCCGATTAGCCATAGTAGCATAAAGTGGACGTAAATAAATTAGTAAAAGAATAAATAAATATTGTTATCATTGAACTTTTACGTTGTGAGATATATGCGACTACGTTATGTGATGACGTCATCGATTGAGATTCTTCGTTCATTGCTCGAAAACGTTTTTTAAATTTATACAATATTCCATATTTAACCATTTTATTAATCACTAACGATCGTATTTGTTTTTTGGCTAAACTCGGACCTGGGGATTTAGAGGTGGGATTCGAAAATACAAAATATTTTCAATGTTCGTCATCCGATAGGAACATTTTATAGAACCAATATTGTTAAACTATTGACGTTCTATAGTTGTTCTATGCGGTTTATCATAACTCAAGTATTGGTATTCGTACTTTCTTGTTTTCTGCCATAAGTAACCCCTCCCCTCCTTTATGCTAATAAGGTTTTTACATATAAATAGAGAATATGTGGTGAGATGAGATCACAAGTGTGCTAGCACATGGGAAACCTGTTTAGATACCGCAGCTCCTGGGTGACGGACTTTTTACTTTCTCTTAGTAATGGAAGATGTAACTACCCTTAACTCCCCAAATAAATATGTATACGTAATTTCTATGTGTCATTTATTATTTCATAAGAAAATTATTTTATATAATATTTTTAAATTGACTAAAAAATATGGAAATGTTCAAAATCTAGTTTTAAAGCTCGTATACTACATCCTACGGTCATATGACAAATATTGTATACTACCTCCAATGGTTACAATAAAAACATCGTATACTAACCTTCTATGGTCTTATTGCAAAGCTAGTATACTACCACGTATTATCATATTACAAACATCATATACTACCTTCTATTGTCACATTACAAACATCATATACTAACCTTCGATGGTCTTATTGCAAAGCTAGTATACTACAACGTATTATCACATTACAAACATCATATACTTCCTTCTATTGTCACATTACAAACATCATATACTAACCTTCGATGGTCTTATTGCAAAGCTAGTATACTACCACGTATTATCACATTACAAACATCATATACTACCTTCTATTGCCACATTACAAACATCGTATACTAACCTTCGATGATCTTATTACAAAGCTAGTATACTACCACGTATTATCACATTACAAACATCATATACTACCTTCTATTGCCACATTACAAACATCGTATACTAACCTTCGATGATCTTATTACAAAGCTAGTATACTACCACGTATTATCACATTACAAACATCATATACTACCATCTATTATCAAATTACAAACATCATATACTACCTCCAATGGTCCAATTACGAACCTCGTATACTACGTTCATGGTAAAAATTTAAACATCGTATACTATCACCTTTGGTCACATTAAAAATATTGTATACTACTTCCAATGGTCAAATTACGAACCTCGTATACTACCTACTATGTCAAATTTAAACATCGTATACTACCTCCAATGGTCACACTACGAACCTCGTATACTACTTTCTATGGTCAAATTTAAACATCGTATACTATCTCCTATGGTCACATTACGAACCTCGTATACTACCTACTATGTCAAATTTTAAACATCGTATACTACTTCCAATGGCCACATTACGAACCTCGTATACTACCTACTATGTCAAATTTAAACATCGTATACTACCTCCAATGGTCACATTACGAACCTCGTATACTACCTACTATGTCAAATTTAAACATCGTATACTACCTCCAATGGCCACATTACGAACCTCGTATACTACCTACTATGTCAAATTTAAACATCGTATACTACCTCCAATGGCCACATTACGAACCTCGTATACTACCTACTATGTCAAATTTAAACATCGTATACTACCTCCAATGGGCACATTACGAACCTCGTATACTACCTACTATGTCAAATTTAAACATCGTATACTACCTCCAATGGCCACATTACGAACCTCGTATACTACCTACTATGTCAAATTTAAACATCGTATACTACCTCCAATGGCCACATTACGAACCTCGTATACTACCTACTATGTCAAATTTAAACATCGTATACTACCTCCAATGGTCACATTACGAACCTCGTATACTACCTACTATGTCAAATTTAAACATCGTATACTACCTCCAATGGTCACATTACGAACCTCGTATACTACCTACTATGTCAAATTTAAACACCGTATACTACCTCCAATGGTCACATTACGAACCTCGTATACTACTTTCTATGGTCAAATTTAAACATCGTATAGTACTTTCAATGGTCACATTACGAACCTCTTATTCTACTTTCTATGGTCAAATTTAAACATCGTATACTACCTCCCATGATCATATTAAAAGTAATATTTTCAACTAACCTGAGCTCTCTGCCGATACATTCATTGTTCTGTGCCACAACGTATGATTGTTCTATTAGTATTTTCTTTTTTTCTGCAAAATTACACTTTTTCGCCTGCTGTACGGTTTCGGCACCATGATGAGTCGAAGCTATAATCACCACATTATTTTTGCGTTATCTTACCCAAACTTATAATCTTATTTTTTCAGGCATTTGGTCATGAACCTCGGTTCTTCTTTTATACCGATTTCTCCTTGATTAGTATGGCATGCTCAATTCGTTTACTGCTTATAGTGCTAGTACTATAATCATATGGTCTATAATTCGTGACCGTGATCAATAATTACCGACCCTTGAAGACCTAAATGAGGTTGAGACTTCAGGCTTTGGCACTTTGGTATGATTCGCACGGTACCAATTAAACATCGGATACTACCTCCAAATTTAAACTCAAAGATTCCATTTTCGTTTTCTTTCCTTGTGTGTAGATAAATGGAACCGGCCGTTCCCACTATCCCAAAAATGAGCATCCAATATAACCTGTAATAAATCCCATAAATTACAGATGTTTGATAAATTTTGTATTACTAATCATAGTTACGTACATTATAAAGTAGTTTTAGTCAAAAAGCTAATGCACAATAATTAATGCTCTTGAAAAAAAGTACCAACTTTTTATTGCACGACCCAGTAGAAATAATTTGTTTCTAGGAGATTGGTGAATCACATAACGCAGTTTGATATATATCATTCATATCAATCGATTCTCAGTGGTGCCAATATAATTTGAAACCAGTGTTGAATGCAAAAAATCGTTTAGAAAAAAAGAAAAGCATTATTTTATGGCTGCTCCATTTTTGGTGGGGCAGTGGGATAAAATGGATTAAATAGAAGACATACCCCTAATGCCAAAAAATGAAATGTAGCCCCAGCTTCACGGATCTCCTTACCACTTCTCAATGATTACTTGATCAACAATATGATAAATCTTACACGATCGCAGTGTCTGTCGCAGTTTGCACATTCAGTGGCCACCCAGCTCACCCGATCTGACTAATGGATTATATTCTATGAGGGAGGGTCGAATACATCATTACCAGAACAGGTCGCAGAATATTGAAAACATGAAATATAAAATCAGATTGGCGATAAATTCAATTTCAGTAGCAGAAATACACAATGCCAAAAGGGATTTCAGATATCGCCTTTTGAAGTGCAGACATGAAGAAGAAAACTGTGAAGGTGGAAAAATATAATCCTTTTACAAATAACTACTACGTAATTAGTTTAAAATAAATGAATTCTAAGAATGTTTATTGAAGTAAACTGTTTTGGATTCTTTCATTTTTTTTTTATTTATTTCAAAATCTATTCCTTTTCCTGTAAACTTGTTTCAACGATCATTTTGTTGGCTACAACTTTTATGTCACGGCATTTTTAAATAAAATGTGCCGTCCCTGAAATAAAGATTTGTGCATTTTACGACGTCAAATAGAAAATCATTCACCGATACAAACTCGTTTTAGAACGTTGGAAATTCCAAAGTTATGGTAGCTGGAGAAGAAGTGGAGAAGGTTACGATTCAATAGGGAATGAAAGAATTCTTCAGGTGTCTCAATTATGGCACACCTAGTCTCAGCCTTGTATAAATATAATTAGAGATTTTAAGGGGGGGGGAGTATACGAGAGTTCCAAGAACCTTAATTTTTAGCATATTTCCCTTAAGGAAAGTGATGGTAGTGATAATTAAAAGGAAATAAAATACATATCATGATTTTTTTTAAAACAAGAGCGTTTTATTAACAACGATAACATCCTTGGAACAAATATTCCACATAGAGAAACATAGCATTTTAGTATTCAATCAAAATAAATTAAATTTAAAATTCTGCTGAAAGAACTCCTTGATGTTAATTTGGATGAGGAATCCTAATAACTGTTGTCAATGATGGAAATGAGAAAAGGAATCATGATGATCCTCCTTGTGGATGAAGTGTGGAACAGGAACTTTGACATATTCTGGAACCTTGACTGGGACTGGAATTTTCTTCTCGACGATGTATGGAACCTTCTTCTCGACAGTAACTGGATAAGGCTTAGGCACATAGACTGGGTAGGGCTTGTCAACTGGTACTTCTACAGGAACTGGATATTTCTTCTCTACGATGTACGGTACTTTCTTTTCTACTGTAACTGGAACATGGTAAGGGCGGGGTACATCGACGTATTCCTTTACTGGGTATGGAATGTGCTTTTCGACTGGATAAGGCACCTTCTTCTCGACGATAACTGGATATGGCTTGGGCACGTGATAGGGAACTGGCCTGTCGACTGGAACTTTGACGGGTACTGGTACTTCTTTGTAGACTGGGTAAGGCTGTGGTACTGGGACCTTGACTGGTACTGGAACCTTCTTCTCTACAGTCACTGGATAAGGCTTGGGTACATGAACAGGTACTGGACGGTCGACGGGTACATGGACTGGGTAAGGTACGTGCTTCTCTACTTCCACTGGTACAGGATAAGGTACTTCCTTCGTGATCACTTGGGTACTCACATGATGATCATGTCCATGGAAGTCTCCGAGATCGAACAATCCTCTCTTCTCCTGCTTCTTCTCGTCACTCGCCTTCACCTCCTTCTTCTCCTCAGCCCACACTAGACCTACGACTAGCAACACTGCAATGAACCACTTCATCTTGCACTGAGCACTGAGACACAATGACCAACCATGCTACTACAGCGATTATATATCAGCGCTCTTCTCGGTCAGTGGACTCATTGTGCAAGTGCATTACAGTGATAATGAAATACTGACGCGGTTTAATTTTTTTAAGTCTTGTAAATAATAAAAATAATATCACTATTAATAAAATAAACTATATATAATGTCAAGTGAAATGATAATATTCGGAATATTCGGTATATTTCATTTTGCGTCCCTTAAAAAACAAAAAGGTTTAAGGAAGTCAACATTATTTATCTTTACCCTGAAACCACTAGACACCTTCACAAAAATAAACCATAACAGTACAAAAACGAACTCTCTTCTTTCATATCACAATGAAATGACGTTTTTATTTTATTTTAATTTTTTACTTCCGGGCGCAAAACAGATTCTTTTCCTGTTTCATAAAAATGCCTGAATAGAATTGACAATTTTTTTGTATAATTATTACAAATTACTATTAATGTATTATAATTATGTATTATAAATAATTATTAAGAGAACGAATATTTTTATCATGTGCTATATTATGCATTGTGATTTTGAGCGAGACAGGGGTGTGCATACCTTCATTAATATTAATATTATCCGAAAAATATAAAGAACAAATTGTTTATAGATGAAATTTGTTGTTCGAAAACGATAAGTAGATTTATAAATTTCAAAATAACCTTTTCGATCACGGGAATCGGTAAAATGAATTACTGTTTCATGCGAGTGCCTAGAAATAATACTGATAAGTTATCAGATTTCCCTTAAAGGAAATCAGCTATTGAGGGTGTGCTCATGACGCTGTTCACGAAATATTTCCTCAATGCCCATCCATCCTACCCAAATGATAACGAAAATGAGGTCCGTGCAAAACTACTATTATTTATACGTAATAAAGCGATCACGATTTTTGTTTGATAGTTACCAAACTTAATATTTTCACAATGTAGAAATAAAGATCAATTTCGTTAATGGCTTAAACTTGAAAGTAGGAGGGTGGTTTTAGAGGGGGAGAACGCCAAAAGTTCGAAAGATCTCCGCTATTATACGTCTAAACAACATTGTATAAGTCCAATCTTATTGAAAATTGAGTATTCTATAAATGTTGTTATATAGGATTTTTTTTTTCAATATCTTAACTATTAAACGAGAGTTTTCAGCCTTAGGTGAATCCTCACTCCTACTTATGTGATATCTATATATATATATAAAATTGTAACTTCTGTCTGTACATTGAATTTTTTCGCGAAATTTCATGATAAATTTTCGTTTCACATGTCATAGACACCATAACTGCATTTTGTTTCTTTCGTGTGTGTTTGTTAATTTGTTTGTTTGTTTGTTACCATTTCACGCATAAACAGCTGAACCGAATTTTATGAAACTTAGTATGTATATTACTACTAAACCAACTTAGACTTTAGGCTATATTAATATCCTCTGAGACGAACAGGAGTGGGGGTTATAAGGAAGGCCTGAAATTAAAAATAGCGATATTTCGTTTCGTATTGGTTTTTCGGTAATTATGCACATAACAAAAGTTGTTTATTTTGTTATTTAGATTAACTTTTGTTATATAAAATTTTGTCGTGTGCTTAAGTATAAATGAGTTATACATTAAATACTACTGCGGAAGTCAACAATTTTATTTGGCACAAAAACTCAACCGAACTAAACCAAACTCGGTATGTAAATTAGCACTAACGCCTTCCTTATAATAAGCCATACTAACATTTATATGTATCTTTTTTCTTATAACGTATTATAAACGAGATATACGCTAAAAACAATAACGGAAGTGAACAATTTTATTTGGCAAAAATTCTCAAACCTAACTAAATATAACTCGGTATGTGTATTAGCACTAAAGCTTCCATTATAATAAGCCATAGCAACATTTCTAGGGATGGGCAGGAGTGGGGGTTATGAGGGAGGCCTGGAATTAAAAATAGTGATATTTCGTTTCCTATTGGTTTTTTGGCAAGGAAGAACATAACAAAAGTTGTTTATTTTGTTATTTTGACTAACTTTTGTTATATACACTTTCGTCGTATGCCGAATTATAAACGAGATATAGACTAAAACCTATAGCGGAAGTGAACAATTTTATTTGGCCCAAAAGACTCAACCGAACTAAATAAAACTCGGTATGTGTATTAGCACTAACGCCTCCATTATAATAAGCCATGCCAACATTTCTAGAGACGGGCAGGAGTGAGGGTTGTAGGGAAGCCTGAAGTTAAAAATAGTTATATTTCGTTTTCTATTGGGTTTTCTGCAAATATGCACATGACAAAAGTTGTTTACTTTGTTATTTAAAGTAACTTTTGTTGTATTCACTTTTGTCGTATAACAAAGTATAAACGAGATATACACTAAATACTAAAGCGGGAGCCAACAATATTGTTGGGCACTAACGATTGAACCGAAATTAACAAAACTCGGGATGTGAATTAGCATTAATTCTTCCATGATTTAAAGCTATATTAAAATTTGTAGGTCCAAACGGGAGTTATGAGAGAGGCCTGAAATAAATACTCGCGATATTTCATTGTCTATTTGTTTTTCGATTAACGTGCTCATAACAAACGTTGTTTACTTTGTTCTTTAGAGTTACTTTGGTTTTATACATTTTCTGGGGCGGATAAATGTCAAAATGTGCAAAGTAAAGCCTTACTAATAAAATACCTTCACCAATCAGCCTCAAATGTATTCCCGGGCGAGGCCGGGTATCTGAGCTAGTCTATATATATATATATAATTGTAACCTCTGTCTGTACATTGATTTTTTTCGCGAAATTTTACGATAACTTTTCGTTTCACATGTCATAGACACCATAACTGCATTTTGTTTCTTTGGTGTCTGTTTGTTACCTTTTCACGGAAAAAAACGGCTGAACCGAATTTTATGAAACTTGGTATGTATATTACTACTAGCCCACCTTAGACTTTAGGTTATATTAATATTCTCCGAGACAAACAGGAGTGGGGGTTATAAGGGAGGCTTGAAATTAAAAATAGTGATATTTCGTTTCCTATTGGGGTTTTGGCAAATATGCACATAACAAAAGTTCTTTATTTTGTTATTTAGAGCAACTTTTGTTATATACACTTTTTTAGTATACCGAATTATAAACGAGATATACGCTAAAATCTATAGCGGAAATGAACAATTTTTTTTTTAGACGAAAGACCCAACCGAAAGAAATAATACGCGGTATATGTATTAGCAATAACGCTTTCATTATAACAAGCCATACCAACATTTCTAGGGAAGGCCAGGAGTGGGGGTTGTAAGGGAGGCCTGAATTTAAAAATAGCGGTATTTTGTTTAGTATTTGTTTTTCGGTAAATATGAACATAACAAAAGTTGTTTATTTGGTTATTTAGAGTAACTTTTGTCATATTCATTTTTGTCTTTTAACAAAGTATGAACGAGATATACACTATAAATTAAAGGGGGAGTCAACTATTTTATTGGACGCTAACGATTAAACCGAACTTAAAAATACTCGGTATGTCAATTAGCATTAACTCTTCCATGATTATAAGCTATATTGAAATTTTTCGGATAGAACGGGAGTGGGGGTTATAAGAGAGGCCTGAAATAAAAATTCGCGATCTTTCATTGTCTATTTGTTTTTCGACAAACATGCACATAACAAAAGTTGTTTACGTTGTTATTTTGATTAACTTTTGTTATATACATTTCTCCAGGAACAATGTGTCGAGCAAGTAGAAACATTGATATGCTCAACAATTCTTTCCAATTTGAACTATGAAGTACCTCACCTGGAAAAATTAATTCAAATCTATGTTAATATGCACAGGAGATGGGCAATTTGGAGGACAGTGAAGACTTACATAAAAAATTAATTTTATTATTAACAAATGCCAAGAACGGGTATTAGCCCTAAACACTGGGACGGGTAAATGTCACAATATTGTGCAAAGTAAAACCTTGCCAAAAAAATACCATCACCATTCAGCCACAAATCAATTCCCGGGCGAAGGCGGTTTTCTGAGCTAGTATAGAATAAAATGTTAAACCACCTACCACTTTATTCGAAACTTGAACAGCAAATATTGTCTTCAATGAACGTTTATTGTATGTAATATAAACAATGCACATTGCATGCACAAATGCAGAATGTGCATAGTGTGATGACCTCATCAATTAAGATTTTTCGGTCTTGAGTCTAAAATGTTTATTTCTTATGTCCAACATTAAACCGTTTAATTCAACTCAAATGTTAATATTCTTTAATTGCTAAATCCTGATCAGGAATAGAGGGGCTTAAAAGGGGGAGGGTTCGAAATTTCAAAATGTCTCCTTTATTACGTGTCTGATCGAAAATTGAATAGAACCAATCTCACTAAAATATTGACGCTCTGCAATTGTTGGTCTATAAATATTATCATGATTCATATATTAAGAGTGTAATTCGTATTATCTCATTTTCAGCCTTTTTACCCCCCCCCTTTACTCACAGATTTGCTCAGAAATAGAGAATATACAGTGAGATGAAATTACTAGTGCGTCATAAATGTCAACACGTGGGAAACATTCCTTATTAGTGCAGCACGTGCGTAACGGACTTTTTTGAATATGAATCAAGTTTATGAATGAGATAGTTAACGTGGCTGTATTATACTTTATTACTCCAAGGAGCTGGTTGTTTTTTCACGCCCCAAACATTCCTTGTATTACAACAGCATACCTGAACAAAATTTCAATATATTTATTTATTCTAAAAGATATTTCATCCTATGATCACGAACATCTTCACCAATATACAAGGAATACCCCATCCATTGAGGTTGGAGTACCCAATCCTTTTTTCGCCTGTAAACAAGGTAATGAAGAAAATGTGATAAAAAGGAATAGATTTATTGTTTATCCATAGTTGCAAAAAGTGAACTTTAATTAATAATAATGTTTAAGTAAGTCCAACTTTATAATTACATGGGAAACCATTTGATTTCGATAGGTTTACAGCAATTGTAAACATAAATATAAAAGTTACCACTTATTACTTCACGAATTAAGATAAATTTATCAATATAAATTTCAAATCAAACAAATTTCTATAACGATTTTAAATTCAACCCTCTAGTGACGGGCAGCAGTAATTATACCATAGGGGATATTGTACCTGGAATAAAATAAGTTGCTCGTGCCATGTTGTTGGAAATGCAATGTCCTAAAATTTGAATAACATATTTGTACTACAAAACTTTAGTGCCAACTACTAGTCTATTAGCAAATTTCCCTTAGGGGAAATCAGCTAATGAGGTCGTACTCATGACGCGATTTTCGAAACTGTATATATATATATATATATATATATATATATATATATATATATATATATATATATATATATATTTGTCTGTTACCGCTATAGTGGTCGCAATTATTGTTTAATCGTTCCCAAACTCGATATTTAGTCGTTTTATGAAAAAAAAGATGAAGTTCTTTAACAGCTGGAATCAGAGGGGGGGGGGTTAGAGGGAGAGTATTTTGAAAATCCGAAATATCTCCCTTACTATACGGCGGATCTAAACAATGTATAGAATCAATCTTATAGCAAAGTAAATGTACTATAAATATTGTCATATACATTTTTTCTCTATCTTGAATATTAACCATGATATTTGCATTTTTCAGTTTTCAGCCTTCAGCAAACCCCCACTTCTATGCATGCTACATAAATACATGGTTATGTTATAAACCGCATCATTCGAATCTTAAATAACAAATATCGTTTTCAAGAGACATTTATTATGCGAGATACATGCAAATATGTTGTTGTTGTACCCCCCCCCTTCTTAAGTTTTTGTACTACTTAAATTTGATTGATTGAGATAACAATTATTCTGATTCATTATAAATTACAGTACTAGATATAGTAAATAGTTTCTCTTATTTTAGTTTCATATAGTATAGTATAGTAGTATAGTATAGGAGTAAATAATGTGTGACGGATTTTATCTATGATTGAAAATGCATGTACTACTTTGTTTGATTTGGAAAAAAAGCACACATGCTGCATTCTAACTAAGCAGTCATTTTTTTTTGTAAAATATTGTCTTCATTAAAATAAAATATATTTTTTTACAAATAAAACGATTCTAAAAAATTATAAAAGATTTTGTGATTTAGTTATCACGGCTTCTGCCGTAGTAAAAGAGTAAGCATTTTCTTAGGGGTTACTCAATATCTTCAAAACAACTAATGTAATTTAGACTGCCTAAAAATTATTTTTAATCGATGGAAACTAAGTTAAAAATAACTATGTTAATTAAATTATAATCCCACGCAAACTTTCTTGCTTATTTTACCAAACTTTAGGGTCAATAACACGGGTTCATGTTTATTTATAAAGGTGATGTTTATTACCACATTCTATATTTAATTGGTCGCTATTGGAACATTTTAACCAAATATCAAATTAATTTTTCTTTGTGTATACGTATAACTAAAATAGTTTATCATGTGCTCACTTCGATTTTAAAGTGGGGTTGACTATCATTTTTCTTGGAAAGTAGAAAAATTTTAACGAACAAATGATATATTTTAGCTGTATAACCGCTATCCAGTTACACCCGTATGTCGTATACAAATGATTGATGTATCATTTCCTAATCCAGATTTTCAGTGCAAAATTTCTTAAAATTTAAAACCTTATAAATTTATTTCACAGCAGTATTATTTATACTAGTCCTACATTATTTGAAACGAAGCAGTAGTTCATTATCACAAAAATGCAGTTATGCAATGACTCCACTGACCGCGAAGGGTCGTGATATATAAACAGCTGTGTAGCATGGTTGGTCATTCAGTCTCAGTGCTCAGTGCAAGATGAAGTGGTTCATTGTAGTGTTGCTAGTCTTAGGTCTAGTGTGGGCTGAGGAGAAGAAGGAGGTGAAGGCGAGTGACGAGAAGAAGCAGGAGAAGAGAGGATTGTTCGATCTCGGAGACTTCCATGGACATGATCATCATGTGAGTACCCAAGTGATCACGAAGGAAGTACCTTATCCTGTACCAGTGGAAGTAGAGAAGCACGTACCTTACCCAGTCCATGTACCCGTCGACCGTCCAGTACCTGTTCATGTACCCAAGCCTTATCCAGTGACTGTAGAGAAGAAGGTTCCAGTACCAGTCAAGGTCCCAGTACCACAGCCTTACCCAGTCTACAAAGAAGTACCAGTACCCGTCAAAGTTCCAGTCGACAGGCCAGTTCCCTACCACGTGCCCAAGCCTTATCCAGTTATCGTCGAGAAGAAGGTACCTTATCCTGTAGAAAAGCATATCCCATACCCAGTCAAGGAATACGTAGACGTACCCCGCCCTTACCATGTTCCGGTTACAGTAGAAAAGAAAGTACCGTACATCGTAGAGAAGAAATATCCAGTTCCAGTAGAAGTACCAGTTGACAAGCCCTACCCAGTCTATGTGCCTAAGCCTTATCCAGTTACTGTCGAGAAGAAGGTTCCATACATCGTCGAGAAGAAGTATCCAGTCCCAGTCAAGGTTCCAGAATTCGTCAAGGTTCCTGTTCCACACTTTATCAACAAGCACGATCATCATGATTCCTTTTCTCATTTCCATCATTAAAGTCCGATCTATGTTCTTTAGAAATGTTAACATATCGGTGTGGTTTATTGGTAGGAGTATTTATAATGTGAATTATTTTTATTAAGAACTAAAAGTTTAAGTTTCTCTCTGTGATAATAGTTTTGTTATAATAATGTTATACTTTTGTTATAATAAATCTCAATTATTTTTAAAAAAACGTATATGTGCTTTTTTTAAAAGAAACCAACATACATAATAACGCTTATTAATTTATTTTGATAAACTTCACTCCTATATTATTATACATTAATACGAATTAGTTTTATTATCGTTTTAGTAGATTTCCGCAAGGTAATCAAGGACTTATACCAGCTTTTTGAAAAAGTTATTCCAACGTCCATGAAGTACCATGTAGATGATGAAAATAAGTTCGTTCGAAACTCTATATATACACACACACACACATATATATATATATATATATATATATATATATATATATATTTCATTTTTTGTGTGAGGTACATGGAAATAGTTAGTGTGTTGATGACATAATAGTTATTTATTATAGAAGTGACGAAAGTAGATCATTTTACAACTCGAGTGAAACGTTTACCCACACGAGCGAAGCGAGTGTGGTAATTTCACGAGAGTTGAAAATTCTACTTTCGTCACGAGTGTAATATTACATTTTTTCTGTAATCGTGTAATACATGATCAGATATAACCAGAATATGAACAAAATTAGGATGTTGTGAAGATTATGGTATGTTGTTGCTAGGTTATAAGCATGGTTGTGAAAGGTTATAAGCATAGTTATAAAATAACTAGTGATGATTGTGAAGTAGTGAAGTTATAAACAAGTGCAGGTTATAAACAAGGAAGTTAATTATTATTATATTTAAATTTTAAAATATATTGATTATTTCCACCAATAATTCATTCACATTTCAATTTATTTTGTTAAAATAAATTCTTACAATGTTAATTTAATTTCAAACTTCAAATTATTTTTTAATTTATACTTATTACTAATTAAGAAGGCAATCACAAGTGAAGAAAGTGATTACTTTCTTCACTCTATTGCAAAATGTTTCACTTTTTTCACTCATTTCAGTTTAGTAATGTTACCATTATTCAACGATTACAGAAAAAATAAGATTCTATCGACCTCCCGATCTAAAGAATATATGCTGAAATTTGTCATTGAAGCGTATGGGAAATCTGCTTAGTTTAGATGGGGCTTAGTTACTACAATGACGCACAGAAATATCCCTCTCCCGGGTGGATTTTAATCCTCGACATCCTATGAGCTCTGGCATCCCACCATTTTCAAGTTTCTCCCGTTAGACTAACAGTGTGGAAGTTTAAAGGCGTTTTCGGCAGAGAAAACAATGAGAGGAGACGCCACCGAGGAGGTAAAAGACTGTAAATATGTGCGGGGCTATATCCGAAGGACATTGAGTGTTTTCCTAGGTTAAGTGTGGTGGTGGGGACTAGGTGGGATGTGGAAGACAGGAGTGAGGTGCTACTAAACAATGACAAGGACCTAGGCCCTCGAGCTGTCGCCTCCACACTCGCCTCTACACCCCGTGTTAGAGCCCTATACTCTCTGTCTATATACACCACAATCCATCTTATCCTTACTTAGTTCCACGATGGAGGAATAACCATATATCAAAAAAGTCCGTCACGCAGGGGCTGCGTTAACTTAGCAGATTTCCCTCGTGCGCCACGTATTTGCATTTATCTCAAAACATAAAAGTCCAGTAAGAGCAATATTTGGTATTTAAGCTTTAAATAAAGTGCTTCATAACATAATAGAATGTTGTTAATGAGATGAGTAGGAGTGGGGCTTTACTGAAGACCGAAAACTAAAAAATGCAAATATCTCAGTTAATAATCAAGATAATGAAAAATTATACACAACAACATTTATAGAACATTATATTTGAAATAATACTGGTTCTATACAATTTTTCGATCAGACACATAGTAACGGAGATATTGAGAATATTAGAAATTCTCCCCTTCTAAACCCCCATCTCCCTAGTCCGATTTTAACCATTAACGAAATTCGTCTTTCTCTTTGTATAAAACGATTATATATCAAGTTTGGACACGACAAGACGAAAATTGCGACCACTAGAGAGGTAACAGACAAATGTATATATATATATATATATATATATATATATATATATGTATATATATATATATATATATATATATATATGTATATATATATATATATTTATATATATTATATAGTTTTGAACGGACCTCATTTACGAAAATCGCCATCATGAGTACGACCTAATAGCAAATTTCCTTTAGGGGAAATCTGCTAAAATATATAATACCAATTAATGTGAGGAAATATCTTGAAAAATACCTCAAGCAAATACTTAATATACTGAAGAAGTCACAGGGCCGGCGGAAACTAATCAGCTATTCAACGTAACAGGTATGACAAACGTACAGACAGGTAAGGAAAATTGGTCATCTCATCTCTCCATCTAATCCCTTTTTATTAAGAACCCTGTATAAACAGAATTTGAAATTTACTCTGTTACTTATAGCAAGAATCGGACGATTTAAGTGGGGTCTACTGAGTCAGAAATCATAAAAATACGTATAACTCTCTTATACTGTAGACAAAAGAAATGTTTTTAACAAAAACTGTAGAAAATTAGAAATTCCTACAGCATTTATTATATAAATTTTCGAACAGCAAAACCTTCGAACATCAGACGCATCCTGACTTTCCAATCCAAAGACATGAGCACCATAGTAGATGCTCCATATTATATAAAGATCTTAATATCCCATTTGTAAAGGGCCCAATTCCCCTAAGATTCACAAAATTCCACAGCAGGCTATCCAATCATACTAATCCAGAAGTCCTAGCCCTTTCCAGTACCACTCATCCTTGTTTTCCTCCATGGCTCCACAAGAGACAATGTCCCAGAGATCTCCTATAGCAGTGTAAAGTGAAGTGATAAGCAGTGGCTGTTTTCTTATTCAAAGTGCCATTCCTCCTTAGCTCTTGACTTCCTTGCCAGGCGGTTAGAGGCTGCTCCTCTCATTGTGGTGAAGGGGTGTAGCTTCTGTCGAGAGTGATGTAGGACCATTGAATTGTACATATCACATTACAAAATGCATTTAAGTGCAGACTGTAATATTCTTAATAAAATAAAATAATCTAAAACAAAATCCAACTATTAGCTTTTTTAATTATTTTTATTTTCTATTTATTCGTTTATTTGCAACAATATATAAATATTAAAAGCAAATTACATGTAAGATAATAATAAAAATTGACTTGATTATTGGCTTGAGGTGGGAGGTTGTCCATTGACAATACCCACATTGGAATGAGCATCGGATTATACCATAATGGAGTTAAGCTTTTCACTAAACAAGAAGATCTCTTGGCCACTTACTCTTCAGACGTCGTCTTGGGTTTTCTGGAATATGAGTAGATGAGAGTGATGCGACTAAAGGATTAGGATGTGCGGGAAGAAGAGATTGGAATTTTTGATATCTGGATGTTGCGAGGGAAAGGACAGAAGGAAGTTGAGGTCATTTTCGAGAGTTAAATTGGATACGCAAAATGGGGAATCTGTAATTTTGCGGAGTTTTCTGGATTGGATTTTGGAGGAATTTGATCGTTTAGTGGAACCACAAAATTCAAGTCCATATTGGTCTGAGCACTGTTGTGTAAATCAATCGTTTGTTATGCAGTGATACTTAATATCTATTGTCAAGTAGTCTCAGTAGAAGTCTGTACCGTCTATCCAATTCTAGTCTTTTTAATGTAATGTGGGTTATAGTAAGTAGTAAGTTAGTCGTTTGTCTAATGTGAGCCCCAAATACCTATTTTGTGATTTTTGAGGTATTAGTGTGCTATTGAGTGTAACTAGAGGGAAAATGGAACGTCGGAGAGTGAGTGTTGCATGGCTTGATTTGCTGCTGTTGACCTTGATCCTTCACTGAGTCAGGCAAAATTCTAGGAGAGGTAGACGTGCTTGTAGAGATGCAGATAAAGCGTAAGTCTCAATCTCTCTCGATAGAACTGGTGTCAGGAGTTCGGCTATCACCAGGACAATACGAGTTTATTTATTGGCGAACTCATAAAATGAAATCCTTGTTAAATAAAAGTCCCACCTATGCTAAAAAACGGTGGTAATCCGCCCAACTATATTTATTTATTAGCATTTAGAGGATGTAAATAAATAAAGAAAAAAATATTAAAAATCTGATGAGAACGCAAAAAGATTTCCTTTGTACTCCTACTAAAATAAATTAATAATATGGGATTTTTCACTTTAAAAGTACTTCATGTAAAGTGGTAAAGGACATCTATTCTAATCCACCTGATCAAGAAAGTATAAAGATTCAAGTTTTTTTGATATTTTATGGTAAACGGAGAAGGATCTAAAAAAACGTCTAACTCTCAACTTTTCCCCATAAGGGATAAAACGTTTCAGTATCATGTTTGGTAATGATTAAGCCAACATTTATATTTTAATATTCATTATTATCTTTAGATAAAGAGTGATAATCGTTCAAATGCTCCGGCGGGACTTAAAAATACAGCAAATATTTATAATTTTATGTTTACATCTTAGCATTACAATATAAATAACATGACTAACTAGAAATAGGAATGTTTCTAATGGAGTAACTTATCATAAAATTTCAACATAATCTATAGAACAACTATTGGACAATATTAATATAAGCAGAGACTTAAATATACTGAATAGATCAGAATAAGTTTAGGATAAAATCATAATCTTATGTTACCTAAATCAACTAAGGATCAGTTTCGAAGAGAAGATTTGCATTAATTAAAACCCTGGATTTTCCTAATGATGATTTTGACGTCTATTATGTTTAACACAGACATATAATAATCCTATGTTGACATAATCTCATCGACATTGAAATTCAATTGCGCAATGACTCCACTGACCGCGAAGGGTTGAGATATATAAACAGCTGTGTAGTATGGTTGGTCATTGTGTCTCAGTGCTCAGTGCAAGATGAAGTGGTTCATTGTAGTGTTGCTAGTCGTAGGTATAGTGTGGGCCGAGGAGAAGAAGGAGGTGAAGGCGAGTGATGAGAAGAAGCAGGAGAAGAGAGGATTGTTCGATCTCGGAGACTTCCATGGACATGATCATCATGTGAGTACCCAAGTGATCACGAAGGAAGTACCTTATCCTGTACCAGTGGAAGTAGAGAAGCACGTACCTTACCCAGTCCATGTACCCGTCGACCGTCCAGTACCTGTTCATGTACCCAAGCCTTATCCAGTGACTGTAGAGAAGAAGGTTCCAGTACCAGTCAAGGTCCCAGTACCACAGCCTTACCCAGTCTACAAAGAAGTACCAGTACCCGTCAAAGTTCCAGTCGACAGGCCAGTTCCCTACCACGTGCCCAAGCCATATCCAGTTATCGTCGAGAAGAAGGTGCCTTATCCTGTAGAAAAGCACATTCCATACCCAGTAAAGGAATACGTTGATGTACCCCGTCCTTACCATGTTCCAGTTACAGTAGAAAAGAAAGTACCGTACATCGTAGAGAAGAAATATCCAGTTCCTGTAGAAGTACCAGTTGACAAGCCCTACCCAGTCTATGTGCCTAAGCCTTATCCAGTTACTGTCGAGAAGAAGGTTCCATACATCGTTGAGAAGAAGTATCCAGTCCCAGTCAAGGTTCCAGAATTCGTCAAGGTTCCTGTTCCACACTTCATTCACAAGGAGGATCATCATGATTCCTTTTCTCATTTCCATCATTAACGTCTGATCTCTGTACTCCATAAAAGTTAACATAACGGTGAAGTTTTTGAAGTATTTAAAATTTGAGTTATTTTATTAAAAACTAAAAGTTAAAATTTCTCTCTGTGATAATAATTGTTTTATTATAATGATGTTATCCTTTTGTTATAATAAATCACAATTATTTTAAAAACATATATGTGCCTTTTTTTTAAAAAAGAAATACACAATCACGCATTTTAATTTCTTTTGATAAATCATCCTTCCTGTATTATTTTACATTAATAGGATTTATTGTTATTATCGTTTTTAGTAAATTGCTACAAGATACTCAAGGATTTAACACCTGCTTATCGAAAAAGTTATTCCTACGTCCTAATCCCCCACCCCCCCCCCCCCCCACCCCCCCCCCCCCCCACCCCCCCCCCCCCCCACCCCCCCCCCCCCCCACCCCCCCCCCCCCCCACCCCCCCCCCCCCCCACCCCCCCCCCCCCCCACCCCCCCCCCCCCCCACCCCCCCCCCCCCCCACCCCCCCCCCCCCCCACCCCCCCCCCCCCCCACCCCCCCCCCCCCCCACCCCCCCCCCCCCCCACCCCCCCCCCCCCCCACCCCCCCCCCCCCCCACCCCCCCCCCCCCCCACCCCCCCCCCCCCCCACCCCCCCACCCACCCAACCCCCCCCCCCCCAACCCCCAACCCCCCCACCCCCCCCCCCGCCCCCCCCCCCCCCCCCCACCCCCCCCCGCCCCCCCTCGAACCCCCCCAATCCCCCCCACCCCCCCCCCCACCCTCCACCCACCCACCACCCCGCCCCCCCCCCACCCACCCCCACCCACACCCCCCCACCCCCCAACCCCCCCCCAACACCCCCCATATCCCCCCCCCCCCCCACACGTAAACAAGGGGTTTCAAAAACCCCATTGAAAAAATTTCACGGACCGGCCACTCCAAATCGCACCTAATTGAGATGAGGCGCTGTGGAATGTGTTACTTCAAAATCGGCTTGGATCCTTTTGAAGAGTGGGCCGTTTCGCTGTATCGAAGTATCCCTCAAGTACAACTCATCCAGCTAAGGAAGAAATAATCCTGTAACATTTTTACATAACTGTCCGAATTCACTGTCACTGTGACTTCATTTTCCTCAAAGAAACAGAGGCCAATAATTCCACCTGAGAGAATTGTACTCCACGTTGTCTGAACGTGGTCACCCACTTAGAAATTGATTACTTAGTTGGGACAGTGGCCAACGGGGCTATATTAAAGTGATCCCGAAAGGCGCTGGGTTGCAATCACTGAACATTCACTCGAAAAGTTTTCCTCAACGGCAAATGGACACTCCTCACTGTTTCAAGGGAAAATGACATTTAAATTGTGTCGGAAAAATCTTTATTGTCCCGCCTCTTGCTCTCCGGTACAACATAAACCGTCTAATTGTCGAGCCATTTAAAAAAGGTAGTTATGCTGCCGCAGACACATATTTCTTATTATGGTTAGGGTATAACACACCATTTGAAAGATTTACTGAATGAGTTGAGGGGAACTGACGTGATCACTATAAAATGTTGTAGTTTATCATTTTTTATATTACTGTTTATATCCAATTTATATCAAGCACGAATATACATTTTATTCAAATTTAAAATTTTCGAGTCTCTTCTGGGCAATGTGAATTTATTTAGTGACAAACGTTTAACCTTTAAACGAAAATGCTGTGTCATATGTGACACCTATGCCGTAAGTTGTCCACTCATGAGCTTGTAACAAACAGGACGGCTGGTGTGCTTAATACCCTCCTATTCAATAGTTAACTACATGTCAAAGTCACTGCAGGCTCAGTCCTCCACCATTTTTCGTACTTTTTTGGAGTATTTGTGCCGGTAGGTGTCGTATTTGACACAGTTTTTTTTTTTAAGTTCCCTTTTGTAATTTTTCTATGACACTGAATTCGCTATTTATCACTGAAGACGTGATTAGAAATGAACAATAAAGACAAATGGAAGAAAGTAATAGTAATTTATAAATAATAAAAATAAATAGAAGAAGTACCCGTCTTTGCTGTAAATGGCAAAGAAGTATTTGCGGTGAACACATAGAATACTAAGGTTTCCCTGAATGCTTTGCCAATAACGAATCGTCAAGTGAATAGTTTCATGTTTTTTATTTGTTTTTTCTTTCCATTATTTTCCAAATAAATGAGTGTCCTTATATTTTTAATTGTACTGTGTAGGTCAATATATCTATATAATTTTTTATACTTAGGTATATTTTTGTATAATAATAATATGCTACTAATATATGGTTCCTGGCTTATTTATTTCTTAAGAAAATGTATAGCACAGTATGTTATTATATAATAAGTATTACATAATATATTATTATACCATAAATATACGAGTATGTTTTGCATATTTTTATTTAATATTTCATTTTTGGCTCTCATTGGTGACGAGGGGGTGGAAGGTACTATCAAGTACACGCACACACTAACACACTATTCTTCTTAACTTTTCTAAATGCTATTCTGAGACAAGAAGAGTGATTCTAAACAGAATAAAATGGAAAAAATGCATATGGCAAATAGGTGACACCTACTTGTCAAATTTGTCCTGGGTCTCAGCCTTGTCGTTTAAAGGTTAAATAAAATCCTTAGTCCGACTCTGGCTAGAAAAGGTGGTAACCTGTAGATAACCCGTTCCAATTAGCAGGTGTAGTACAAAGTGTACGTTAATAAATCGCCAAAAACAAATATAAAAAAAATTCTTATATAATTAAATATATTGGATTTAATGCTTAAGTCAGTTGTAGCATTACAATTTTTTAAAAATCTTATAACGTAATTGACACTGTATAGGAACTTATACCTTTAGTTCATTGCTTGGAGCTATTATTTACATCAGCTATAACCTAAAATTAATAAAAAGAAGTTGTTTAACAATTAGCTAATGCTTATAATTATTTTGAAATAATGAACAACGTAATTTTAAATATATATTTCACCAGTCATTATAGTAGAAACGAGCTACTATTATCTGTAATTGGCGGACTGAAAATTTAAAGGAAGTATAATTTTTAATTGTTAATGATGTTTCAAAGTCAGAAGAACAATTAGACTTGGATTGTAAAACATGGCGAGAAGGCAATTAAAACTCATCTTTACTAAGGAACTCTCTCATTTCTTTTCCTTCTCTAATTAAATTTCATCGAAATTAAAAGAAAACTCAAGAAAAATACCTACGAGGCGTCAAGTTTTAATAAGCTGTAATTTTTTTTTATTTCGAAGAGCTTTCAGAGAAGAAGTTTGACGTCAATTTTCCAGTCGCTTCAAGAATTTTGGCGCTGTCATTTACAATATAATGATTCTGCGTTTACATTTATTACTCCTAGTCTCTATAACTTATAAAAGGGGCTGCGTAAACTAAGCAGATTTCCCATGTGAAGTTTAGTAATAGATAAATCTACATTATAACACAACGCCACGGTGAATATTATGCAAATAAAGCTAACAGTAATAAGAAATCTTTCTCCTCTCGACGGGAAGCGTTTGATAAGTAAACAGGTTTGCCAGCCTCTCACCAGAAAGAAAAACAATTACTGAAATATATCAGAATATAACACATTAATTTTATTGAGAACTATTTGCTATATCTAGTACTGTAATTTATAATAAGTCAGAATAATTGTTATCTCAATCAATCATCTTTTAGTAGTCCATATCATTATCACAGGGATGGGTGGGGGGGTGGGGTTCAAAATAACATATTTTCACGCATAATAAAGGTTTCTTGAACAAAATATTTGGTATTAAAGCTTGGAATAATGTGGTTTCTGTTGGTATATATAACAGAGTATTGTTAAAGTAACATGAGTAAAAGTGGGGATTTGCTGAAGGATGAAAACTGAAAAATGCCAATATCTTGGCTAATATTCAAGATAGATAATAGCTGTATTTATAGTACATATAATTTGCAGTAAGACTGGTTTTATACAAACTGAGATATTTCGAATTTTCAAAAATCTCCCCCTCTAAACCTTTCCCACTGGTTCGATTTCAGCCATTAACAAACTTAATCTTTCATTTTACGTAAAACGATTAAATACCGAGTTTAGTAACGATCAAACAAAAATTGCGACCACTAGAGCGTTAACAGACAAATATATATATATACAGTTTTGAACGGACCTCATTTTCGTCATCTCTTAGGTAGGGCCGATGGACATTTGAAGAAAAATTTCGAAAATCGCGTCATTAGTACGACCTCAATAGCTTATTTCCCTTAAGGGAAATCTGCTAAAAATAGAATGTTTATAGAGTTTGAACACTTTGGTAAAAAGCAAAAGACATTATATCGTAAAAAACTTATACATAATTTCTGTTTCAAATCTATAGAAGTGTCTATCGCAAAAGAGATAAACAAAATTTCTCGTGTGCTGTAATGAAACTCGGGTGACGAGATATATAATTATATTATCAATATCATAATTATATTATTTATAATATATTATCTATTTCTTCCTTTAAGCAGAGTTCCCTTAAGGGAAATATACTATTGTGGTTTTACATATGCCGCGATTTTCAAAAATTTGTCTCAAATATGTATTGATCGTACTTAGAAAATGACGAAAATGAAATTTGTTCAAAATTATATATATATATATATATATATATATATATATGTCTCAACTCTCTTAGTTAGATGGTAGGAAATTTGAAAATTCGGAATATATTCTATATTATAGATTGAGAAAGTCTATATTGAACCCATCTCAATGAAAAGGTATTTGCCTGTCAATGTTGTTACATACGTACGTACTTTCTCTATCACGAATATTAACCGAAATATTTGATATTTTTAGTTATAGCCTTTAGTAAACCTCTAATCAACAATCTTTACTGGAAGCTTAAATACCACATATTATTTTCATTAAACTTTTACAGTGTGTGAGATACATACAAATAAGTCGAACGACGACGTCATCATTGAAGATTTTACATTCTTAATTCGAAAATATTTATTTGTTCTATTACCATTTTTGATAATTATTTGTTTCATTGGACACTACATATCATATTAGTTAATGGCTGAAATCGGACCAGGAATGGGAGGGGGTGTACCCACATAGAAGGGGCGAATTCGAAAATCAAAACATCTCCGTTATTTTGAGTCGAATCGAAGAAGGTAAAAGAGCAATCTTGTTAAACTAATGATGTTCTACAATTGAAGGGCTGTGGAGTAGTAAAAACCCCGCTATTCAAAAAAAATGAAAAATGAGTTTAAGGAGTCATTATGTAGTGTACACGTTATTCAACCTTTTGCTTCATAATTGTTCTTAAATTCTTCATTTTAGCAGATTTCCCTTAAGGGAAATCAGCTATTGAGGTTGTACTCATGACGGAATTTTCGACATTTTTCTTCAAATGTCCATCGATCCTACTTAGTAGATGACAAAAATGAGGTCCGTTCAAAACTGTATATATATATATATATATATATATATATATATATATATATATATTTGTCTGTTACAGCTCTAGCTCTCTCAATTTTTTTTTGATCGGTACGAAAATCGAAATTTAGTCGTTTTATGTAAAAAGAAAGATCAAGAAACGGCTAAAATCGGACCAGTGGGAGGGGGGGGGGGGTTTAAAGGGGAGGATTTTCTAAAATTCGAAATATCTCCGTTACTATACGTCGGATCGAAAAATCGTATAAAATCAATCTTATTGCAAATTACATTTACTATAAATATTGTTCTATACATATTTTACGTATAATGAGTATTAACCGAGATATTTGTATTTTTTGTAATGAGTTCCGCTTTCAGTAAACCCCCACTCCTACTTGGGAAATATTAATAATAAGCTGATATCTCATGAACCACCTCATTATTAGGTTAAATACAAAATATTGTTTTCAACAAAGCTTTATTTTACGAGGTACAAACAAATACGTTCTGTTGACCCCCCCCCCTTTTTCTTGGACTACAAAAATCTGAGTGATTGAGATAGAAATTATTTTGATTCATTTCAAATTACTCCACTAACTATAGTAAATAGTTTCCAATTAAATTAATATTTTATATTCAGATAAATTTCTTTAATTATTTGTTTTTCCGGTCTACCTATCGATACTGCGCTACAAGGTTGGCTAACCAGTTTATTTACAATCCAGCCGTATTACGTTGTAGGGACTATTAACTTATATTGTAAATTCACTGAATGATTTCTAATTGCCGTTTGTAATTATTCACTAATATTCACGGAAGTGTTACCTGTATGTATATTTATCTATTGTAAACCTTCGCTGGCTAACCTGCTTGTTCCTTAATCATGTGAAAATATCATAACCGTCTGAATCGTATTTTGCCCCTCCCCTTTCTATTTTCTTCCTGGATTCCTAAATTTGGAATGGTTGTGATTAAAATTATTCTGGTTTATTATTAATTACAGTACTAGATATAATCAATAGTTATGAATAAAATTTATAACTTATATTCAAATATATTTCCGTAATTGCTTTTATTTCCGGTAAAAGCTGGCTAACCTAATTGTTTACAACTCAGACTGTTTGCTATCAGGAAGGTTCTTACCATTTGACTTGCCCTTTATTTGTTTACTTAATTAGTGACGAAATTCATTAAATAACGTCCTAAAATCCCACTCTGGCTAGGTTGGTCACCTGTAGATAACCTGTTAATAAATAAATAATAATGTTTACTTAATATTCACAGCAGTATTAAGTCTTACAAATAATAGATATTCTGTGGTACTATTTAGTGTTGTTGTAATAAGTGTTCAGAGCGCTGCTATCATTAAAGGTGAGTCCATATTTTGTGTTCTTGTTGTTTTTTTGAGATTGAATTGTTTTTAATTTAATCTCGGAGCCTAACGGACGAGAGTTACTTTCCCGCCAAAAGCTAGTTCGGCCGTTTCCTTGACTGGCTTGGCTCTCGTGAAATTTCTCTATTGTAAAACTTCACGTGGGAAATCTGCTTAGTTTACGCAGCCCCTGCGTGACGGACTTTTATTTCTAGTTACAATTATTAAATAAAATAAACAAGTAACTCAATATGCCAAATATTATTTCTTTTACCTGATCATGTTAAATATATGAATTCGGCTTTTAGGTTTTTGTTGAATTCCACTATGAACCCCATTAGTCCAGTACATTCTTCTTCCCCATCGAAAGAAGATATATTTAATTATCAGTGAATTAGTACAGATAACATTCCTGATTCCCAATGAGATTATTAAAAAAATATCAAAATTTTACTCTCGTGGAATGAAGATAAACTTTTTTTTTTTTTTAATTTACCAAAAAAGGGTTTTATTGACTAGTGGGTTTTTTGCTAGAACCCTTAAATTGTAGTCCTATGCGTCTTCTCTTAAGTCAAATATAATGTGAGTTTTCAGGACTTTAGTGTTCTCAGCAATCACTAAACTCCCACAAATTGATTCCCACAAATTTTTTTGACTCCCACAAATTTTTTCTTAAAAAGGGAGAATATAAGTCCACATTACAAGTGTGTCATACCAGCAGGTGGGAATCTGCTTAGTTTTCGCTGCCTGTCAAAATAGTAATTTTCAGTTAATAAAATTGAACTATGTAATATCTGTGACCTTTGAATCATTCACCATTTTCGGTGTTAGCTTAACATTTAAACCAGAAGATTATAACTCTAATGAAATGAAATACTCTGTCAAACCTTTTCTTAAACAGAAATTCAAATCTTTTCTAGTCTCAAATATTGTGTAGCCACGGAATGACAGAGACATTATTATTTCTGTTAAACGAGCTCAGAACCTTTCTCGGCCTCACAAGTCGACATAAATAATCCTATTCAGAGACATATACCATCGGCATCAATTATGAACAAATTTTTCCGTCGCTCTTGTCCAACTGCCGTCCTAACAAAGACAGATGGCGTGGTGCATATATCAACTCCAGGGGCACTAGGTAAGGGCTAGGTCCTAATAATTTGGAATAATGACGCGGGGGACGCACCCCTAATAAATCTTGGTTCTTCACTAATTTTAGACAAGGAACACCTTTTCTTAATGAGACACGCTGCCTGCACACCCCTTTCCGCTACGGCTCCATCTCTACACTCAAGATCCCCCCTCCTACATTTTTCCCTAACTTAATACAGTGTCGCGCTCTGACGGGAGTGTGGAATAATTTACTCTAACAAGAGGTCTAGAGTTACTGAATAAATATAAATGTGTGGTAGAAAAACAGTGTCGGTTACTCTTTCACTTGGTTTATGGCTCCCTTACCGGCTACTAACGAACTTCCTGCCATATTTATTTGGGATAATTTAAACTGCTACTGTTATCAAAGAGAATATATTACACAAACGTTCCCGCAGCTTTACTTCTACCACAAACTATATGATACCACATTTGCATTTGGAAATAATTCATGGTGTTTTAGAATGAGGAGACCCCAAATTCATAATTATATTTTGGAGAGTAATTGCTTGTTGACATTAATGTACGGAAGTATGCATATTGATAGATATTTTTAGAAATATTCTTAATTTTGAGATATTCAGAACTATTGCTAATAGTTTGCATTCAGCTAAGGCAATTTAGTAATTTGATCATTTCATAAGGTATGTTTTAAGTTTTGTGTTTGATGGCATTCTGTAAGTAAGTGTTCACCGACAAGTATTCCTGCGTTGTCTAAAAACTCGTCAACCTGTTCTTGTCATGAGGTGCATTTTTGTTATCCAGACGTGAACGCGTAATAACTTCCCCGATTTAGACCATTAACGAATACGATTGTTCAGATAAAATATTAAATATCGAATAAGTTGTCGATAAAAATAACCTGGCCCGCTAGAGTGTGATGTATGTGTATGTGGGAGGGGGGGGGATATAACATATATTACTTATGTATTATTTATATATGTATGTATGTATGTATGTATATATATATATATATATATATATATATATATATATATGGTATATCAAATAAAGGGTTAGTTACACCAGTATAAATGATATTGTTGTCACACCTATCGGTGAAGATCATTTTGAATGCACCTCGAGTTCGGTACCTTCTAGGTAAGATTGACGGGCATTTGAAGAAATTCTTCGAAAACAGCGTCATGAGTACAACCTCAATAGCTGATTTCCTTTAAATTAATTAATTTATTATCTCGGTTAATATTAAAGATTTACATAAAGAACTAGATAAGGCCCCGGATTCGCCCGGGAAAATCATTCAGCCTCAATTTACCTGAATGATGATGGTATTGTATTTTGGGCTTTGCTTTGTACAATATTTTTACATTTTCCCGTCACTGCTTAGGGATTACACGTGAGTAGGGCGCGCTGTTAATATTAAAAGTTTTTGTCATGTACTTAATTCTACAAAATAAACAATACTTTTATATTATCCGTTTCCAGTGTATATATCTTTTTTATGCAAACATAATCATAGATTATCGTATTAACCATATTATTTATTATCATGGAAATATCATGAAAGAATTTTGCATTCCGGAACATCTATACATAAAGTTTTTAGGATATAACTGATTTATACTTCGGTATACGATAAAAGTGTGAATAACAAAAGTTACTCTAAATAACAACATAAGCAACTTTTGTCATGTGCATATTTGCAGAAAAATCAATAAGAAACGAAATATCGCTATTTTTAATTTCAGGCCTCCCTTATAACCCCCACTCCTGTCCGTCTCAGAGAGTATTAATATAGCCTAATGCCTAAGTTGGGTTAGTGGTAATATACATACCCAAGTTTCATAAAATTCGGTTTACGATTCTATAAAGGACATACAGAGAAACATTCATTTTTATATTTAAAGATTTTCAGAACTCGACTACTTCACCCCTACAATAATCACATCTGCAGAAATCTATCAACCACTCAAAGAAGAAATTAATACAAACTGGCAACATATGTGGAATGAAACCCAGAACATTAAACTAAAAACTATTAAAACCACCATCCGTCTATGGAAATATTCGACAAGAGACCACAGAAGAGATGAAGTCGTATTAGGAAGACTCCAAATAGGGCACACAAGATTTACGCATTGTTATCTTATGACAAAAGATCAACCCCCGATTTGTGAGAAGTGTAACACAGACTTGACTATCTACCACATTTTAATGGAATGTCATAAGTATACAGATATTCGAAACGAATGCAATATTTCCAATGATATAGCAGTGGCCCTCGAAGATGACCCCAAAGAGCTAGATAAATTGTTTAATATTGTGAAAATTACGTATTTATACAAAGAAATTTAAACTACAATTTTTTTTGTATCATTGTTTATATAGTATTATTAAAATGACGATATTGATGAGGATACCAAAACTTGAGTTATAGATAGACCTGGCAGTTTTTCGCCCTAAAACACTATGAAACAAACAAACCACAGATTTTCAGAAAAGCATTTATAGAGCAATAATTTTGGGAAATAAAAGATGGTTTTATAGCACTGATTTGGCTCATAATAACAGAGATTTTTCGATTTATTAAAACAATTATTTTATTATTTATTAACGTGAACTTTTCGCAACTAAGGCTAATTGGGAAAAGGAGGATCAAGTTCGCTAATGGCTGAAATCGGACCAGTGGGAGGGGAGGGGGTTTAGAGGGGGATTTTCGAAAATTCAAAATATCACCGTTATTATGCGTCGGATAGAAAAATTGTATAGAAACAATCTTATTGCAAAATAAATGTACATTGTACATGTATATTAACCGAGATATTTGCATTTTTATTCTGTATGTAGTCGCCAGAGAGGTCTGGCGGCCGTTTCCGTAACTGTTCGTCCCTCGTGAATAGGTTTAGAAATCCCTTACTACTACGGTTGTCATTGGGTAGATTTCTCTACTGTAAAACGTCACGTGGGAAATCTGCTTAGTTTACGCAGCCCCTGCGTGACGGAAGTTATACTTTCTAAATGAATCACTTAAATATAGAGTTTGATAACGTTAGTTTCATTTTCTAGTTAGAATCTATGAAAATTGAAAGACATTTTCCGATAATCGCATAGAATCACATCAGAAGATTTGCCTCTAGGGAAATCTGCTCCAAATGGTCAAGCCTGTGAACAGGTCAGCTGTGATGGGTTTAGTGGGGCATTAAAGAATTACTAATGGGGAGAGGAAGGAAGGGAATCGCATAAAAATAAACAAGGATGAGAGAGAGCAATAAAGATGGCGGTGGTATATAGCGGACAGGCATCAGTCAGTTGCCGGTAGCAGGATAAATCAGTCAGCCTTCCCTCTCCGAGCATATATATCTATCCATCCTCTCTACCAATACCACCAAATGATGCCAGCTTTTATTTTCCCCCCGGATTTATTCTTCCAGCGCTATTCCAGACAATGGGAGAAGTCCGTCGATGCTTTACGTCAAGTTCTGAGTCGTGAAGATGTACCTTGAAACGAGATGAAACCTGAGACGGGTTCGGTCAGGACACTGCAGATGGCTGCTACCCTCTCAACAGCGTTGGAATGTCGCGCACATGTTCGGCAAGGTGGATTCAGGAGTCACTTTTTACCAGCAAGGGTCTTTTACGTCGTTTTCAAGATAAGATCGAAAGACGTTCAAGAACATTTTCGAAAATCCCGTCAAGATTACAACCTGAATATCTTCTTACCCTTCAGTGAAATCTGCTAATAAATATTTATTTATATGTATGTTCTTCAAATTTTATGGCAAAGGGGATCAAATAACATTTTAGGGGCTCAGGTTGGCCATGCAAGTTAAGGCGTTAGTCTTAATCTCGCGTGGTAGACCTAGAGTGGCCCACCTTGGCTAGAAATTTATGGTAACCTGTAGATAATCCGTCCCAATTAGCCATTAGTAGCATAAAGTAGACGTAAATAATAATAAACAAAAGAAATATAACATTTTATCTTAAAATAATCGTCTTTATATTATGACGCGAAATAATCGAGTTCAAGATTGACTTGTAAATAATCAATTTTTAGTCAGCTGACTTAACCTACCTCGGGAACCTCTCAGTATGATATGCCTCCTCTGTGAGGATAGTCGCAACGTAATGTAAAAGGTAAACGAGCACTTCAGAAATGTAAGTAGCAATTTATAATTATATTTAATAAATATATCATAGATGTAGACACCTACTAATACAATATATAGCAAATGAATTATTAAGGGTTGTTTTAAATTAATTTTGTTAATAATTTTTAATATATTTTTCTTTTAAAAGGGGTAGCCTTTGAAGAGGTGGCAAATAAGCCACGAAAGATGTAGGGCAGTTTGAATAAAGTTTGCACCGAAAAAATGTTTTTTATTAGTTACCCTTGACAAATAATTTGAAGAATATATAAATAATATTGGGTCCAGAATAAGAAGATTAATTTATACTTTTCTAAGTGTGGGGAGGTCTAAAAGTTCGACAATTTAAACGTCTGTCATAATTTCATGTAATCTGATAACGAACAAATATCAAATAATACATAAAAGCAATATTATTAAGGAGGAGCGATATATGTCCCCTGACTGTTTGAGAGCAGTTAGAAGGGGAACTAATAGGTTTGTTTACACCGCTCTCTTCTGGCGACAATACCAATTATAGCTTTATACTCTTTTCCTCTTCCAGGGGCAGTGCCTTCTATAATACCGCCGTGGAAAATAATAGCCATTAACAAAGTACAGCCCCCCCCCCCCTGCAATATATTATAGGCTTATACTCGGGAAGTAGCGAAGAAAGTATATTTCAGGATATAGCGCTCCCCACACAGAATTGCCAAGGCTTTGCAGGAAATTTCTAAAGGTTATAATAAAGGAATGCTATATTTAACGACATATTCAAGCTAATATTATATCTGCACTACTTATAATAATGCAAGTGCATTTCTTTTGACAGAACAATTCACTCAAACGTTTTAGAGCCAAATTATAAAAGTCCTCAAAACAAGTTACATTCTTGCTTTAGGGAAGTTGATTTAAAAAGTGAATATTGATGTTTTCTACGCTTGCAAACTTGATAGATATTTCATGTAACATTGATAACCGGAAATGAGGTTTTAGCAAATTTCTCTTAAGGGAAATCAGCTATTGAGGTTGTACTCATGACGGAATTTTCGAAATTTTTCTTCAAATGTCCATCGATCCTACCTAGTAGATGACGAAAATGAAGTCCGTTCAAAACTGTGTGTGTGTGTGTGTGTGTGTGTGTGTGTGTGTGTGTGTGTATATGTATATATATATATATATATATATATATATATATATATATATGTCTGTTACCGCTCTAGCGGTCGCAATTTTTGTTTGATCGGTACCAAACTCGATATCTAGTCGCTTTATGTAAATAGAAAGATCAAGTTCGTTAACGGCTGTAATCGGACCAGTGGGAGGGGGGGGGTTAGAGGGGAGGATTTTCGAAAATTCGAAATATCTCCGTTACTATACGTTGGATCGAAAAATTGTACAGAATTAATCTTATTGCAAATTAAATTTACTATAAATACTGTTATACACATTTATTCTTTATCTTGAGTATTAACCGAGATATTTGCGTTTGTATTGTGTGTGTGGTCGGCGGGAGTCGGCTATGTTCGGGACTTTCTGCCGAGAGCTCTGGCGGCCGTTTCCGTAACTATTCGTCCGTCTTGAATAGGTTAAGAGATAATTTACTACTACAGTTGTTATTTATCAACTGTATAACTTCACGTGGGAAATTTGCTTAGTTTACGCAGCCCCTGCGTGACGGACTTTTCTTGTATTGAGCTACTGCGTCTTTGTGCCAGTTCTCATTAGCAATTACGTAAATATTACTGTTGTTTTTTTGTTTTTGTTTTTTTTCATTTGGAGTTTTATATTTCCGACAGAGCATTTTGACAAACGGAGCCATTAATTATGAAATATCCATGGACAGAAAAATGGACAATAAAATAAGATGATAATAATATTAATTTATTTTTTTTATGTCTTAATTTAACAATTCATACTTTTCCTTAAGGTTATAACAAGTGGAGCTCAAATAAGCTGTGTGAGTTAAGGCGCTGGTCTTAATGTAACATGGTTAAACCTACAGTGGCGAGTTCCCGCCATGGTAATAGGAATTTATTTAATGACGAACTCATTAAATAAAGTCTTAAGTTCCGATCTGGATAGAAATGGGTGGTAACCTGATGATCTTCCCAATTAGCTGTACGTATGCATTTTTACATGCGGTGTGCAGAAAAAATTAGCTGTAGTAGCACAAATAAATATCATTTAAATAAAATAGCTGGCAAAGCCACCTTATTAAAATATCAACAGTCACAGTAAAAATAAAAAGCACCATTACGTTTTCTCCAGTGGATAGTAATAGCTAATAGGAACATTTCTAATCTATCTAGTTCTAATTGTTCATCATTCTAGTCTATATAATTGTTGTCGAAAATATGTATCTTTGAGAGATTTTTCTTTATTGTGTCAATATTTGGGCTGTTGTTGTTTAGTAGTTCTGGAAGATAAGTAGGTACGTTCTTACCCGTTATTAGTATGCAATATCAAGTAAGTATGTGATAGTTAATCGTGTATTACGCAGTGAACATAATAGTAGTTCAGTCTTAATCATGAGGCCACCGAGGCCCGTGAATGTTCATGTCTCAAACGAGCAAGAAGATCTTTTCTTATAGTATTCTGTTTACTTGACTGTCATTAGTGAATAGTGTCTTTTATTTCAAGTAGTTTCGTGTGTGTTTCTGAAGACATTTATGTTGATCTATCTTTAATAAGTTTAAGGACTTTGTATGCTGTAATGGGAACAGTATGTAATGCGTCAAGTTCAATCGGTAAATATATAAGATGATAAAACCTTCGCAACAGTCAAAGTATCAATTCTCAGTTATTTTTGAACCAAACTACTAGAATACTGATGCAAATGGCAGGGCATTGAAAAAGATTGCATGGAATATCATAAGAGTTTCTATGAAATTATTAATGCCAAATATCAAGGATTAAAGAATGAGCTACCTATTTAATATGACTTACCTGATGATGTAGGAATCAATACGAAAGTAATATGAAATTATGTTATTCATATTGGGTGGGGGGTCTAACCAAATAGAGAGAGAGATCGCGAGAGGGTGAGATGGAATTCGATAATTCGAAATATCTGCTATTTTGAGGTGGATCGAAAAAAGTATTCGTCTTATTCAAAATTGATTATCTAATTGAAGTTCCAAACACTTTCGTCTCAACTCAAAAATTATGTGGGTATTTGTGTTTTTATGTATTCAGCCATCTGTAAACTCCAGCTTCTAATAATCAGATTTTACCAATTGAAGCAATTGAGTTACAAAATAGACTTACTTGAAAATCCCACACAATAATTAAAAGACAGGAACATAACAGACGACTCGGACAACTTTAAGGACTGCTAACCAGAGCATCTCACTTGACTACCGATGACAAACTAACAATATACAAGTTACTACTTAAACCAATATGGATGGACTTACGCAATAGACGTTTGGGGTACAGCAAAACCTTCGAACATCAGACGCATCCAGACTTTCCAATCCAAGGTCCAACCATAGTAGATGCTCCATATTATGTCACCAACCACACTCTTATCACCATAAAGATCTTAATATCACATTTGTAATGGATCTAATTCCCTTCAGATTCGAAAAAGTCCACAGGAGGCTATTCAATCTTCCTAATCCAGAAGTCCTAGCCCTTTCCAGTACCACTCATCCATATTCCCCAACTCAGCGCCTCAAGAGACAATGGCCCAGAGATCTCCTATAGCAGTGTAAAGTGAAGTGATAGCAGTGACTATTTTCTTATCAATTCCTTTATTCCTCCTTAGCTCTTGACTTCCTTGCCAGGCAGGGAGAGGCTGCTCTTCTCATTGTGGTGAAGGGGTGTAGCTTCTTCGAGAGTGATGGAGGACGGTTGTATTGTACAGATCACATTAAAAAAGGCATTTAAATGCAGGCTGTAATATTCTTAATAAAATAAAAGAAAAGAAAATTCTGTTAAACTAGGCTATTCCTAAGAGAGAAATAGAAAATATATGGTGAGATGATAAGACCAGTGTGTTACTAAAAGAAAGAGGGAAATCTGTTTTGTTAAGTAGATGAACCTTTTAGTATATTGATCTGAAAATTCAGAGCGTCAAAGGCAAAATCAAAATAAATCCTACATAGAAACTGAGCGTACGATAAAGAAATGCGATAAGATAAGATTCCATAAAGTTGTTAGCGCATTTCCCCATCTATAAATACAGAGAGAAGTGGCTCGTTACAGTATATAGGATGTTAGTCATGCATTTTATCAAGGTTTCCGCCCGACTCAACAGAGACTCTTGGCAACCCCTGCTTAAGTTGTACTTTTAAATAACCCCCTCCCCCCTTCAACTCGCCGTTCCTATGAAAGATAAGCCCCTACCAGCCAGCAACTTTCTCAGCCTAAGTCATTAACCTTAGCCAAGCACGATCCACCCCTTCGGAGTCTCTCTGCAAAGTCCTCATCTCTTCGGCCATATAATTCATTACGTTTCCTCCCGAACTCATTAGACATTTTCGGTCGAGTCGCTTTTGGAGAAAATTACGCTGGAAACCGCACTGGGACAAAGGTAAAGTTTTGTTCGGAATGGCCCCGCACTGACACCATTAACCCTTCATTTGGGTCACGACTCCACGGGAAAATTCGAGAATTGGACCTTATCTCTGAGGAAGTTATGGGCTTAAGAGGGTAGTTACACTGCCGTATATACGCCTTCCACGAACCTGTTAGGATATCAGGGAAGAACATAACTGATGGTGACTTTTTGCACCATTGATTATTACAGCCACTGGTGTAAGAAATAAAGATAGCGAGGAACTCAGCCATTTCTATGGTTGACCTTTCAGAATCCTTTAAAATATTTCTTAAAATACGCCAGAGCTTAGACAGTGGGAAGATAACTAACTGGATTCCCACAAGTCCATGCATCTACCAAAAACAAAATAATTGTGCCTTTTTTTCTAAACACCCGCCAATAGGACTCTATTAATGTTTAATTCACCATTTTTTTTTTATTATATGTCAAAATATCATTCTATACTTACAGTCAGCTAAGAAGTATAAGTTCTTTCTTGTTGGATATGAATTTGAGTAGGCTGTTCGCGTAAAGAAGGAAGATCAACTGAAAATACTTTGCAGGAAAACACCATTTTCGTAATTGCGGCATCACACAACATATTTCCATATATCACACAAAATAAAGGTCTGGTAAAAATAATATTTGGTTTTATGCATGCAATAATTCGTTTAATGATTTACCGGATTATTTTTAACGTGATATGATAAAAAGCGGGACTAACTAAAGGATGAAATAAAAATAAAAAACGCAAATAGTTCGTTTAATATTCCGGAGTCGAGGTTCATAAAACAACATTTGTTGACCATAAAAATTTTTACAAGTTTGGTTTCATACGATTTCTTCGATACGACGTGTAATAATTCCGATCGGAGGTACAAAGAAATGGTATTCAATTTTTAAAGTTCCTCCCCTAAACTCCACCCCCACTGATTTAATTTCAGCACTTAACGAATTCAATATTTATTTTTCTAATATCGAGTTTGGCGACAAACAAATATAATTTTCGACCGCTAGAGTGTGTGTGTGTGTGTTGTGTATATATATTATATATATATATATATATATATATATATATATATATAATATATATACACATATATATATATATATATATATATATATAATATATATATACATATATATATATATATATATATATATATATATATATATATATATATATCGAATCTGCTAAAACAAGTAGCTTTTAAATGGTGAATTCTCATACCTCGGACTGTTGTCACGTCTAATTGTTTAACTTTCTGATGAAAAATCGAAGGGTTTGTGGCGCGGAAATAAAAATTGTAGATATCTCACAATATTACATATGCAGAAGATTTGTATGGAACCCCTTTTGGTTCATCATGAACAAGATCTATAATTGATGTTCTATAATATTTTTGGTCCACTACACTGGAATAGAGAGAACGTATATTTCTTTCGAAAGAAATAGTTCAACTATTCCTCTTTGTCTATCTGCTCTTCCCCGGCCTCTTAGTCAAACTAAGTAAAGCAAATTTTCCGTAGCTCTTCGACTAACTTTTTCAGGCTACACATCGAATTAAAAAAAATCTAAAATAACTACGTTACTATTAGTCAGATTAAAAAATGTTTTAGAAACAATCTCGTTAAACTATTGGTGGTCTACAATCGGAGGCATTGTAGCTCAAATTTTAAGGAAGTTATTTCTACGTTTTGTTTTCCGGCTTCTATAAACTCTCCCTTCTATTTTTGGCATTTTTACTTAGGAATGTAAAATATAAGATGATTATTATTATTTATTAACATCCACCTTTCGTTACTATGGCAAATTGGGACGGGTTATCTGCTGGTTACCACCCTATTCTAGCCATATTTAATGAGTTCGCCACTGAATAAATTCCACTCGCCCAGGCGAGAATAGAACTTGCTACTCCCACTTCTTGCCATGTGAGATTAAAACCACGGCTTTATCTCACATGGATCCCCTTCAAAATTGCCATTCGTTACAATATAAAAAGCCCGTCACGCAGGGGCTGAGTAAACTAAGCAGATTTCCCACGTGAAGTTTTACAATAGAGAAATCTGCCCAATAACACCTGTAGTAGTAAGGGATCTCTAAACCTATTCACGAGGGACAAACAGTTTACGGAAACGGCCGCTAGAGGAATGTCCCGAACATAGCCGGTCCTGCCGACCACGCACAGAATACAAATGCAAATACCTCGGTGAATATTCAAGATACAGAATAAATGTATAGAAAAATATTTATATTAAATTTAATTAGCAATAAGATTGATTCTATACAATTTTTCAATTCGATTCATAATAACGGAGATATTTTGAATTTTCAAAAATCCCCCCTCTAACCCCCCTCCCACTGGTCCGATTTCTGCCATTAACGAACTTGACCTTCCTTTTTACATAAAACGATTAAATTCCGAGTTTGGTAACGATCAAACAAAAATTGCGACCGCTGGAGCGTTAACAGACACATATACATACATATATATATAATTTTGAACGGACCTCATTTTCGTCATCTCCTGGGTAGGATCGATGGACATTTGAAGAAATTTTTCGAAACTCGCGTCATGAGTACGACCTCAATAGCTGATTTCCCTTAAGGGAAATCTGCTAATATAAAATGAAATTAGGTCAATAGTGTATCGTGATATCTACTCTTAGTTTACGCATCTCCTGAGTGATGGCCTTTTAAATAATTTAAAATCTATTACTAAAATGGATAGTTCACTGTATGTAAATATTTCACTAAGTAGAAAAAGTCCGTCACGCAGGGGCTGCGTAAACTAAGCAGATTTCCTACGTGAAGTTTTACAATAGAGAAATCTGCCTAATAACAGCTGTAGTAGTAAGTAACCTCTAAACCTATTCACGAGAGGGACGAATAATTACAAAAACGGCCGCCAGAGCTCACGGCGGAAAGTCCGAACATAGCCACTGCTGCCGAGCACATGCAGAATACAAATGCAAATATCTCAGTTAATATTCAAGATAGAGAATAAATGTATATAACAATATTTATAGTAAATGTAAATTGCAATAAGATTGATTCTACAATATTTTTCGATCCGACGTATAGTTACGGAGATATTTTGAATTTTCAAAAATCCCCCCCTCTAAACCCCCCCTCCCACTGGTCTGATTTCAGCCATTAACGAACTTGATCTCTCTTTTTACGTGAAACGCTTAAATATGATGTTTGGTAACGATTAAACAAAAATTGCGACCGCTAGAGCGTTAACAGACAAATATATATATTTATAGATATATATATATATATATATATATATATATATATATATATATATATATATATATATATATAATTTTGAACGGACCTCATTTTCGTCATCTCCTGGGTAGGATCGATGGACATTTGAGGAAATTTTTCAAAACTCGCGTCATGAGTACGACCTCAATAGCTGTTTTCCCTTAAGGGAAATCTGCTAAAATGGTGATATTTTGCTACACCATGCCTAATCTCCAAATGAAACTTAATTTCACTATCACGTTAAACCACAAAAAAAAAAAATCCTTGAAAGGCCACTGTTGGATTTTTATCTTATAGTTCTTCATTATGCAAGCAGTAACACTAAAAGTTGACGGATTTAGCTCACTTTGTTTAAAGTGAAGAATGAAAATATGAGACCATTGACTAAAGGGCTAACATAACTCGCCACGGCTGGTTGAATTCATGGCTTTTCAACAATGTAGAGAGAGAGAGAACTTGAACGTTCCAACAAAAGTTGTAGCTGAGTCTAAATGTAAGGACTCTTAGTTGGGGGGGGGGGGAGGTGGAACTCATTTAAAGTTCATCACTAGCAAATCCACGCTCGTTATAACTTCAAGTACAAATGCTTATGAGGCTCAAGTAGATCAGAGTTACTCCAGTCTCCGACTTAAGTCTCCTTAGCCACATTATTAACTTCAATTATTAAATGAAGCACAGTTTTAAACCGTAGTCTTTGATCGCTTACATTCCCCTAACATTATATTTTCACACATCATAATTAACGAGGGAGAAATGTCTCACTAATTCGTACCTCTGAATAAAAGTATTTAGTATTAAAATGAAATAAAACTGCCGGTTAAGTTAATATTTTCCCAATAGCCAACCTCATCACGTCCGCAAGCAGAATAAAAATGCAAATACCTCGCTAATATTAAAGTTAATGAAAATATGTAAATAACAACATTCTTCATCTTTTAGTTTTCAATAATATTGGTTCTATACAAATTTTTGATCCGACGTATAGTAACGGAAATATTTCGAATTTCCAAAAATCCTCCTCACTTAACACCCCCCCTCCACTCGCCCTATTTCAGCCATTAACGAACTTGATCTTTTATTTTTTGCATTAAAGGAATAAACATCGAGCCTGGTAACGATCAGACAAAAATTACGACCAGAAAAAAAATATATATATATATATATATATATATATATATATATATATATATTGTAACGGTCGAGCCTGAGGTTCGCCGCTGTCTCTCTATCTCTTTGAGATCAGAGTGATTAGTACTGGGCTTTAAAAGAGGTAGCAGCACCTGTCAAGGGACCGACAGCGGAGCCCTGTGAATCCAAAGGTCAATTGAGCAGGACAGGAATCGCGAGTCGACTCCCAAGATGCAAACAGAGTAAGTGTTTCTTTAATTATCTAGCCTAATTGTGCTATATCTCTGATTAAATAGATAAATAAGCTCTTATAGCAGAGATGGTGGAAACGGGAATGCTTGCCGTGCAATATATGACCCTGAGAAGTAGCCGGTAAATAGATTAAATTTAATTAATAATAATTATAATTAACCTTTCATTATAATATATATATATATATATATATATATATATATATATATATATATATTAGAACGGACCTCATTTCTCCTGGGTAGGATTGATGGACATTTGAAATTTTTTTTCGAAAATTGCGTTTGAGTATTACCTCAATAGCTTGTTTCTCTTATGGGAAATCTGCTAAAACTCATAATTTAGAATAACATGCCCAAAAAGATTTAATATTGTAGTATAATATTCAAGAGTAGAAAAAAAAGATAAAATAATTTTAATTGAAAAATTGTACAATAATGTTTAATTTATATAGTTGTTAACCAATTATGACCAGGAAAAATTTTTAATCTTCAGGACCAATATAAATTTCTTTACAGAACTAAGTATAGAAAAAGTAAATAAAGCTTAAACAATTTTAAACTATTTTCTCTTCAGAAATGTTAATTATGTACGTCTGTGCATCGGGCTTGTAGATTAATAATTTTTACGGATAATTGGAATGAACAGAATTTAACTAATATTACGATTTTTCGTTCTGTAAGGATTGCGGATGGACCCCAAATATTAACCAAATAACATAACCTACTAAATTATTACTTATAATTTTTATAATTGTCATGTTGTCACAAGAATGGTTTTCCTTTTGTAAGACTTGTTCTAAGCAAGGCGGTTGACATCGTTCCGGCTTTCCATTTATTTACAATATTGCTAAGAGCAATGTATATGTAAATAGGAGTGGTTTTTAAATTGAACAGCTGGGACCAGCCCAGTGATATTTTCCCTGGTTTTCATCCCCTAATTGGATCTGGTTTACTCCTTTCGCCAAATCCCCATCTCTCACATTTTGGCCATTTAATAGAAAAATATACATTTGATGTGAAATCTTAACGAAAAATTTGTATCGTTGCCTCTAAAAAAAAATAATTCTTTTCTTTGATATTCATGACACAATATTACTTACTTAAGGATACCTCGTGTCCAGCTTAAATTGCAAGTCTTTATTATTTTTGCACTGAGTTTATTCTGAGAGAAATTGAGGATAGAATGTGTTATGACATCGCCAGCAGGACGTTCCAGTTCAAGGAGAATCTGATTAGCTTAAGGAGCTCCTGCCTGACGGACATTTTTTTATTGGCTACTTTACATTGGATACCACCGACCAACATCGTAGTAATAGGACATGCTCCTACGTTGCTGCTCTTGTGAAGGATATTGATAATAATCAACAACGTGCATGCACGTGTGTATGTGCACGTATTGTCTACAACAATAATAACATGTTTGTTATTTCTTAAGGTTTTTTGTTTGTCAGTGAGGACTGATTATGGGGCTTGGCCTCTGAAAGTGCACTCACTGCATATATTCAAGCACCTGTAGAGGACAAGTCGTTTTTATTGATCCCGATGGATGTATAACTGTTCCTGTACTTGCAAAATTTAGGTTTGTAATGCAATGCATTTAATTTAGGTTGAGACTGCTTGCAATGTGGTTATATTGAAGTTGAAATAAATTTTAGTACTAAATACCAGCAGATGGCGGGTTAGGGAATTGGGAAGGGAGACATACTTCCTCTAGGCTGGCGACCTCGAGACTGATAAGGCAGACTCAAACTGATAACACACGATACTTAAAATCAGCTGATACAATCGAAAGCTACGGAACAAAATTTTGCAATAGATTACACCGTAATATATACATTTTGTAAAAGAAAAAAAAAAGAAAAGAAAAAAAGTATAATACTTTCTAGAAGAAGAATTAAACTAAAGTATTTATTTAATGGGATATCAAAAAATGCAATTATTATTGTTATTAGTGTACACGTGTTTTTTAACAATTTTTCCTTTCAATCAAGAGATATATATCGAATGACTATCCAGATGAAAAAAATAAATTATATTTGAAAATTTTTAATTGTTCAGAAAAATGAAATATGGAAAATTTAAAATATTAGTATAACATAATATTTTGAGAAATAACACTTATGAGTAGTTATAAACAAATGTGCATTCTAATATAAAAATGGCACACCTAGAGTGGTATGTTTGATTCCCGCATGTGCATAGTGCCGGAATTCATTAAATAAAATCCTTAGTCCCAGACTGGCTAGAAAAAGATAGTATCCTGTAGATAACCCGTCCCAATTAGGCTGAGTTGTATAAAATGGACATTATTAAATAAGTTATAATTCAATATTTAAAAAAGCCCATCACGCAGGGGCTGCGTAAATTAAGCAGATTTCTCTATTTTTATGAAGAGGAGATTTATTGAAGGCTGAACACAAGAAAATCCACATAACTAGCCTCATATCGAGTGACAAAAAAAACCTAACAACTATCGTAGAGCATTAATTAATCTTTGTTAAATTTAACAAGATTGGGTTGGGTCTTGGGTATAATATTTTTCGACCCGACTCATAATAAGGGAAGAATTTGGAATTTTCTAATACACTCTCATTAAAATTTTATTGTAAACTTAGTTTCCTGTAATGTTGTTATACAAATTGTTTTCTGTATTAATATTATCGGAGGTAAGTGATTTTTTTTTTTACTCATTTCTTATTAATAATAGCTTAAATGCCAAGTATAGCTTTCATTTAACTTATACTGTGTTGAGATACATGTGCAAATATTTTCGGTGTGACAACATTTGGTATATTCGTTTTATCATATTACGTCCTTAACAAAATGTATTGTTTGATAATAATCACACCTGATATTTAACAGTTTCGTGGATAACTAGAACTTTACTAGGTGATGGCTGAAATCGGCTGTGGGTTGGAGGGGGGGGGGGTTAGAAGGGAGGACACCGAAATTTTGAAATATCTTAGTGATTATGAATTGGATCGAAAAATAATCTTACATTTCTCCTGGATTTCTAACTTTAACTGAGATATTTGTATTTTTGAGTAGTCAGTCACGGTAAACCCCCACCTCTCCTCTTCCGATTTTCACTATGAGTAACTGAGTCTCTAAACATTACATATATAGCTGGCATTTTGATCACTGTTTACATACTGTTTACTAATTACCGAAAGAATATAGAAGAAGTAGTGAGTAAGATCATCAGGGTTTCGTATGTCAGCTCTTAAAAAATCTGTTAAGTTTACGCAGTTCCTGCGTGATGAACTTTGAGCTTATGTTATTTCATGTTTTATTGGCGATATAGCAGAATCTTCAAAATAATCCGATAGGTAGTTCACATTGGAGCTTATTAAATTAAATTCTAAGCTGAATGAAATCCTAAAAGAACCTATTTGAAATTCTAAAATGGACTAACAACCACTGGAAAAACCACGAGAACAACGAAAATACGGGCTACTGTCAAAGTCTGAAGAAAGCAATTTGGAAGGAGCTGATGAAGGGAAATTCTGAGAGAATTTAGACAAGAATAGAGATAGGTTGTAGAGATATTGTGGCCCTCGGGGGGATATTGTGGACATATCCAGAGGCGAGGTCAATAACAATAAAATTGGTATTGTTGGGGCGAGTTATCAGCTGCGGCCAGCCATCCCTCATCCAGGCTCTGCGAGCTGCAAGATAACCCCAACCAAAAAACAGACCGCTCCGTCCATTCCCTTTTCAGACAATTATCTGCTCTCTTTCTCTCTCTCTCTCAGGGATTTTCTCTATATCATAATTGACTTTCTTGTTATTCTTTTAACCAAGGGTTCTTTCACTAAAGCTGTTTATATTGTTATATAGTATGTCTGGCTATGAGTCAGATCGTTACATCGGATCGGAAATCTTATACAATCAATCTTATTACAAATATAATTTGCAACAATAGTTTTTTACACATTTGTTTACTGGCTCGAATATTAACCGAGATATTTGCATTTTTTATTAGTTACCAAGCCTGTTTAAATCTCCCACTACTTTTAAAATTATTTCCATTCAGAATAGAATATGTTGATCCATAAGGAAAATCCACTTAGTTTAATCACCCCCAACCCCGAGTAACCAATGTCTTTTTTAGCAGATTTCCCTTAAGAGAAATTAGCTATTAAGGTCGTACTCATGGCGTGATTTCCGAAAAATGTCTTCAAATGCCCATCGATCCTACCCAAAAGATGACGAAAATGTTGTTTGTTCAAAAGTTTATATGTATTTGTCTATTAACGATCTAGCGGTTGTAATTTTTGTTTGATCGTTACCAAACTCAACATTTAAACGTTTTATGTTAGAAGACAAATCAAGTTTGTTAAAGGCTGAAATCGGACAAGTGGGAGGAGGGGGGTAAGAGCGTGGGATTTTCGAAAATTCGAAATATCTCCGTTACTACACGTCTGATCAAGAAAGTTTATAGAAACAATCTTATTGAAAATTAAAAGTACTATAAATATTGTTATATACATTAATTCTTTATCTTGAATATTAACGGAGATATTTGCATATTTCAGTCTTCAGCCTTCAGCAAACCCCACTCTTCTACTCATGTTACATAAACAATACTCTGTTATGTTTTCAAGAGACCTTTTATATACGAGATAAAGGGGCTCAGGTTAGCCATGCGAGTTAAAGCGTTGACCTTTATCTCAAATGGCAAACCTAGAGTGGTGAGTTCGATTCTCGCCTGGGCAAAGGAAGTTATTTAGTGACATTATTCATTAAATAACAACCTAAAATCCTACCCCGGCTAGAAAAGGGCGGTAACCTGTAGATAACCCGTCCCAATTAGCCTGAGTGGCAAAAAGTGGACGTTACTAAATAATAATGATATTATACGAGATAAATACAAATATGTTATTGTGACCCCCCCCCCTTCTTAAGTTCTGGGACTACTAAAATTTGATTGATTGAGATAAAAATTATCTGTAAAAGTTTTACATTATAAAAATTTTTGATCCATTATAAATTACAGTTTTTGATATAGTAAATACTTTTTAATAAAATTAATATGCTATATTCTGATATATTTCGGTAATAGTTTTTCTTTCCTGTGAGAAGTTGGCACACCTGTTTGTTTACGTTTCAGGTGCTTCCCGTCTGGAGGTATCTTATTATCGTTTGTATTTATTCACTTTATATTGACTGACGGTGCTATTGTGTTACCAGTATGTAGATTTATCGATTGTTAAACATCATGAGAGAAATCTGCTTGGTTTTACGCAGCCCCTGCGTGACGGAGTTTTTTTTTGTTACAACCAACTAAAATAGTTCCACTCCTTGATTAATGGAATCATTCAAACCATGATTGCGGTAGATAAATCACTAAAATGGCCATACATGATTAAGGAGTGGGTAAAACACACACACGACCCCATTGAGTATCATTCCTTGCCAACTTAAACACGGTCTACATAACACAACGACGTCAACATCAACAACCTGAATTATATATGGAAGAACTTCCTAGCTCCATTTAATATTAAGGCGGCTCCCCATACCGCCAGCATACAACAACAATTTAAATAATATAGCTCACCGTCAGGCTGCCCCCACCTACATCCATATCTTCGTGATTTTTTTATTCTTCAATGAATAAATACAGAACTTAGTTCTCCGTGACTCACATCACCCAGGCGTATGTAATCTCTTATGTGGACAACTTTATAAGCTATTGAGTTTTCTTATCATATCCCCAATCAGAAATCAATTCTGGACAATTTAAATTAATCTTTCAAACTGGGGCTGGGTGAGCTAAGCAGATTTCCCACGTGTTAACGTGGCATCCTGTTGATCTCATCTCACCATCTATTCTCCATTTGTCCCGAGGTAAGAAGTTACCGTAGTTGGACATGAAACATTATCTGCACATAAGGTGTTCAGTGACTAAGGTGTTGAGGATAAAATTCCGTCACGAGGGGGCTGCGAAAAGTGAACAGTGTTTCCATGTTTTTGAGGAAATACTAATGATCTCATATCACTATTTATTTCCTTATCCGATGGGGAGAAGTTTATTCGCCTACTCTTTGAGTTACGGAAAAAATTATAAAACAACACTTGCAGAGCATGAATAATTCGATAGCATAATTGAGTTTATAACATTTTATGATCCCACTCTTAATAGTAGATATACTTTAAATTTTTGATTCCCGTCTCATTTAAACCTCCCCCTATCTGGTGGTATTAGCGAATATGATCTTAAGTGTTACGGTTAAATGTCGATTATAGTAAAGTCAAATAAATATTTTAGTGTTAAGAAATAAAACCTTTTTGACGCCGTAGATGGTAGATGAGATTATTTTTGGGGCGATCAACTGCATGGTTATTACGCCCTTCCATTTTTTGACGCCGTCATCACACAAAGTATTTTACTTGTATCTCATCTAGTAAGCATGTCTTCAAAAAATATTGGGAATTCAGGCTTGGAATAAGACGTCTCATGATATATTTGCTTATTGTTAAAGAGCGATAATTAAAATTAGGGGTTCACGGCCGGCTGTATATATATATATATATATATATATATATATATATATATATATATATATATATATATGTGGTAATGATATATCTATAGTTTTGTTTGTCTGCTACCGCTCTAGAGAGAATGTGCCTCTAGCATTTAGATTTCCTTTAAGGGAATTCAGCTATTGAGATCGTACTCATGACGCGAATTTCTAAAAATTTCTTCAAATGTCCATCGACCCTACTTAGGAGATGAAGAAAATGAGGTCCGTTCAAAATTATATATATATATATATTGTCTGTTAACGCTCTAGTGGTCACAATTTTTGTTTGATCGTAACCAAACTCGATATTTAAACGTTTTATGTAACAAGACAGATCAAGTTCGTTAATGGCTGAAACCGGACCAGCGGGAGGAGGGGGAGGGGGGTTTTATAGAGGTAAGATTTTCGAAAATTCAAAATATCTCCGATACTATACGTCGGATCGGAAATTTGTATAGAATCAATAATATTGAAAATTACATTTACTATCAATATTGTTATATACATTTATTTTCTATCTTGAATATTAACCGAGATATTTGCATTTTTATTAAATGTGGGCAGGTAACGTTCGGGAGTGAGTTTCCCGCCAAAAGCTAGTTCGGCGGTTTCGTTAACTCTTCGGCACTTGTATGGAGATTTCTCTATGGTATAACTTTATGTGGGAAATCTGCTGAGTTTACGCAGCCCCAGCGTGACGGACTATTGTTTGATCGTTACCAAACTCCATTTTTAAACGTTATAAAACTAAAGATCAAGTTCGTTGGCGGGTAAAATCGGACCAGTGGTAGGGGGGTTCAGAGGTAGAATTTAGAAAATTCAAAATATCTCAGTTATTTTAAGTCGAATTTAAAATTCGTATAGAACCAATTTTATTGAAAATGTAATGTTCAATATATGTTGTTATATTGATTTTGTTCCCTATCTTCAATATTAACCTAGATATTGGCATTCTTTTATATTTCAGCCTCCAGTTAATCCCCAATTTCAGTGATCGCACGTTAAGAATAAGATAGTACATTATGAGCCGTATTATTTCATGCCGAAATGCCAAATATTGTTCTACAAATCTTTTTTAAATGAGATACATGCAAATACATTCCGATGAATCCCCCCCCCCGTCTTTTGTTCTTGGATTATTAAAATTAAAGTGATTGATATTATTCTGGTTCATTAAAAATTACATATTTATTAATAAGTAGTTATCAATAAAATTAATACATTATATTCAAATATATTTCAGTAGTGATTTGTTTTTCCGCTCAAGAATATTTATATCTATTCAGCTCTGAGAGGTTGGCTGACCTGTTTGTTTTGCAATTCAGACGCTTCTTGTTGTGGAAGTTATTAAAATTGACTGAATTATTTCTCATTATCATTTATTTATTGTATTTTTGTATTTATTCACTTATTATTCTTGGTGGTGTTAATTGTTACCAGTATGTCAATGTATCTATTATTAAACTTCACGTGGGAAATCTGCTCAGTTTACACGCCCCCTGAGTGACGGACTTTTTAAAAATAATATCAAAATGTTGATTATCTTAGGACTTTTATTATCACCTTAGAAGCTTTTAAAACGCCGTACTGGTAAATGCATTTCTATTGCTGTGTCGAATAAACATGATATCTCATAGTAATTTCAATTTTCTTACAAGCGTTGTTAGTTATCTACAATGATATACATCAAGACCAGATGTACTAAATTAAGGATAGTTAATATTGCAGGTAATACCGCAATTGTATAAGATAATGTCTGGAAGAAAATATATCGCCTGACTGGGTTAATTGGAATTAATTAATTAGCTAAGGCCTGATCTAGTCAGTGCTAATCCTAGCTGTAATAACCAGCATTCCATCAGTCCATATACCTCGTCACTCATCATTCATAATCATAATCCATCGGAGAATATTCATGTATTTTGTGGATCAATCTTTTAACGTTTATTTATTGGCGCATATCGGGCTTCGATTTATTTATTTGGGATTAGGCAGTGATGTAATGATGTTTTTACAAATATTATCATACTCATCTTATTAGACAAACTCCATTTGAGAATTAGCAATATAAAATAAAACAGTTTATTAGACCCAAAACACGGAAGTTTAAGTTCTTTCTTTTCTACACCTCTTTGGTAGAGATCTCTCTAAAGCACCTAATTTCATTAGAGGAGGTGCCATGAGAGGTACTGGATCTCACTCCATGTATTCAAGGGATATATTATTCAATTAATTACATTTTATAAATTTATATTCCCTCCTTATAGAAAAAAAAAATATTCCGTCGAATTTATTTCAAGAAATACGTATGGGTTTACTAACCTGCATTAAGAGGTATCGTAAACAAATTAATATTAATTTTAGCAGATTTCCCTTAATTACCGAACTCCATATTTACTCGTTTTATATAAAAAGAAATGTCAAGTTCGTTAATGGCTAAAATCGGACCCGTGGGAGGGAGGGGTTAAGAGAGGGATTTTCGAAAATTCGAAATATCTCCTTGAAATTTACTAAAAATATTGTTATATACATTTATTCTCTATCGTGAATATTAACCGAGATATTTGCATCTTTATTAAGTGTGTGTTGAAAACGGGCGAGATGAGATCGGCTGAAGTCTGGTATACTCGTGAGTATCCCCCAAAAGCTAGTTCGGCCGTTTTCGTAACTGTTTGGCTCTCGCTAAATCGGTTTAGAGACTCGTTACTACTACTGTTACTAGTATACAGATTTCTCTGTTGTAAAACTTCACGTGGGAAATCTGCTTAGTTTACGCCCCTGCGTGAAGGGCTTTTTTTTATATGATAGCTCATTTCATTTCAGTATTTAATGTAAAAATAAATTCCGTTGTGTATTAGTAGTCCTTTATAATATATCGTAAAAAAAAAAAAAAAAAACTCTTTGTTTAGTCCTTATCATGTTTTCTTTCCTATTGATTTCTCAGCAAGCATGCACATAACAAAAGTCGTTTAATTTGAGTACCTTTTTTGGGTACACATTTGTCGTGTACTCACCCATGCTTCGATACATACTAAAAACTATAGTGGGAGGTAACAATTTAATATACACTAAAGATTAAACCGAATTCAACGAAAATCCGTATGTGGTTAAGTAATAACGCCTCATTGATTCTAAGCTATATCAACATTTTTAGAAACTAACTGGAGCGGGGGCTGACATGAAATGAAAAATCGCAGTTGAACTTTACTGAACACACTATGAACCATTTTGAATAATAATAATATTCACTCTCCACACATACAATAAAGTCCGTCACGCAGGGGCTGCGTAAACTAAGCAGATTTCCCACGTCTAGGTTTAAAATAGATAAATATACAGGTAACACAGCCGTGAATGCTCAGTAAATGTACAATACAAGGCTGAATTGTTAACAATAGGCAAGCCAACCTCGTAGCGCTGCATAGATAGACCGGAAAGACAAACAATTAATGAAATATATTTGAAAATAACTATTAATTTTATTGAAAACAATTTACTAAAGCTAGTGGTGTAATTTGTACTGAATCAGAATCAGTTTTATCTCAATCACTCAAATTTTAGTAATCCAAAAACAAAAGAAGGGGGGGGGTGGTCAACAGAACGTATTTGCATATATCTCACAAAGTAAAAGTTCAATGAAAACAATATTTGGTATTTAGGCTTCAATTAATATCTTATATTATACATCAGATCATTATTTATGTAACACTTGTAGAAGTGGGGGTTTACTTAAGGCTGAAAACTGAAAAATGCAAATATCTCGGTTAATATTCAAGATAAAGAATAAATGTATATAACATTATTTATAGTGTATTTCATTTTCAATAAGTTTGATTCTGAACACTTTTTCGATCCGACTTATAGTAACGGAGATATTTCGAATTTTCAAAATTCTCCCCCTCTAAACCCCCCCTCCCCCTCGTCCGATTTCAGCCGTTAACGAACTTGATCTTTCTTTTTACATAAAACGACTAAATATCGAGTTTGGTAACGATTAAACAAAAATTGCGACCACTAGAGTGGTAACAGACAAATATATATATATATATATATATATATATATATATATATATATATATATATATATATATATATATATATATAGTTTTGAACGGACCTCATTTTCGTCATCTCCTAGGTAGGATCGATGGACATTTGAAGAAAAAAGTCGAAAATTCCAACATGAGTACAACCTCAATAGCTGATTTCCCTTAAGAGAAATCTACTAAAACAGAGTTTAATAATGATATATTACGTGTATAACATTATTTTATTCAATTATAGCTATTATGTACATAAAGTGAATTCCATTGTTGTTCTTTGGACCGCCTTCGAGATAGAGAATATAATCCATGTTTACGAATTATAAAGTCCCTGGTTTTTTGGAAAAAAATATGTATAGACATAAGACTGAAAGTATAAACAAAAAGTCCGTCACGCAGGGGCTGCGTAAACTAAGCAGATTTCCCACGTGAAGTTTTACAATAGAGAAATCTGCCTAATAACAACTGTAGTAGTAAGAAACCTCTAAACCTAAAAAACATTATTTAGGGCGTAATAATCCAGTAGTTTCTAGCCCAGAAAACAGTTAACCTAACCTCTAAACCTATTCACGAGGGACGATAGTTATGTAAACGGCCGCCAGAGCTCTCGTCGGAAACTCCGAACATAGCCTATTGGTGACGACCACACGCAGAATACAAATGCAAATATCTCGGTTAATATTCAAGATAGAGAATTAATGTATAGAACAATATTTATAGTAAATTTAATTTGCAATAAGATTGGTTCTATACAATCTTTTGATCCGACGTATAGTAACGGAGATATTTCGAATTTTCGAAAATCCTCCCCTCTAAACCCCCCCTTCCACTGGTCCGATTTCAGCCGTTAACGAACTTGATCTTTCTTTTTACATAAAACGCTTAAATATGAAGTTTGGTAAGGATCAAACAAAAATTGCGACCGCTAGAGCGGTAACAGACAAATATATATATATATATATATATATATATATATATATATATATATATATATATATATATATATATATATATATATATATACAGTTTTGAACGGACCTCATTTTCGTCATCTACTAGGTAGGATCGATGGACATTTGAAGAAAAATGTCGAAAATTCCGTCATGAGTACAACCTCAATAGCTGATTTCCCTTAAGGGAAATCTGCTAAAATGTGGATAGAGCAGCTTTACTATTATTGTTCAGGTATTCCGAGGAATGACGGGTACCTTAGCTAGAATATATTTATTCATACGGTTTGCATTATAGTTTTCTTTGGTTTTGCCCTTTGTTGGGAGATGTTTTTTTTTTTTTTTAAGTTATGTAAATTTCAACTACTAAACTTATAATAAAATATTAATAGTATCCTTTAATTGTAAAAACTGAAAAAGGGATATTCATAAATAAAATATATAACAACGTAGATAAATTCTAGCGCATAGAAAAATTCAGATAAAGCGTTTAATTATGAAAGTACATTTTAAATTACAAGAAATTTTCGTTATCAAATATATCTGCCAAGTGGATTATCAAGCTGTTTACTTGGCAGGCATTAAGTTAGCACAAAATATTTTCTCATTAAAGATTTTCTCTTCCCCCTCTTCATCTATTGAATGATGGTAGAACGATGGTGTTTATGGTGCTGACCTAATTCGAGTTTTATTCCTTTAATGAATTAAAGCATGCATGGGAAGGAAGACCAGTTCACCGTAGCCTATAGTACGCATTCTGAGAAGGCGTATTCCAGATGGATAGGCCTATTGTGGCCAGGTCAGATGACCCTGGAGATAGCCGAGGCCTAAGGGAGATCTGATAAAGTCCTGTTAGAACATTTAAATGCACATTGTCAATAGGAGTGGCCAACCTCTTATTATGACATCCACGGCACTCCGATACAGGCACTCACTGGGAGGATAGGCCCTCTCAAATTGGCCAGCTCATTCAAGCCATTACCCGACCCCATTGTTGGCCAAAGGGTATCCTCTCTTGAGGCAAAGCTCTGCCGGAATCGCTATCTCTGATTCAGATTCGGAGGTTAAGGTCAAGTGATTCTACGCGACTCACGAGTCCTAAGGCTATCGATATCAAACTAGACATCGATCTTGTTTCAACTCATCAGATTTTCTGGAGATGATATCTAAAATATAATCATACAGCTTCCAAGATTATTTATTCTTAATCATTTGCACTACTTTGATGTGGGCGCCCTTCCTTGTTCCTTGAAAAAATTGCTGGTCATCAATGGTTTAGCATGATTGATTTTATAACAGTTTTTGCAACCGCTTATAATAACGTAGATATTAAGGATTTTCAATTTCCCTCTTAACCCCCCCCCGTTCCTAGCAGAAATCAACTATTAGCGACAATGGACTTTATTGATGAAATTTCTAGTATAGTATAGATCAAATAATCGTAGTTCCGGACGTAAAATTATAAATGATGACGCCATCACATCATGTATTTATTTGTACCTCCCACAATAAAAAATCTATGAAAACAACATTTAGTATTTCGCCTTGAAACAATTAGCTCATGATGTAACAACTTATCGTAGTGGAGTAAGAGTAGGGGTTTACTGAAGGCCGATTATTAAAATATGCAAATATCTTGCTTAATATTCAAGATAAACAAAAAATGTATATAACTAAATATATAGAACATTTAATTTGCAAAAAGATTATCTATAGTTTTTTTTTTTTTTTTTTTTTTTTTTTTTTTTTTTTTTTTTTTTTTAAAAACACCTTATTGTTAATACGACATCAGTAAGAGTGGTGGTTTACTCAAGGGCGAAAACTAAAAAATGCAAATAACTCGGTTAATAATCAAAATAATGAAAAAAACTAACAAAAAACATTTATAGAACATTACATTTCCAATAAGATTGGTTCTATACAAGTTCCTGAACCTTAATAACGGAGATATATTGAGTTTTCGAAATTCCCCAGTCTGAACCCCCCTTCCACAGGCCCGATTTCAGTCATTAATGAAATTAATCATTATTTTATATACACAAATTTGTCTGTTAACGCTTTAACCTTCGCAATTTTTAGTTTGATCTTTACTTAACTTCGTATTTAATCGTTTTATGTAAAGAGGAAGGTCAAGTTCGTTATTGGCTGAAATCGGACCAGTGTAAAGGGGGTTTAGAGGGGGATTTTCGAAAATTCTTAATATCTCCGTTACTACGAGTCAGATGGAAACTTGTGCAGAACCAATCTTATTGGAAATGTAATGTTCTCTAAATGTTTATTGTTCGTTTTTTTTCATTATTTTGATTATTAACCGAGTTATTTGCATTTTTTTAATTGAATAAATGAGTGTATTAAATGCATAATTATGGTAGAAAACAACTAATTTGATCCCAATAATAACAAAAACTTTAAAATTAATTTCAGAATTAGACCCAAAATATATTTTGTGTATTTCTTTGTGTATCCATTTTTGTACGTAATTCAAGACAAAATGCTTATATAATATTGTTTTGAGTATGGCATGCATGGGAATACAACGACAAAAAAAAAAAAAGATAACTTGATATTCTACCAATTGCTTTTAGTTTTAGTGTTTAATTACACGGACAATATGTTTAATTGTTATTGTAAAGAAAGAGAAAAATCAACTAATTGGCTTTAACCATCAGAAGGCGGAGTGACTAGGGAAAATAATCTAATGAAACGGAAAACGATCAGGTTGATAACAGGGTTGGTTTTTCCATTGATAAATGATTTGCGGGCTGTAATGGCGGGCAAGCGGCCGCGAAAACAAAGTCCCCGCAGGCAATCCATCTTGTACCTGGCCGCAATAAATCAGGCCCCGCTCTGCTGGCTCTCTTCTTCCGTCTCTATCTGTTCGGCTCGGATCGGCTCTAATCGGCTATTTCCGCCTCATATCACCCGCTTCCCGGCCAAATTGATTAATGACGAATGTCAGTTATAAGTCTGCGAGTGTATTTAGTGCAGAAATTGACGTTATTATGACAGAAAGTGTGACGAATGGTTGCTATGTATTGATAACCTTATGTGTTGTCAAATGTGGACTTCCAAGGCGAGTATGTGCACGTGTAGCTCGATAATTGTCAGTTCTTTTTTAGCTGATACCACTTAAAGGAAATCAGCCGCGGTTTTCCAAAGATTTCCACAAATGTCCATCATACTTACCCAGGAGATGACGAAAACGAGGCCCGTTCTAAACTATATATATATATATATATATATATATATATATATATATATATATATATATATATATATATATATATATATATATTAGCAGATTTTCCTTAAGGGAAATCAGCTATTGAGGTTGAACTCATGACAGAAATTTCGAATTTGTTCTTCAAATGTCCATCGATCCTAGTAGATGACAAAAATGAGATCCGTTCAAAACTGTATATATATATATATATATATATATATATATATATATATATATATATTTATATATATATATATTTGTCTGTTACCGCTCTAGTGGTCACAATTTTTGTTTGATCGTTACCAAACTCGATATTTAGTCGTTTTATGTAAAAAGAAAGATCAAGTTCGTTAACGGCTGAAATCGGACCAGTGGGAGGGAGGGTTTACAGGGGAGGATTTTCGAAAATTCGAAATATCTCCGTTACTATACGTCGGATCGAAACATTGTACAAAATCAACCTTATTGAAAATTAAATTTACTATAAATATTGTTATATACATTTATTCTCTATCTTGAATATTAACCGAGGTATTTGCATTTTTATTAAATATGGGCCGCTAACGGGTGACTTTCTTGCCAAAAGCTGGTTCGGCCGTTTCCTTAAATGCTCGACTCTCGTGAAATTTCTCTATTGTAAAACTTCACGTGGGAAATCTGCTTAGTTTACGCAGCCCCTGCGTGACGGACTTCATATATATCCTCTAGCAGTCACACCTTCTGATTGATCGTTACCAAACTCGATATTTAAATGTTTTATGTAAAACTAAAGAGGATGCTCATTGAAGGCTGAAATTGGGTACGTGGGAGGAGGGTTTTGACGATGGGAATTTTGAAAATTCAAAACATCTCCGTTATTATGAGCCAGGTAAAAAAAAATGTTATGAAACCAATTTTGTTGTAAGTGTAATGTCTTATAAACGTTGTGATGTTCACTTTTTCTGTACCTGGAATATTAACAGAGATATTTGATATTTTTTTCTAAATTTTCAGCCTTTAGTAATCCCCCACTGAGGCTCAGGTTAGCCATGTGACTTATAGCGTTGACCTTTACTTCACATGTCAAACGTAGAATGGCGAGTTCGATTCTCGCCTGGGCAAAGGAAAATATTTAGTGACGAAATTCGTTAAATTTATACTAAAATCCCACCCTTGCTAGAAATGGGTGGTACCCTGTTTATAACCCTTCCCAATTAGCCTGAGTTTCAAAAAGTTGACGTTAATAAATAATAATAATAAACCCTCGCTATTAGTAGAGTGTAAAAAATACCAAATATTGTTTTCAATGGGCCTTTATTATTTGGGTTACATGGAAATATGTAGTGCTTAGACGTCATCAATTACGAGTTTACGGTGTTGATTCAAAAATGTTTATTTTATCTATACCATGCTCGATATCTCACTTTTTTCATTCAACACTGAATATCATATTAATTAATGTCAGAAATGGGGCTTGGGTTGGCCGTGCGAGTTAGGGCGTTGGTCCTAACCTCCCATGGGAGACCTAGAGTGGCGGGTTCGAATCCCGCTCTGGGCAGTAGAAATTTATTTAATGACGGCCTCATGGAATAAACTCCTTAGGCCCACCCTGGCTAGAAAATAATGGTAACCTGTAGATAACCCGTCCGGATTAGTCTAGTTGCATAAAGTGGACGTAAAATAAATAAACAATGTCAGAAATATAGGGGGATTTTAGAGGTGGGATTCCAAAATGAATATGCCCGGTATTATGTGGCTGATGAAAAAGTATATAGAACGCATCTTCTTAAACTATTGATTCTTTAAAATTATAGTTATATACATTTTCTCGTATCTCAAAAGTGTTATGGGAGTTATTATTATTTTGTTTTTTAAAGCCTACAGCCAACACTCTATACTACGTACTCATCGAATTCAGACTCGGAATTAGAGAATTTATTGCGAGTTAATATTACTAGTGTACTATTCAAAAGCGTAGGTAGTTTGCTTAGTTCAAGCAGCCCCTGCTAGACGTACTAAAACGTACATTGTTTCAATTTCTTTTGCAAGCTTTGGAGCTGCTTATTTATTAAATTTCAATTAAATGAAAATCCGCCACGGAAGGGCGGCTTAAAATAATTTCCCAGTTACTAGAACACACAGTTTACCCAATATTCTCTATTTCTACTGTAGGACTATCCTTCATGACTTTTACTTCATTTCATGAAAATTATTACTGTCTCCAATGAATGCAGATCGTCAGTTATGTAGCCATTTTTCCTACTGTGTAAGGCATTGAATAGATATCATCATACTCGTGTGATCGAGAGCTGATTCCTAAGACAGCAGTCAGCCTGAACAAGAGAGATGTATAAGCCGTCACAAATTAGTAGCCATGCTAAGGGGTTTGAGATATTTACCTACCTGTACGACCATCACCAGCATACCTCTGGCTCTAAGTTTGTATTCAGGACAGTGGCTTAAGTAAGTACTATAATAGTTTGAACCTTCTTTAGAAAACTTTGGTCTCCCAGAGTCCGAGTAAAATTGAACAGAAAAGTAAGTCAACCCGTGGGAATATGTGGGATAACTAGGCTGAGTTATACTATAGTTGAGATACAGTAACTGGTGAGTAAATATTGAGTCGAAAGTTGAACCCTCAGACACCAGACTGACACTAGATAGGTTGATAGGCCGTAGCTCCACCAATTTAAGGACGATGCTAAGGGCTTACGCAAGAAATCAACCTACCTACATTCACTAGCCTGAATTTTGCTTTAATTGAGATAGTGTAACTGGTGAGTAAATATTGAGTCGAGAGTTGAACCTTCAGACACCAGACCGACACTAGATAGGTTGATAGGCAGTATGTTCGTCACAAATTAGTAGGGATGCTAAGGGCTTGAGCAGATATCAACCAACTTGTACTCGCCAGCCAGAATTTTGCTTTAGTTGAGATAGTGTAACTGGTGAGCAAACGTTGAGTCGAGAGTTGAAGCCTCAGACACCAGACTGACACTAGATAGGTTCATAGGCCGTAGGTCCGTCACAAATCAAGGGCGATGCTAACAGCTTGAGAAGATATCAACCTAGTCAAATCACTAGCCTGTATTTTGTTTTAATTTAAATAGTGTAACTGGTGAGTAAACATTGGGTCGAGAGTTGAAGCCTCAGACACCAGACTGACACTAGATAAGTTGATAGGCCGTAGGTCCGTCACAAATCAAGGGCGATGCTAACGGATTTAGCAGATATCAACCTAGTCAAATCACTAGCCTGTATTTTGTTTTAATTAAAATAGTGTAACTGGTGAGTAAACATTGGGTCGAGAGTTAAAGCCTCAGACACCAGACTGACACTAGATAAGTTGATAGGCCGTAGGTCCGTCACAAATCAAGGGCGATGCTAACGGATTTAGCAGATATCAACCTAGTCAAATCACTAGCCTGTATTTTGTTTTAATTAAAATAGTGTAACTGGTGAGTAAACATTGGGTCGAGAGTTAAAGCCTCAGACACCAGACTGACACTAGATAAGTTGATAGGCCGTAGGTCCGTCACAAATCAAGGGCGATGCTAACGGATTTAGCAGATATCAACCTAGTCAAATCACTAGCCTGTATTTTGTTTTAATTAAAATAGTGTAACTGGTGAGTAAACATTGGGTCGAGAGTTAAAGCCTCAGACACCAGACTGACACAAGATAGGTTGATAGGTCGGTCACAAATCAAGGGCGATGCTAAGGGCTCGTGTAGATATCTATAAAGACCTAGGGCCTGCCCCATTACCAGCCTATCTCCGAATCTACCAACCGCCCCCACAACCCTCCAATCCACAACAGTGTAAACACGCAACATTTGTTCTCTCTCTCTCACTCACCGCCGTCATATTGATTTTATCCTCCCCCAGCCATCTTGTAATTAAAACAAAGCGATCGGCTGTAATGACGAGACGGCCCCTTTGTGAGAACGCTCAATCATGGAGCATTAGACGGGCAAAACATTAAACTCCCTGCTTCATGTGATGTCCTGCATTTGTCATGGAAATGAAGATTTAATGTCTTTAGGCTGTGAAGCTAACTCTGGCTACAAGTATATATCCCTTGTTGAATTTATTAATGCAAATAAAGTACTCTTTTAACTTTAAATGTTTACATATGACTTCATCTATGTTGTTGTTATTCATAAATATTGACTTTGTGATACTGTGGGATGTCTTCGGTTTCTATATTCCTGATAAGGCTTTGAAGTAAAAAACGCTAAACAAGTAGAATGTAATAAGTTGAATTAAGGGGAATTTTATTTTTATAAACGCGAACCCTCCACCAACGAATGTAGTTAGTCAAATTTAAATCATAATACTTAATTTATTACTCTTTCATTGCAAATATATTTCCAACAGATTTGTACAAACCAAGAAAGTTAAACGAATTTATTCTTACGTCGTATACTGATCTGACGATTTAATTAAATTTTATGATTTGGTGTATTTGTCATAATTCTTTTCATGCAGATTAATTTAGTAGAAGCTTTGAAGATTTCTTAAGATTATTTTACATCTGTATTTGATTTAAGGGAATGGAGATTGCTGTTTTACCAATATATTTACATTTTTCGCCTAGAGGAAGTTCTTGAAGTTTATTGAAACAATTGAAAACCTATATTTTTAATTTAATGTACCACGTGTGTCATTTGAACTATAAAATCATTAATTAAGATGTTATGAATATAAGGGATCAATTTGTTTTTGCTTGTGGCTGAGCAAGACCATTCACCTTTTTGAAAATATATAATACCCTTATCTCAAAAACATAATGGAGGCAAGTACATATCAAGGGGAAATGACAACCCATCTGCTATACTACGAATAAAATAAGTAATTTATTCGGGTACATACTCAACAAACAACGGCTTTACATAAATCTTGGCGTATAACGGATATAAAGAACATTACAAACGCCCTTGAAATATTGTTTTGTATATAAGCACCTTCCCTTAATATTAGAACAACTACTTAAACAGGAGTAGAGTGGGAAAGGTGAGCATTGAAAAATAGTCAACCCTAATGCGGGAGACCCGTTTCAACGAGCATTGTGTATAAGTACGACCACTTATACACAACAGAAAGAAAAATGTCCTTTAAGAGGTGGTATATAGGCCTTGAAGCATGTAGGCGTTTTTTAATAAAGTTTGTGTGGGATAAAAGGAGTTCTTGTTGGTGACCCTTACCAAGAAAGTGTGAAAATAAATTGTTACAAACACCTATATATATATATATATATATATATATATATATATATATATATATATATATATATAAATATATAATACCATATTTTCAGTAGCATAAGCGTCATATATAAACGTGTTATGTGACATGTAACTGTAATATTTAAATTCATTTCAATGCACAGTTATATTTGCTCATAATGAATTTGATAATCCTGGAGTCATATCCATTTTTACGATCTGAATTTGTTTTGTGACGAACTCGCTAAATAAAATGCTTAGTCCCATTCTGGCAAGAAAGGGTGTTCCCGATTAGCAAAAGATGCACAAAGCGGACGTCATCGTGGACTTTCATTACTTTCGGGTATTTTCTTAAAATTTCGTTTTAGACCTGAAAATAATTTAGTGCTGTGAAGTTGGGTTAGTTCTAGAAGAATGGCTGTATTCCATTTTCATGAACATTTTAAGGTATCCGCCTTCATTCGACTCATCCGTAGTTAATGAATACAGAGCAGTGTTTCGGGTTTGCATACCCAGACCAAATTTAGATATTTTTCATTTAAAACCCAGTTCTACAATATTTATCACAAATCAATGACACCACAAATGAATTAGGTCTGTACCTACAGAGGAATGAAAATGAAATTACCTAATTATTACTAGAACTTGGAATGTTAACTATTGACACAAGGTTATTTATTCAATACAATGTGGAACGAAACGAAACATATATTCAGTCATAGCAAGCACAGTCATATTCCTTACAGTGTAATCTATTGTAGTTTCAGCAGATATTTTAAATAGTTATGTAACCCATTTGTGGAGAAAATATGAGTCTTTAACTGACTTTGTATGACTTGAGTCAGTTTACATTCATAAATCAGGTGGGCGAATGTCTGTTCAGTGTAACTGTCGCATTTACAAGTATTTGAGTCAGTAAGTTTAAATCTGTATAAGTAAGAGTTTGCATTTCCGTGTCCAGTTATTATTTGTGTTAGGTAAAATGTATGTTGGGATAGTGAGATATTTCTTTTTAAAACCGGGATATATAATTTTAAATGTAATTCTTTATCTGTTTGATTCCATCTCTGTTGCCACAAATTAATACTTTTTTTCTCTTAGTAAAGATGTTAACAAAGTTGGAGTAATTTTATTGTAAATTACCTCTTTGCTACTTTTAGAGGCACTTTTGGCTTGGATATTGACTGTTTCATTGCCCATAATTCCTGGATGTGCCTTGACCCATTTGAGGTGAATGGAAGTCAGTCTGTTTTTTGATTGTGTTATATTATAGCGTATTTGTTCAATATGTTCGTCGCAGTTTTCCATGTTGTCTGGTTTGTGTAAAAGCATTTGACTGTGTATGTAATAGAATGTAAGTGTTTGGGGGCAAGAGCATTTCATTTTCATAAGACGCATTTCAGAACCTGTAAGACGGTAATAATTTCTGCCTGGTTATTGGAACAATGATTGCCTAATTTAAATTGTTTACATTTTATAATATCGTCAGTTTTATTTCCTACACACTTGTTACTTGTAATTAAGTGTTACCTCTGTGGATCTGATGAAATAATATGCAGGGCCTAGTAGAGGGTCATTGAATAGGCCTATCATGAATAGGTCCTCAGCTGTATTAATCGTCAAATTATTCACCTTGATGAATGGATATTCATGTACATTAATTGGCCAATTACTTACAATTATTCTATTCACACTCAAATCACACGTCTGTGCGATTGGTGTATGGAAATGTAGTTGACATGAGATTAGCAAAGTTCCCATGAGGTGAGCAAAACATTTCTTCAAACATACTAGGAACCTACTTGAGAGGATAGAAAAGTCTGTCTCACAGAGGCTGCGTAAACTAAGCAGATTTCCCAGGGGAAGTTTTACAATAGAGAAATCTGCATACTCCTAACACTGAACACCACCGTTAGTAAATTCAAACGGTAATGAGAAATCTTTCAGTTAATTTTAATAAGCTCCCAACGGAAACGACTTCTTAATTGTAAACAAATAGATCTGCCAGTAACTCCAAAGTTACTTAGAGTCCAGCCAGTGGCTGAACAGATATATAAACAATTACTGATATATATCTGAATATAACACATTAACTTTATTGCAAACTATTTACTATATCTAGTACTGCAATTTATAATGTATCAGAATCATTTCAAATTTGAGTAGTCCAAGAACTAAAGAAGGAGGGGGGGGGGCGGATGAACAGAACGCATTTGCATATATCTCAAGAAGTAAAAGGTTAAACGACTAGAACGGTTAGAAGCATAAACGAGAGCCAATCAGTTACGGAAACGGCCGAACTAATCCGGAAAATTACGACAATACCCGATATCATCTCGTCAGTAATCCACACACGATAAAAATGAAAGTATCTCGGATAATACTCAAGACAGAAACAAAAATGTATAAAACAATATTTATAGGAAATTTAATTAGCAATAAGATTGGTTCTATATAATTTTTCGATCCGACGTATAGTAACGGAGATGTCGAATTTTCAAGAATTCCTTCCTCTAACCCCCCCCCCCCTACCACTGGTCCAATTTCAGCCATTAACGAACTTGATCTTTCTTTTTACAAAAAAAACAAAAATTGCGACCGCTAGAACGTTAACAGACAAGTGTGTATATATATATATATATATATATATTATAATGAAAGGTTATTTATTTTTATTAATATTTAAATTTAATCTATGTACCGGCTACTTCTCAGGGTCATATATTGCACGGCAAGCATTATCGTTTCCACCATCTCTGCTATAAGAGCTAATTTATCTATTTAATAAGAGATATAGCACAATTAGGCTAGATAATTAAAGAAACACTTACCCTCTCTTTGCATCTTGGGAGTCGACTGCCTGTTCCTGTCCTGCGAGATTGACCTTTGGATTCACCGGGCTCCTCTGTCAGACCCTTGACAGGTGCTGCTACCTCGTTTAAAGCCTAGTACTAATCACTCTGATCTCATAGATATAGAGACAGCGGAGTGGCTCTAAAGCTTGACCGTTACAATATATGTGTGTGAGTGTGTGTGTGTAATTTTGAACGGACCTCAATTTCGTCATCTCCTGGGTAGGATCGAAGGACCTTTGAAGAAACTTTTCAAAAATCACGTCATGAGTATGACCTCAATAGCTGATTTTCCTAAAGGGAAATCTACTAAAAGTCTTTCGCCCAGTAGCAGTACGGCACGCATTTGACTGGAACGCATTATGGTTATCATAAAATCTTAATTCGGTAAAAATTAAAACAGGATTTATGAAATGTGAAATATCCTTAAGCAATCACCGCCGAGAAGTCGTACCGACTCAGGTAAGAATGGACCACACATGCAAATGTACTAAAAAGCCGTTTTCATCCAACCCGCCGACATTTTGAGCTCAAAATTCAGAGTTAGTACCTACATTGCTCTTTCCATAACAGAACCGGAAGTATGTAAATTCCTGGATTCTCTCTACAAGAAATTTTGAAGAATAAAGAAAATACTGTTATGAAACCTTTCAAGGTTCCTTAAGATTGTCAACGTTTTTAATTTATACATAAATGGTATGCATGCTAATTGACCTTCTGGGCAAATCGAGAATAACCATAATTAAATAAAATAACAGTTATTTTTATTTGATCATATCCTGGTGCAAATCATTCCTGCTCATGCAACTTTCACATAAACCTATTGATTCACTAAATACATTTCAATCAACTCCACTTTCAAGTGCGGCTTGCATTGTTTTCTAATTAAGAAAGAAATAGAAAATAACCTATGACCAGTATACCATTGTGCACGTAGAAAATTTGCTTAGTTTATGCAGCCCATTGCGGTTTATTCCCCGTAATGGGAATCAGCTATTGAAGTTGTACTCATGACGAAAAATTTTCTAAAGATATCCTCAAATGCCCCTCGATCCTACCATGGAGATAACAAAAATTAAAATAAAATTATATCTTCGTTTTATCGTTACGAAACTCCATATTTAATCCCTTTATGTAAAAATGAATATCAACATCATTAATGGCAGAAATTGGACAGTGCAAAGGGGGGTTTATAGGGGAATTTCAAAAATTTGAATATATCTGCCATTGTAAATCGGATCGAAAAATAGTACATAACCAATGTTATTGCAAATTAAATTTCCTTTATAAGTTGTATATACTTGTATTCTCTATCATTAATATTAACTAAGATGTTTGGATGTCTTAGTTTTCCTACTCATGTCATATTAACAATAAGCGATATATAATGAACCACTTTATTGTTAGGTTAATAACAAATATTGTTTTCAAATGACTTTTATTATACTAGATACATGACAAGTCGCTGTCTGAGGTCTTCATCAATTTAGATTTTATGTTCTAACTCGAAAATATTTACTTAATCAATACCATACACGATATATAACCTTTTCTCGCAACGCCAACGATCACATTTATTAGTGCCAAAAATTAGACCTGGAATAGTGATGGTTAAGAGGACAAGGGTATTCAAAGTTCAATATATATTCCTTATTATGAGTCGGATCGTAAAATATTTTATATTATTGTTAAACAATTTTCGTTCAACGCATTTTTTCATAACTGAATTACTAATCTAATCATTCGTACTTCCTTGTTTTCAGTCCTCTTTTTTTATTTATGTTAATGGTTTGTCTTCAATTCAACTATTTTTACTTTTAAAGACAATACATCACATAGACTTCTTTCCATGTCGTTTTATGTCTGTTCAAGTTACATTTTGCGATATTTATTAGGAAAAAAAAGCTATAAGAGAAGAATATCGAACGTATGCAATATAAAACTAAAACTATAAATTTCTCTATACTGAAGTTATTCTATCGTTGGAATTTCATTTATATTCAGCACTCGAAAAACTAATGCATCTATGTATTATTATATATAATTTTGAAATATGAATTCCGACATCTAAAAAGAATATTCACAGTTTAACGTACCATTTATTCATTCTTCTTTGCGAGGCCTTTAATAAGACGGTCTAGTGAAAATGGCTTCAAAAGAATAAAAAATAACAAGCCTTTTTGAAGCTTGAGTTATTCATGATACTAGCTAGACATTTATTGAGTTAGAAGAGAGAACAAAAATTACAGGGCGGGGAGAGAGAGAAGCATTTTACCTCTCTTCACTATTATGTATGAAACTCATAAATAAATTGTGATGTGTTATACGAAGGTAAATCGATCGGTACATTCCACTACTTTTCGTTTTCCTAGCATACCTAGTTAGTAAAATACCTAATCAAAATAGACCTTTTATCAATAAGTTATTTATTTATTGGAGCTTTGCAGCTTTGGCGATGTTGCTCTAAACAAAAGATTTGTAACGTAAAAAACAAAACTCAAATGAAAACAAAACAATACAAAAAAAATTAAGAAAATTAAACAAAAGATAAATGGAACACAAAATAGAAAAGGAAAACAAAACAGATGAGGAATACAAAACGTAAAAAAAACACAAACCAGAAATAGAACATAGAACACAAAAGGAACACAAAACATAAAAGAAAAACAGAAATGAAATCAAAACAGAAATAGAAACGTGACACAAAAAGAACTGGAAAGCAAAAAAATATAGGCGAAATTAAAAACAAAAACTGAATAAAACACAAAAACGGAACTGAAACTCAAAAACGGAAATGGAACTCAAAAAAAAAATATAACTCAAAAAACAAAATATAACTCAATAAACAAAATGGAACTCAAAAAACAAGAATGGAAATCAAAAATCAAAAATGGTACACAACAAAGAACAAAATAAGTGAACAAGGGAACAAATAAAGACAAATTTCAAAGCTAGATACAAAACTGAAGTTCGAAACTTTTGACATTGGACAATATAGAAATCATTAATAAAATATTTAAATATTCAATAAATAATTAAAATAAAATTGGTATATAAAATGACTAAAAGAAATTTAAAATTATTAAGGTTTAGATAAAATATAAGTTGTTACAGGTGACAATTTACATAAAACTCTGCACCTCCCTAATACACACTCAAGTGAGTGAAACTCATACAAACACACATTGATTAGGGCTGTCCAATGCTATGTACATGAGCGTTAATATATACGTATATATATATATATATATATATATATATATATATATATATATATATATATATATATCGGATTGAAAAATTGAATTGTGATATATACATTAATACATGCATATCTAGATTGGGGCTCCGGTGCGGATTGGAATACTTAAGGTTACAGTTTGTATATCTTGAACAAGCTGATTAAAGCAAGCCATGCTAAGCTTCATTGTAACTGGAAATATCTCAGTTTAACTTTAGAAAATAATAGCTATATACTAACAACAACAGCTTTCATTTCATAACCCTGATTACGGAAGCAACTGGAGAAGTACTCAACCTGAATTACTCGGTGTGTAAAACTGAAAATTTATGGATATGCTTTCTTTACAATATGAATGAGTTGGAGAATTTATTTCATTTCATAGCAGTATGTCAAGTATTTGAGGAATTCAGAAGACAATTTCTTGGTTCTCCAGAATTAAGTCACAACGATTATATTTTATTTTTGATTGATAAAGATTGGCTGGTATTGTTTAAGTATTTGTGTATCACACAAAGGTACTGAAAGTTCCTAACTAATCAGTACAATAACTAAATATTCTTTCAGATCAATAAAAAAAAAAAATGCCTTGTACTCTATTACTTTTTTAATTTATGCAAAGTGCACTTTGAGAGTCAGCGCCGCCCCATCTTCAGAGCATGCTGATAAACAAAAACCTGAAGACTAAATAACAAACATAGCATGGCCAACAGTGTAAAAACAGTCACAAAACAGTTTTTACACTGTTGGCCATGCTATGTTTATTAGTCTTAAGGTTTTTGTTTGTCAGCAGGCACGGGTGATGGAGAGGTGACTCTGAAAGTGCACTTTGCATAAATTAAGATAATTGTGGAGGACAAGGCCTCTTTATTGATCCTGATCAATTCCTCGACCATCCAGGATTTAGTGAGAAGTCAATTTTCTCAGTTTTTTCACTTTGTAATTCTATACATATGCAAATATGAATGAATAGGCAGAACTCAACAGACGGTCTACATAGTCCAAGTTTGTCAATATTTTAGACAAATTTTCTTTTTTATTTTATTATTTAAAAAACTTGTAAATATATAATTTACTTTTCTAATGTTCTAAACAAACATACTTTATTATTATTATATTATTATGTACTAATAATAAGTGATGAATGGGAAAAAAATAAGTTGATTAACCTATTTCTTCTCAGGACATGCCAGGTATATTAATATTATTTATTTGAGATGTCGCTACAATGGCGCTTCATCTTTTAACATGTTAGAATATAATTTTACAAAATTAAATAAATATAAAAATATATACAAAGCTATGTTCTACAAATGTACAAAATAAATAGAATGGACTGTTTGAATATAAATTGTTAGTATATTTACAACACTTATAGAAAACTATAAATAGTACACCTCGAAGGGACAAAACTTATATACCACGTACAGTGCTTGCTATGTATAACTTTCATAATGGTAAATAATATCTTTTATATTCCATTATTATTATCTTTTATTATCCATTATTTTTTATATACTTAAAAACATCATCAATAAATTGGCTACTGTCGGCTAGTAGTTCGCATAAATTTGTGGGCCATGGTTAGGTTTTTACTAGTGTACAGTCAGTATCTGTTTCACAGTCGGCGTTCTGTTGCAGTAGCGATATATAGGTTCATCTTGTCTGCTCATTAGATATGAATGTGTTAGTCTAGTGTGCCCTGTGCGTAGGCGTGTAAGTACAATTTCTTCTCTTCTATAGTGTTTATTACTTGAAGTCCAGTTGAGCGTGTTTGATTTGATTTCTCTAAGTTCACTGTCAGTGCTATACCATAAATTATTCCAGTCATTAATTACGAGTTTGATTTGAGAGAAAGCGTGTTGTTGAGGTATGTCCAAAATATCTATTTGTTAAAGTTCAGTTGCTGGTTTGGCTGTTTTGTCTACTATATTACTCTGAGATATGCCCCCGTGGCCGGGTAACCAATAAATAGTAAATAGTATAGCATCAGTAGCGCATTAAGCTTTAGTAAGTCCCATAATGACAGGTATAGAATTTCAAGTTGTGGGGTGATATCGTGATTACGAATAGTTGTGTAATCAAGTAATTATCATGTATTGAGGAGGCGTGTTGTCCATACAATGAATAATTACCCTGATTCTGAATAGATCCTTAGTGGAATCGAGGCTCATATTCCCGGGAATCATTGAACACAATGAATGTGGATCCAGAGAGCTAACTGGGCCATTACAGACTAATTCGCCATTCATACCAGTGTTCCCGCCTACTAGGGGGCGGCAAGAACCACATTTACAAGTTTTCATTGGTATTGGGAAATAATACAATATTATTGCGAATAAGATGTTCTTTTGAAGTAAAACTCTTAGAAATGGCTTCTTTGCTAAATCTAGCGTCATAGATTTGATTTCCGTATGGGATAAAGGAATTTATTTAGTGGCGAACGCGCTAAATATAAATCCTGAACAGGGTAGTGTAAAGCAATCACATTTTCTACACACTGTGGTCACAGCGATTTGCCAACTATTAGGTACTTTTCCCATAGTAAGAAACCTATTTAACCAGTAATTCAAATGTGAATTATAAAGAGATGTTTAGTCACTCAGCTGCATAAAGTAAAAAACAGAGTATTATAAAGTGGGGGTAGTGAAGGCTGTAAATCAAACATGCAAATATTTCCGTTGTTTTACGAAATAGGGGGAAAATGTATTAAAAACAGTTGTTGAGAATTAAATTTTTACCCAGATCAACTATATATAACTTTTCGATTTGTCTTATAACAATGGAGACCCTTTGAATTTTAGTTTCCCCCCTCCCTTTATGCACAAACACACACACACACACACACAAAATTAATTGAAATTACTCGTTAAAAAAAATTGGGATTTTTTTTAGTATTACCTGATTGGACAGATAAGGAGGCTGTCGCTAATGGGAACCATACACAGATAGATACCAGCATTGGTTACATGATTGTATCTTCTAATAAAACTAATGGGTATTTTCATAGCAACAAGTGTGTGTTTATTTAGTTACGTTTGGTGAAAAATAAACATGCTTTTCATTTTCATTATAGAACTATTGTAGATTCCACCAATACACGCTTGAACCTTTCCAAAAAAGCTAGAAGAGGTTGAAATGCGTAGGGCAGTGCTGAATATAAAAGGAGAATCACTTTATTGTACAAATTTTTATACAGTTTGGGGGCTGCTCAAGTACATTGAGATGCTGAAGCACACAGCAACGTAGTCAATCCTTAGGACAACATTAAAACAATACATATTGTATTTAGTCAGTTCAATAAATAAAATATTAACTAAAATAAACACAGTCAGGAACCTAAAAGATGAATGTCACTAGACATAAAATTAGAAACATCATTATTACTAACATGATCCGTCGATCTATAATAAGATCACTGGTCAAAGAAAAAATTAAATAAACAATAAATAAAACAGGAATTGAAACTATTTAGAGTTCCATCCAGGGAAAATCATATGGCATATGTTAAGGTAACATCTCTCGAGAGGGGGTTGCGTAAATTTGAAACATCAAGCGTTAACTTTACTTAAATTAATTGATCATTAGATGACGTATCTTTCAAAATGGGTTCATGTACATGCAGACCTGATATTAGATTTTGCTTTTGCAATTTATTCTTACAAATTATATTATAGAATATGATTTGATGAAATAGCTAGAAACGGAGATTATGTTTTGTCATCTAATCTTATATTATACTAATACTTTAAGAAGTTAAAATGCCGAGTTATAATCAAATAAACCGATAAATGTAAGTTTTAAGTTATCAGTTAAATAAAACTGAAGTGTGTACATAAAGTAATTTGCTTTGTTGCATTCCTACTAAATTAAACAAACTTTATTGATGCACATCATTTGAAAATAATGTAGGATACCTCCGTTTCTATACATTCGATTTAAAAACTGCATAGAACATAATGTTTTGATCATTTTATTACTAACAAATATAGTTCCATACAAATGTTTTGCATCTCATATGGAACAATGATATGTGATATTTTTTTATTTTACCCGAAGCCCCTGTAAACCAGCCTCTCCGTTAGTCAATTTGAATCATACGAGGAGGTTCAGTGTATCAGTCTTAAATATGCAATATTACATTCTATGACGTCTTGTTTCTGAGTCATGTCAAACACGGACATACGTAAATACGATAATCCCTTTAGTTCGTACAATGCAGTAAATATGGAAATATATTATGTACTGTAGGAATCTGTGGACGCTCCTTTACTGCAACAGTTGTATCTTTAACTTATCACGGACTGAGTCCCTTCTTTTATATTTTTAGTTTGATATGGTATTACATTATTAATGGTTTTTGAGCATTCGCATTTTAGTAGATTTCCCTTAAGGGAAATCATCTATTGAGGTTGTACTCATGACGAAATTTTCGAATTTTTTCTTCAAATGTCCATCGATCCTACCTAGTAGATGACGAAAATGAGGTCCGTTCAAAACTGTATGTATATATATATATATATATATATATATATATATATATATATATATATATATTTGTCTGTTACCGCTCTAGCGGTCGCAATTTTTGTTTGATCGTTACCAAACTCGATATTTAGTCGTTTCATGTGAAAAGAAAGATCAAGTTCGTTAACAGCTGAAATCGGACCAGTGGGAGGGGGGGGGGTTAGAGGAAAGGATTTTCGAAAATTCAAAATATCTCCGTTACTATACGTCGGATCGAACAATTGTATAGAATCAATCGTATTACAAATTAAATTTACTATAAATATTGTTATATCCATTTATTCTCTATCTTGAATATTAACCGAGATATTTGCATTTGTATTGTGTGTGTGGTCAGTAGGAGTCGGCTATGTTTGGGACATTCCTCCGAGAGCTAGGGCGGCCGTTTTCGTCACTGATCGTCCCTCGTGAATAGGTTTAAAGATTCATTACTACTACTGTTGTTATTAGGCAGATTTCTCTATTGAATAACTTCAGGTGGGAAATCTGCTTAGTTTACGCAGCCCCTGCGTGACGGACTTTTTTTATGAATCTGAACGACAAGTGGCGACAATCGGTTAGTTTTTGAACATTCCAAGCAAATTTGTAACGACATTATACGTTTCATTAGTAAATACGTTGTTACTCCTCCGGTAATTACCGCTTTCTTCAGAAGTACATTAGGTCCCATCCCCGAGAGTGGATGACGGACGAAGAGAGTGAAGTTTTAGTTGAAGTTTGAGTGGATTGTGTTGGTTTCATGCGAAGAACAACTTGGGGGCAAAACTATAACGCGGAGAAAACTTTTGCGAGCTGAGTAACACGACGCGAACAAACGAGCTGGGTGCCTAAGTTTGTATCATTGTTACAGAAAGCACAGTTCACTAATTCCGTACCAACCTGTTCCATTACTTAATCCCAACAAACAACAAAGGCAAACTTAATTGTAACACTATTGATTTCGTCAACTGTCTACTAATGTCCTATTCATTTATTATATGGTTGTAGAATTAAATAAATATATTAGATTAACGAATCCGTGTACAGGGGTAGACTATTGAGTGGAGTATATAAAATACAATAATTTAATTTGAAAGCATTTTCTACAAAAATTTGTACAAAAAGGAATGGAATCCCTAATTTAATATTACACTGCTCTAATTATGAATTTTTTTAATAAAAAATATGATAGTTATGCACATGTAAAAAATTTTATTCATGACAATTTTACCATTGTTTGGCAACTATTAGTTATTGAAACATGAATAAACTCGTTTTATGTCCTTTAAATACGTTTTAGTTCAACGTCCATGTGGATATTAATTCCTGAATTTTTTTTAACAACAGAAAAAATAATTTAGGTAATTAAAATATCAAATAAAATAAAATATTAAGAAATGTCGCTCAGGGTCAACACATACACACACACACACACACACACACACACACACACACACACACACACACACACACATATATATATATATATATATATATATATATATATATATATATATATATTTATATACATACATTCAACATATTTTGCTGCACTTCATTTATTATGATAACGTACCACTATATATACGCCTCTTTAAGTTAAACTAAAAAGGTCCCAATCTTTTGTGAATGTTATAGAGAAATGTATAATTTTTTTATTTACGTTTCCCTCGCAATCCCCTACTCGTTAGTCGAGTTGAATCCCCCTTTTGGGCAGCAAGATGTTATGAGAGTCTTAAAAATTCATGTGCAACTCTGTATGGACAGCCGTTTGTGAGTTTTGCGTGATATGTGTGTACGTACGCAGAACTAGTAAGTAAATCCATCACGCAGGGGCTGCTTAAACTAAGCAGTTTTCCCACGCGTGGGTATAAAGCTCTATTATCTCATCTTATAATATACTTGACATTTCAAGCAAAAATACGATAAGTAGATGTGTGGGTTTACTGAAGGCTGAAAACAAAAGATACAAAAAACAACTGTCTTAATACCTGAGCTACGAAAAAATGTATGGAGGAACAATGGTAGGGCACCAATAATTAAACATGATTATGTTTATACCGTTTTTCGATTTCTACTCGTAATAACCAAGATATTATGTATTTTCAAATCCTCCCTTCCCCCCCCCACTGTTTATCCCTTCATTCCTGATCCAATGCTAGCCCTTTAGTATTGAATGGAATGACTAAGTAACAAGTATAACTTAAATCAAATAAACATTTTCGAGTTCAGAAGGTAAAATCATCAATCATCGTCCTACATGCGTCATCACACAACATATTTACATACAACCTACAATAGTCAAAGTTCAACGAAAAGAGTACTTCGTATTTAAGCTTCCATTGTAAATTGGTTCATGATATAACAGCTAATTGTTAAATGACATGAATAGGAGTGGGGGTTTACTGTAGTCCGCAAACTCAGAAATTCATATATCTCAGTTAATATTCGTGATATAGAACATTCTTATAGAAGAAAATTGATATAATGTTAAACAAATTTTATAAATGTATTAATTGCAAGCAGTAATATTGGCTCTATAATATTTTTCGATCCTACGTAAAGAAACGTAAATATTTCCATTTCACTTTTAAATTCCCCTTCAAACTTGACCTAAATTTTTAAATATGGTATGTAACTATCTTTACAACTATGTATATATATATATATATATATATATATATATATATATATATATATATATATATATATATATATAGTTTTGTGCGGGTGTCATTATAGTCATCTACTGTATAGGATCGATGGATATTTAAGGAAATCTTTCATTTGGTTGGGCTAAAATGAATAATTTCGTTGAAATATGAATCCGGATTTTTTTTTTACTATTACAATACTTCCTGTACTGCGAGCAAGGTAAACCAATAGCATTAAATAAAAAGGCAATTAAAGAAAAACTAAAAAAAAAACTAATCTCTTTAAAAAATTCCCTCACCAATTAATAAAAGTCAAATACAAAAAGCATAATGGAATTAAAAAAATATTATGTACATTATAATACAACATATTAGTTAAACTTTACACCACTTTGGATTTCTTTCTTCTTTGAAGAGCCAGTTAAACAAGGAATAAGCACTCTTTTTTGAACCTTCAAGGAAAAGACATGTGCCGTTTTAATGTTAAATAACTTATTCATAATCCTTTAATAAATAGCTGAAATAAAATGAAAATTAGTGGCAGTATGGAATCAACATTTTGTATACCTGTTGTAAATGCTTTTCCTAAATTGGTAAACAGAAATGCGTATACTACTAAAACTGTTACTAGAAATATACTTATGGTCTATTATTACCTTATACTTGATACATATCAAATAAAATTATTGGTCGCTAATTTACACTAGGTCACTATTTCCTTCAGATAAAATGTATCAAACTTAATAATGGAGTACTCAGATAAAGCGGATCTTCTAAGTTATTTTCTTCAACGAACTCCACCCTAAATCACAGGTGATATAAACTAGAAAATACCGTGTGAAATACATTCCGGGGAAATTGTGTTCCAGCATAGGCGAATGAAGTAAATAGATTGTCCTGTCAGATAGCCTTGTATTTAACAAGTACAGATTAGAAACAGACAGAACTTCCATTAACAGAATTGACAACTTGTGATTATTATCTCAGGACTGAATTTTAAAAATATTAGCTAAAGGAAAATCAATAAAACCAATACCAACAGAGAAGCTTGCGAAAATAACCTGAAACTAATGTAAAATATATTTATTAGTGGCTTTCCCTGACTTTGAGAATCTTGCTACAAAAAGGTCCGTCAAGCAGGGGCTGCGTAAATTAAGCAGATTTCTTATTAGCTGGTATAACACGCTTGTGATGTCATCAGAGCAGATATCTATTTGTATGCAAATAACCGATGAGTAGAAGGGGGGGGGATTACTGAAGGCAGAATACAAGAAAGTACGAATAACTTGCATTATTCTTCAGCTACGAAATAATGCATAGAACAAAAATTGCAGATCAATAATTTAACAATATTGGTTCTATAACATTTTACTATCCTGCTCATAATATCGGAAATATTTTGAATTTTGAAATTCCTTCCTCTGAACCCTCACTATTCCAGGTCAGATTTCCAACAATAACAATTATGATATATACTGTTGACTGAAACGGTTAAATATCGAGTGTGGCATTGATTAAATTAACATTTTCGAGTAAAGAACCAAAAGTCTTAATTTATGAATTATGAGTATTTGCATCTATCTCACAAAATTAAAAAAAAAATCAATGAAAACCATATTTGGTATTTAACCATGGAATGAACAGGTTCATGACATAAAAACATAATGTTGATATGACATGATTAGGAGCGGGGGATCACTGATGGCTGAAAATTAAAATATCGAAATATCTCTGTTAATATTCACTATAGAGAAAACATTTACGTAACAACATTTATAAAACATTACATTTGCAATACGACTGATTTTCTGCATTTCTACACATCGATCTGAGGTATAATAACGGAAATATTTTGAATTGATTTAATTTTGCATTTTCGTCATCTCCTGGGTAGGATCAGTGAACATTTTTTGAAAATCGAGCCATGAGTACAACCTCAATAACTAATCTCCTTTAAGGGAAATCTGCTTAGACAGACGTGAGCAACACATGCTTGACAAACGCATACTGCACCAGAAATGTCTCTCTGCATCCAAATATTGAAGAAAAAGATCCTGCTTTCGGAGGATTTGATCCCTGTTAAAATTTGAACAAAAGTATTAATTCTACCCGGCAAGCGTATTAAAAGCATGTCGATCATCATAATATTTTTATGATATCCATCTTCCATTACAGTTTGCCTTTAAATAAGTTCATTTTTAAGTCAACTAGTTGCAGAGGTCGTGTACTTCATAGGCCGACATTTGCAAACCTGTATCTACACAGTCCTTAGCAAGAAACGTACGCCAAGATGAAATTTAGAGTTCACATCTACTATCATAGTTGTAGCTGAAACTTACGAGCTATTCAGATGAAACTTTTGATTCTCACACCTAGGGTAGAGCTGTGAAGGATTTGGCGTTCTTATTCTATATGTATATGGCTCCCTTCACTTCCAATACCACTAATATGAAGTAGGTGGCAAACATCTTGATTTGTAATTTTAAAAAATCAGGAATATAGGTACCTGTGTAAATAACGTCTGATTGTAATGAAGTAATCCTGTGTTCCTGGAAACGTGAAATAATTATACGGAAAACATGGCCAGGAAAAAGATTGCCTCATTTTTTCGTGTTAGGGCAAAAGTTTTTTAATTCATAATTTACGTATAAAAAAGAGGAGATCATCAAGATTTTTTAAATGTTTTTATTATTTATTTCGGGTTCGTCCAGACAGGAGATGAAGTGGTAAATTAATACTGGATGAGTAAAACTGCAGCTCAGCACAATTTGCCATAAATTAAGCTCTTTAAAACAATTTCCTTTCTTTTATTTGTGAAAATATTCAATTTCAGCTGCGTTGGCTTGCTCAGCTGATTCAGCCGCAAACACCGCTTACTAATCTGCCTATAGCCTTTAACATTACAGGCTTTATGTTCACGGTGCGCATGAAACCCACGGCGAAAACACAGGCTAAATGAAAAGCCATCAGCTTTTCATGGTCACTTTCTGTCATAATCAAAAATAAAATTTACAGTTGCCCCCTGACATTTTTAGTATTCAACCTGTAGAGAGTTGGCGGCGTGTGTTTTTGCTCTGTTTGGCCGTCGGAGGTCCTAGCCATCTGTGACCGCGGCGGGGTAGTAAAATGGCCTTTAATATTCTACCGTTGGCAATATCGTAAATTCGGATGAGGCACCAGAGCGAAAAGTTTATTACAAGTATTTAGAAGGCTTGTACTACCAGTCACTCCCTTACACCGGCTGTTAATGTCTTCCAACATTTTAGCTTCCATAACCGTAAATAATATGATACCTTTGTCTTTGATGATGTATAAAGGAATTATAAAGGGGTGCATATGCTAAAAATGTTGCTGTAATTTATGAACCCCCACTTTATGATGCTATGGCTAATCGGGGCGGGCTATCTGAAGGCTACTGCAATTTTCAAGCTTTGGCTGGTGAATTCTTTACTAAATTAATCTTTGTTGACCACACGGGATTCGAACCCACAACTTTATGTTTACCAATTGTATTCAGGTTCCATAACACATGGCTAAACATAGGTCCTCATATGATATATTTATTAAAATCAGATTCATGACGAATGAAGGCTGACAACAAAAAGTAAAACTATCTTGATTAATATTCGATTAGAGAAACAAAAATCTATTTTCATACAATTGCTGAGCATTGTTTCTCCAACAACATTTCCCACTTCAAGTGTTATAAGAGATATACTCGTATGTATTTGTAATAGTTTATTTTCCTCTTCTCTCACTCCTCAACCTTATATGATAAAAACAATTTAGGCTTCAATCAAGACAGTTTCTGATATATTGGTTAATTACAAAAATTTGAAATGAGTAAAAGTGGGGCGTTTACAGAAGGATGAAATTTAAAAAATCTTAATATTGAGGTTAATATTAGAATAAAAGAATTCATGCTTCTGAAACAATTATAGGAAATTCAATTTAAACTACGATTATTTGTATTATAATTTTGTACCAACTCATATATAATATGCTATTTCAAAATTTTTATTATCTTCCTTCTAAATCTCCCCATCCCTGCTCCTATCTCGGACCAAGAGATTTAAGCCAATAATTTACTTGACCTTTAATTTTTTTGAAATGTGTGAATATTAAGTAAGGTAATAATCACAAAAAAATCCGTTACTTTTAGAGGCATAGCAGGATACAAATATATAAATATATATATATATATATATATATATATATATATATATACACACATAGTCATATCCTAACGGTTTAGTATTAGTTAGTCAAGTTCGAATCATTAGAGTAATGTCTCTAAATACCTCTACGTTAAAGATAACGTTTACTGTTGCGAAAATTCTAGATAATACATTTTTTGGAAAAGGTTTTGCTTTATTTGGCATATCTGCAAAAATAGCACACATTTACGTGCGGCGATCAGTCGATCCTGAAGGACTCGATCTGTCTTTTTTCATAGAACGATTAAATATCGAGTTTGTTTACGATCGAAAAGTAAAATTCCGAATTCTAGAGCGTTAACACACTCACACATATATTTATGATTATAAACGGACCTCATTTACGTCATCTCCTGAGTAGTACGAGAATCATTAGAATGACTGAGGGGTATACGTAACTTTCAGGAACCATTTTTGAGGTGCTGGGTGGTAAAGGAATTATTATCTAAGGCAAGAATAGAAAGGACTCGTTCCTTCACAGTTGTTTATTCATTGCGAGAAAATGCTTTCAGATCCTGTAACTCTCACAGTCACAGGGGAGTCACAGGGAATCCTTGGTTCCTGTAACATCTTTGTGAAGATGGAGTCTATGCTCTGAAAGTGCTCTGTCGCAACGAATAAACTGCTGTCATGGAACAAGGCCTTTCTTTTCATACCTTAGATAACCTTAAATAAAACAACAGATAGTTAAATAAAGCAAGAGATATAAACAAAATATGCATTCGTGTTTTAAATAAAAATAAAAAATCAGGTCTAAAATACAAAAATCAATTGACTCTATTGAACTGTCATCGAACTGTGATTTCATTTTGAGAGCTGAAAATTTGAGATAAACCACTTTCTACTCTCTAATCAGACAAAAGAGTAAGGTTTAGGAATTCATTCGGCTTACGTTAATTTAATTGATGACGATGTCTCTAACATGGAAGTGCCGATCAGAAGAAGTTCCAGAAGCCAATGAAGATATGATGAATTTGAAAATTAATAATTGGTCGCCAAAATTGTGTATTAAGCACCAAAGACGCGACACAGTAAAGGTGATTTTAACGATTAACGATGGGGAGTGGCCTGGAAGTTAAGCTTAATTACAAGTTTAAATTTAAGGAACGTTATAATCACATAATATCTACTAAGAGCGACCTTAGTGTAAGTTCTAGCCCTGAAAAATATGGAAAGTATCCCCTGTGAAGTTTCTTTAGTGCTCCCAGAAGAATGAAGTCCATGAAGAATGAAGTGCACGCTAAGTGATGACCGCCGTCCACTCATCACGACCGCCGAAACAGGAGACCCCGCTACCAGCTCCTCAAACCTCGAGGGGGCTGACAGCAAAGGACGAGAAGACCTCGGAACAATATGTAAGCTCTAGGCCCACGTATAGACTATTCCGATTTTATGTGGGCATAAAAATAATAAAATGTTTTATTGTTAAAAAGTGTGTTATATTTTATTTATCATTATAATTCCTCATAAGGTCATAATACAATTATAACCTCCTTAGCCTGCGAGCAATCGTAGTACTTCAGGCATAAAACAGCGGCGCAATCTACAATGTAACCAACATGTGTTGGGTATAAACACAAGTACCTCAAATTTTTGACCTCATACAGTCCACTCAATTCCCTACCTTTTTTTCACGGGAAGCCCATTCGAACCTCGAACGGTAGTCTCATAGCAGGAAACGTACTTCATTAAATTTAAAACAGAAAGCCCATTAGGAAAAATGTTATAAGTTATCAAAGTTTTGTGCTGCAATTATCATGGACATTACATATTGCAGATTTTTTATTTTTTTTTATTCAGTCATTCCATTCACATTGTTCTCTGCTCCCCACTTTGTTCATTAAGAACAATACTGCTGAGCCGGCAAACAATTGCATCGGAATGAAAGGAAACATTCTTTAGCCGGTCTAATTGACATAAATTCTGCTCGTCGAGACGAGTTGTAATCATGTCTGCCGAGGAATGAAAGTCTTCATCGTCATTAGAGGGGATGGAATATGGCAGTCTAGAAATGAGTCTTAACCAGAAGATCTCCAGAGGGGAGGGCGCTTCAACCCCTCCTGGTGAGTCTTTGTTGCAGACATGCTTGAGTAACAGCTGTTTAACCAAAATTAATGGTTTCTTGTAGTCATTTCAAGGGTGACTACCAAATATGCATTTCCTCCCCAACGGCTTATAGAGAAATAAACATGTTTCCTGAGTGAAATTGTTTAGCACACATTCCTCTAGTGTGTTAAATTTATTAAGGAATATTCCATGTTTAAAAATGTATCAATATTTAATTTGAATGTTAAAAAAGCAGCTGCACCCCAATTTTAGCGATTTATACGTTTTCTTGACATGTTATTCTAAAACATATAATAAAAGTGTTCGGTCATATTTATTTATATTAACGTCCAATTTTTTTCAGCTAAGCCTAATTGGGACGGGTTATCTACAGGTTGCCACCCCTTTCTAGCCAGAGTGGGACTAAGGATTTTATTTAATGAATTCCCTCACTAAATAAATTCCGGTAGCCCAGACGGGAATCGATCTCGCCGCTGTAGGTTTACCTTGTGAGATTTAGGCCAACGCTTTAACTCACATGGCTAACCTAAGCCCCTTTACTGTCATCGAAAAAATAAACACACCGTTATCTTTTCTTCAGTGGAATAATACTGGCAGTAGAAAGCCAATTATTTCAATCTACAGTTCACTCTTTTAGTGTGGTTCATTTTATTAAAAAGATATATCACTTGGAGATGATCATTATTCTGTCAATATATAGCATATTCCAGAGGAATATATAGGTTGGTGTGTTGCAGTTCTGAAAGGTTAGTAGGTAATTTCTTGTCAGCTATTAGTCTGCAGCTTGTAGGTGATTGTTAGTAATTCGTGTATTACACATTGAACTTAATTGTTGTTCAGTTTAGTCATGATGTGTTTGCGTGTCATGCGTCAATGGATATGTCTCAATTCAGCAAGATACCTCTTCTCTGCTTGTGTTCTGATTACTTGACTGCCATTCATGAATAGTAACATTTATTCCCCTTAAATGTGTGTGCGTGTGTTTTACTAAATTTCTCGAAAATGTTCTACTATTAAATGAAACCTTAAGGGAAATCAGCTATTGAGGTTGTACTCATGACGCGATTTTCTAAATGTTTCTTTAAATGTCCATCGATCCTACCCAGGAGATGACGAAAATGAGGTCCATTCAAAACAGTACATATATATATATATATATATATATATATATATATATATACTAGCTAAGGTACCCGGCTTCGCACGGGAAATCATTTGAGGCTGAATGATAATAGTATTTTTATTTTATTTTTTGAGCAAGGCTTCAATGTTTACACTTCCCGTCTTGGCGCATTGTTTTCCCGTGAGGGTCAGGCAGGCGATGTATAGTTGAGAAATATTAATTTTGAAGAATAAATAAAAATGTGTTCCTAATCTATCCCTCTCCACTTTTCCAACTCACCTTTATGAATACTTCAAACCATAATCGTGGATAGCATTTATTACAATTAAATATCCTCTATAATGAAACTTATTTCCTGTCAAAAACCAATCCGAGCACATATAGTTTAAACATAGTTTTGTACATTAGCTTATATTCGTAATAGTAGAGCTCAGTGGAAATCATTTCCAGTAATGCCAGCATTTCACAGGAAATAAATTAACTCAATTAACTGTTTAGGCTCCGACCTCCTTCCGCTCCAGCATCTCCATAGCTTTCCTTAAAATATTGATTCAAAGTATTATTTTATTATTCATTTGAGGCTGAATGGTGATGGTATATTTTTGGCAAGGCTTTACTTTGCACAATATTTTGACATTTACCCGTTCCAGTGTTTAGGGTTAATACCCGTTGTTGGCATTTGTTAATAATAAAATTATTTTTTTATGTAAGACTTCACTGTCCTGCATATTGTCATATTTCCCGTCTCCTGTGCATTATGCATAGATTTGAATTAATAAGGAGAAAATATTGACATACATTTGAATTAATTTTTTCAGGAGAGGTACCTAGTAGTTCATATTGAAATGAAGTGTTGAGCAAATTTCTCTAAATAACAAAATAAACAACTTTTGTTATGAGCATATTTGCCATAACCCCAATAGGAAATCATTATTATTAATTTCAGGACTCCCTTATAACCCCCACTCCTGCCCGTCCCTAGAAATGTTAGTATGACTTATTATACGAAAGGCGTTAGTGCTAATACACATATTGAGTGTTTTATTTAGTTCGGTTGAGTCTTTTGTGCCAAATAACATTGTTGACTCCCGCTATAATTTTTAGCGTATACCGCCTTTATACTTCCGTATACGGCAAAAGTGCATATAACAAAAGTTACTCTAAATAACAAAATAAACAACTTTTGTTATGTGCATATTTGCTGAAAAAGCAATAGGAAACGAAATATCGCTATTTTTAATTTCAGGCCTCCCCTATAACCCCCACTCCTGCCCGTCCCTAGAAATGTTAGTATGGCTTATTATAAGGAAGGCGTTAGTACTAATTCACATACCGAGTTTGGTTTAGTTCGGTTGAGTCTTTTGTGCCAAATAAAATTGTGGACTCCCGCTATAGTTTTTAGCGTATAACGCATTTATACTTCCGTATATGGCAAAAGTGCACACAATAAAAGTTACTCTAAATTACAAAATAAACAACTTTTGTTATGTGCATATTTGCTGAAAAAGCAATAGGAAACGAAATATTGCTATTTTTAATTTCAGGCCTCCCTTATAACCCCCACTCTTTATTGTCTTAGAGAATATTAATATAACCTAAAGTCTAAGTTGGGCTAGTAGTAATATACATACCAAGTTTCATAAACTTCGGTTCAGCCGTTTATGCGTGAAAAGGTAACAAACAAACAAACAAACAAATAAACAAACAAACAAAAATACAGACATCAAAGAAACAAAATGCAGTTATGGTGTCTATGACATGTGAAACGAAAAGTTATCGTGAAATTTCGCGAAAAAAATCAATGTACAGACAGAGGTTACAATTTTATATATATATAGAATATATATATATATATATATATATATATATATATATATATATATATTTGTCTGTTACGGCTCTAGTGGTCGCAATCGTTATTGTTTAATCGTAACTCGATATTTAGTCGTTTTATGTAAAAAGAAAGATCAAGTTCGTTAACGGCTATAATCGGACCAGGGGGAGGGGGGGGTTTAGAGGGGAGGTTTTTGGAAAATTCAAAATATCTCCGTTACCATACGTCGGATCAAAAAATTGTATAGAAACAATCTTATTGCCCATTAAAGTTACTATAAATATTGTTCTATACGTTTATTCTCTATCTTGAATATTAACCGAGATATTTGTATTTTTATTAAATGTGGGCAGGAACTGACCTTTCTCATATTCTCCTTAGCTTCAAAACAATACGACAATTAATTTTTATATACCAATCATAATCTTATACAAAATTTGACCTAATATCTAAAACCTAATGGGGAAAAATCGACGTAAAGCTCCACCACTGTAAACGAAAACGAAAGCCGATGGGCCACGGTAATCCCAAAATAGTTTTTTTCATATATAAGGAAAATAAAATTAGTGCTGTGAATAGAAGTGACTATTTTTTAGCAAATTCTCCTTAAGGGAAATCAGCTATTAAGGTTGTATTCATGATAATCGCATTATGTAAAAAGAAAGCCGAAATCGGACAAGCGGAAGGGGGGGTAGAGAGAATGAATTTCGAAAATTCATAATATCCCCGATATTATGCGTGGGATTGAAGAATTGTATAAAACTACTCTTATTGTAAATGTAATTTTCAAAAATTGTTGTTATATACATTTTTACACTAATCAATATTTAGAGAGGTTATTTATTGTTGAACGGGATGAGATCGGCAAGTATAGATTCTGTTCTTGCTATTCCGCTGAAATTTAAGTCGGCCGTTTCCGTAACTGTTCGGTTCAAATCGGTGTTGCCAGCAGGCAGATTTCTCTATTGCAAAACTTCACATGGGAGATCTGCTTAGTTTACGCAGCCCCTGCGAGACGTACTTATTACGATTTACATTATCGAAACATTGTACATTTTGTCTTATTTAACGCTCCCCATGTTTATTACAATAGTCGTAAAGTTATTGAGCTTGTGAACTGTAAAAATAAGTAGTATAGCATGAGTAGGAATCATAAGTACTTCTGAGACTCTTCTTTTACTGAGATACAATGAGATAAGGATTAAATGTTTGATGCATATACTTTTCAATTTATAATGCTGGTTTTAAGAATACATGAAAACGTGGCGAAAAAGTTTAAACGTTCTCATTTTTACATTATGACTACATGAGAAAAAAAAAAGAAAGAAAAGAAATAAAACTCGCTATGGAAGTTTCATACAGTCTACTTAAAGGGCTTAAGAAGAATGAGAAAAGGGATGATAGCGTCCTTATTAAAAAGTAGAGTGTAGAGGCCTATCTGAGTTGTTGAAGGAGCTTAGGAAGGGAAGGGCTTAGGACTTATTGCAGGGCAGACAATGCTCGGATTTAGGAGTTGGGCCTCTGTTTGACTATACTCTATAGGGCTCTGTGTGCCCTTCGGATTCCTTGCCTTAACCCCATCCTATGGTCATCTCGGCCAATCGCCCTCAATAAGGGTGGCTTTACTCCTCCTAGGACGGGCCCTTTTAAACATGTCCGTCGAATTGTTACTGTCAGTCTTGGGGTATTGGACGTTGGGGAAACTTTTGGAATGCGTTGTGACCGGCAAGGATCCTGGCCTGTGATGTCGATATTGGACATATCCTTCTACTACGCCCTTCGTAGCAATGGCATTAAATCCCATGTCCATAGATTGAGGCTGACAGCATAGACACCACATTTGAAAGTGTTATTGTGCCTCAAATTGCTCAAATCCGGCTAGTTACTATAACCTCATTTTCTGGATACTTCGGCAATAGACCAAGAACATCCCCCATCTTGTTCCTAGTTCGATTTCAGCCATTACTATGAACTTAAGTGAAGTATGAAATGGTTGATAATCGAGTTTGGTTTAGATCAAATAAATTCGAATAAAAAAGAGTCCGTCACGCAGGGGCTGCGTAAACTAAGCAGATTTCCCACGTGAAGTTTTACAATAGATAAATTTTACGAGAGCTGAGCAGTTAATGAAACGGCCTAACTAGCTTTTGGCGGGAAAGCCACTTCGTCCGTTAGCCGGCCAGATTTAATAAAAATGCAAATATCTCGGTTAATATTCAAGATAGAGAACAAATGTATATAACAATATTTATGGTAAATTTAATTTGTAATAAGATTGATTCAGTACAATTTTTCGATCCGACGTATAGTAACGGAGATATTTCGAATTCTCGAAAATCCTCTTCCCTAAACCCCCCCCCTCCCACTGGTTCGATTTCAGCCGTTAACGAACTTGATCTTTCTATCTACATAAAACGACTAAAAATCGAGTTTGGTAACGCTTAAACAAAAATTGCGAACGCTAGAGCTGTAACAGACAAATATATATATATATATATATATATATATATATATATATATGTATATATATATGTATATATATATATATATGTATACTGTTTTGAACGGACCTCATTTTCGTCATCTACAAGGTAGGATCGATGGACATTTGAAGAAAAATGTCGAAAACTCCGTCATGAGTACAACCTCAATAGCTGATTTCCCTTAAGGGAAATCTGCTAAATCGTAAAATCTTAATTGATGACAACGTTACACAACGAATTTGCATGTGTCTCGCATAATAAGCTCTATTGAAAATAATATTTGGTATACAACCTTAGAATAAACTTATTCAAGATATAAAAGCTTAGTGTTAATATGACATGAGTAGGAAGGGGATTCACTTAGGGCTGAAACCTATAATTTCTGATAGAGAAAATATGTAAATAACAACTTTTATAGGTAATTTAATTTCCAATAAGATTGACAAAGTACTCTATTTCGACCCGACATATAATAATGGAGATAAACTTTCTAAATTCCTCCTCTCTCATCTAACCCCCGCCACTCTTTTCTACTCTTGATCTTTCTTTTTACGTAAAAGGATTAAATATCGAGTTTGATAGCGATCAAACGAAAACTGTGACAGCTAAAGCGTTAATAGACAAATACATTATATATATATATATATATATATATATATATATATGGTGTGTTGTTCTTTTCGGAGTTTTGGTCAATGTTGGTAAAATGAATCTTAGTTTATGCCGATATTTCGAGAATCGTTATTTTCTCTTCCTCAGGGCAAGACTAAATATATTTATAGACTATTATACATTCTTATTGCACTAGACGAGATTTGTTAAGTTCGGTTCATTTTGAAAAAAAAAAAAATTAATGTACAGACAAAGAGGTTACAATTTTTATATATATATATATATATATATATATATATATATATATATATATATACACACATATATATATAATTTTGAATGGACCTTATTTTCGTCATCCCCTAGGTAGGATTGATGGACATTTGGAGACATTTTTCGAAACTCACGTGATGAGTACGACCGCAATAGCTAATTTCTCTTAAGGTAAATCTGCTAAAAAAATATTTAATTACAATATATTGGACGCTAACAAGTTTACTGTTCCTCTGAAGGGACACCAATTGAATATTTTTTAATTTTGCGTGGGTAACTTTCTAATGTAGAGATTTACCTTTTGATCCCTTGTATTTTCGTCACGTTTTTCTCGAAATGCATTTAATTAGACCAAAAGTGAAGATTTGTCTGATTCGATCTGGTAATCTTCCTAATCGACATTGGTTCTAGTATTAGCAGTCACGCTAAACAGAAGGTGATTCTTTCAAGAGTTATAGTCAAGAAGCTAAGGATAAACTCTGCAGACACGCAATGGGACAAATAGAAGTTTTTAGCTCTTTGAACAACAAGAATATTTGTTTTTGTATTTTCTTGCTTATTTTTTTTTAATCATGGTGATTTTTTTATATCTCATGTTTGAAAATTCGAAATATCTGCCTTATTATCCGTCGCATCGAAACATTGCAAATACCAATCTTATTGCCCATAAATGTTGTTATATACTTATTTATTTATTAACCAGATATTTGGATTATTTTGTTTCAGCCTTCCGTAAACCACCACTCCTACTCATGTTTTATTGATAGTAACCTGTCACATCAATAAGCACTTTATTCTAAGCTTAAATACCACATATTGTTTTCCAGAGACCTTTATTATGCCAAATACAAGCAAATTTGTCGTTCGATGACGTCATTAATTTGGAGTTTACGATCTTGTCTTGAATATGTTTATTTGATCATTACTCGATACATAGCAGTTTCAGTCAACACTAAGTATCATGTTTGTCATTTTCTGAAATCGAACATGGAATAGTAGGAGTTTAGAGGGAGGGATTCGTAAATTTAAAATATTTCAGTTATAATGAGCCGGATCGTAAAATGTTATAGTACCAATATTGATAAACTATTGATGGTCTATAATTGTGTATCTATTCATTTTTTTAGCAGATTTCCCTTAAGGGAAATCAGCTACCTATTGAGGTCGTACTCATGACGCGATTTTCGAAATATTCCTTCAAATGTTCATCGATCATACCTAGGAGATGTCGAAAATGAGGTCCGTTCAAAATTATATATATATATATATATATATATATATATATATATATATATATATATATATATATTTGTCTGTTAACGCTCTAGCGATCGCAATTTTTGTTTGATCGTTACAAAATTTAATCGTTTTATGTAAAAAGACAGATTAAAAGTTCGTTAATGGCTGAAATCGGACTAAAGGGAGGGATTTTTGAAAATTCAAAATATCTCCGTTAATATGGATCGCATCGAAACGTTGTTTAGAACCAATCTTATTGAAAATTAAATTTACTATAAATATTATCATATACATGTATTCTCTATCTTGAATATTAGCCGAGATATTTGCATTTTTATGAAGTTTGTGAGACATATGGTCGGGTATAGTTCGGATTCGGTCGGCTATTTTCGTAACCGCTCGGCTCAGGTGGAAGCTTCTTCTAACCTTACCTGTCGTTTCTCACCTTACCTTCCTTACTTTGTGTGATTTATGCAAATACGCTCTGTTCATCCGCCCCCCCCCTTCTTTAGTTCTTGGATTACTAAAATTTGAGTTATTAAAATATAAATTATTCTTACAATTCAGAAGCCGTTTCAGTTGGGAATTTATTTTAATTAACTGAAAGATTTCTCATTACCGTTTGTATTTAATCAGGGTGGTGTTGTGTTACCAGTATGCAGATTTCTCTATTGTAAAACTTCACATGGGAAATCTGCTTAGTTTACGCAGCCCCTGCGTGACGGACTTTTCATAAGTATCAAGGAAGTTATTAGTACTTTCTTGTTGTCAGCTTTATCTGCCCCCACTCCCCCCTACTCAGTTTTTTTTTAATAGTAACATCAAATGTAAGGTGAGATGAGATCAGTAGTGTGTATACCAGCACCTGGGAAATATGCATAGTGTACGCAGCCCCTGCGATGGACTTTTATGTATTACTCTGCTGTCAATTTTACTCACTTAAGCAACCACAAAGTTTTTAAACTGGTAAGTATTTTGCACTGAGAGGAGGAAAAAACTATATATATGATTTTTAAAGTCATTTGGCTATGCGGGTCTGAGGCATCAGGCCTGTTTCACAAAATACTTTTTGAATCCTTGGCCTAATAATTGGAATATATAAGTCCTAGGATGAAAAATGAACATACGTGTTATGTTGTGGTTCTGAATATCTATAAAATGGAAAAAAAATTGTGATAAGTTGTGGGGAAATAAATCTTGTAAAATTATTTGGATCCCAATCACTATCAGAATAGGCATTTCGACAAGTTTTAATAGTTATCTTTTGTTTCGAGTCAAATTAATTTTTCGTCAAGTGACGGAATTTCGTCTAGAATTATTTTAGGGAGCAAAGAAAATTAAATCAAGATTTTTTTTTTTTATTTTTTTTTATCTGAGATCTAGTTTTCGGTAAAACATTGTAAGTAGGCAGAGTGACCTGCGAGGGGTTTACTGACAGTTTCCCTTCCACTGATCTCTCGTGGTCCATTTTAAGGGGGTGTTGAGAATATGAGTGGGTGTAATGGAACATATGGGTGTGGGTAACTCGGCAACTGGAGGTACCGGTTGTGTTGAGAAGCATTAAATCATGAGTAACAGATCAATGGTTTTTATGCGTTTTCTTAAAAATAAAAAATAAAAAAAGGCTTTTAATATTTTTTATTTCTGGTTACTTAGATGATCTCGTACTTCAGGCATGTTATGGGATACACTGACGATAATAGGAATCGTCATAAGAAATCTAGATTAAAATTAAGAATTCTGTATAATTTTTGTGAGATTGCTAAATAGTACTGATTGATTTAAAAAAATGAAGAATCTATCAGCAAGAAGCTGCTGTTTCTAAACGAATTAAATATAAGCGAGTTCCGCTATTTGGCCAAGTAAAAGAAACATAGCATTTTCCCCGCAATTTGATTCCAGGATATGGATAATTGGTACCTTAAAGCATTTAAGGACTTTCCGTTGAATAAGGATGAGAGTGAACTTTGAAACAATATTAATTAGTTGGTAAAGTGGGTAAGATATGCGAAGAACCCCGTCGTCGTCCCCCCCCCCCCGTCCAAAGTCTGGCCTACTTATCAGTTCATAGTTCACAAGGATACCGGGCCGTGAGTAACTTTGTACTATTAGTTACTGCTCATTTATAAAGTTCAGACAGGTGCGAACTGCTCTATTAGCATTTAATAAAGGTGTTGCATGTTTAGGGGGCCCAGACGATCGTGCGGGTTAAGGCATGTTAAAAATATTTGGAGGTTCGATCCCCACCAAAGGAGAGCATTAGCTCCCGAGTTGACTTCCCGCGACGCTTGTTGACTAGTGAGAGTCTATCGAGTATATAAGTTTGACAGCAGTTGGAGGTGACATGACTATGATTCTATTAGATCCCGTTCACAGGCCTAATACTGAATGAACTGACTACTGTCTGCCCGATTTATGAGGTTCGTCACTATACTGGAGACGTTTGATTTCTGGTCTACCTTGGTTAGTTAGAGTTGTACGTTGAGTTGAGCAAACTTTACGCGAATCTCTGACCACGATTTTCACTTGGGACGGCTAAATTCCTCCACCACAAACAAAAAAAAATGGATATTTTACACGTGTTTGCTGGGACTCCATGCAGCTAATTGCTGTGCCACCCACCTAACTTCTCGTACCATTTCATATCAAGAAAAAGAACACCTGAAGAACCCAGTTGCAAAAGCAGGGAACTATTGTGGAAGGAAATCTTATAAATGTGGATTAATACAGCAAGCAAGTATTTGAAAATATTTGGGGTATTAACTGGGCATTTTGGGGCGAAAAGAAACTGTCCGCACCTCCAAAACAAAGGATGTTGCAGTACATCTGTACTTACTCACCAATTTGGTTGTTTTCTTGTAAAGGACTACCTAGCAGTCAAAGGATACTTAGTTTGATGTTTAAATTGTTAAGAACATTTTAGTAATAAATAATAAATAGTTACAATCTGAATTAAGTTTCAAAAATTTTCAATTGAGTGAGAAAGAAAAAAAAATGTTTATTGAAATTTAAAAACGATAATTTTATTTTATTTATTATTTTTACTCTCAGTGGATTGTTATTTACACATTTTGTACCAAGTGCGGTACTTTTGAGATATAACTAGACTAACTATAATAGTATTATTATTTTTCTATATATTATTCGTAAATGGAAAAACAGATTATATAAACGTATAAATTACCCAATTTTTAAAATTTTATTACTTTTCTCTTGATTTTTTATTTTTTTTAATTCAAAATTTCGATTTTGAATATATAATTAATTATGCACCTATTTCTTATCGATTATTGTATATATGTACTAGATATAATATAAGAGGCTCAGGTTAACCACGTGAGTTAAGGCGTTGACTTTAATATACTAGGTAAACTTAGAGTCATGCATAGATACCTATGTGGGCTATAGGAATAACTCCAGTGACGAACTCACTTAATAAAATCCCTCACGAACAAACGAATTATAAAAATCCTGAGTCTTATTCTGGCTAGAAAATGGTGGTAACTAGTAAATTACTATACCCATTTAGCCTGAGTAGTACAAACGACGTTAATAAATAACATACGCATATAATAAACATTGTAGTTTGATGAATAATGAAATGAAAATAGAGCTGTGGCGACTGTGTTCCTCAAGTATTTAGTGTTCAAACAAAATATTTTTTGAGTCGAGTTTCTTGAAAACAAATTGGATTTAGGGAATGATTTCAATCGCATTATTTTTCATTCTGTAAACCCTTATGACCATTTTTAACGAGATATAAATTGATTCACTTTTATCATCTGTCCCAGAGCCTTGAATATAATAAACTTTCTAATAAAAATATATTTTAAGTGGCCATAGAGTCCCAAGAGTAGAACTACCAGTTGCCTTAAAGCCTAAAAAATTAATTGTGGAAGACATAAATTAATAGCTCTATAAAGAAGTTTACAAATGTGTTTTGGCTTAGCTTTACCCAGTTTATGTATACATTTTTTGTGAATAATACTCTGCAACGTAATGTTCAAATGCAAATATGTATTGCAATTTGTATGTAACTGAAAAAGTGTACAGCACTTCAAAAAACGGCTAAAACACTGTAAACCTCTCTAGAAACACTTAATAATTTTTAAACATAATAAAAATAACTTGGGAATAGTTCTAGGTAAGCTACAATTATATATTTATGTTGATTTATAAAAAGTAAAAATTCCTTGACGTATGAGCAATGTAAACTAAGCAGACTTCCCGCTAAACGTATTCCAACATCATTAAATTTCATATACATACCATGTTTACCATGGAATTACATACTAGATTCTGTGTCACGTTAGTTGTTACGACAGGATGAGAACCATAGCAGCATAAATGAACTGCTGCAACTTATCCAATGTTCAAGATCCCAAATTAGGACACGAAAGTTGTTGGTATTGAGGTCAATTCGACCAGTAGGAAGAGCGTTGCACCAGGAATCTGTCACGGTCGGCGAACTGGAAACTTCCTCTCGACCTTGACCAGTCACACAACACTGGTGCGGAGGATGATACTCTATGTCCCTTTCTAGTGGAGAAAATGAAATTGTAACGGTCTTTCGTTATAATTAATACACTATTAGTTATTAAATGAAAGCAAATAAATCTAATAACTAATATTTCTTGAACCTTTTTAAATTCTACAATAACTTTCGATCACCTAGCACTAATTACAAAGCATGTATACCTCTATATTTCGTTGTTAAACGTATTCTAAAATCGAAAGAAATAGTTTTTCTAGGCGTTTTGCGCCAAGTATGTCTAAATGAGAAATAAATAAAAAATATAGAGAAGAGTGGCTTTTAATTATTTCTTGTATAAGAATTAGTGAATATTAGAAAGAGAAATTTATGAGAATTTTATCTGGTGAAGAAAAAATGATTTAGACACCATTATTTACGATCAAATATAATGGATAACCTGAATTATTTATGGCCAGGAAACGAAAATCTGTATATAAAAAATTAAACAATGACCTGGTTTAGAAAATTGTTTATGGCCAACTCTGCATACTTCTACTAAAACTTAAGGACCACGACGAATTTCTATTTGAGAATTATAGCCTTGAACCAGATATTACAATGCTCCTGGCGTTTTACCAATATTAGATGATAAAAATACAAAATTTTTGCCAAGGTAGCTCATATTTTTTCTGCAATTTCATTTACAAATAAAATGTATATTCTTATTTAATGCATTGTTTATATTCCTTAGGAAATAAAGGACCACTTCATTTAAAAATTACATTTTTCGCAAATATTGTATAGTTAGATTCTCTTGCTTACGCTAACCAACGATACAAAAAGTATTCTAACGACCTGTATAGGAATGAGTGAATTATATAAAATTCTAGTCAGCCTATTTAAGTAAGTTTATATTTTAGTTTGTCTACTTCAGAATTTCCAAAATTGTTTGGAAAAATTTCGAAACTTCAAGTTAAAGTAAGCCATGAACCTGCTACGTTACCCCTCTTTTGATGTTTGGTAACACATCATGTCTCTCGTGTTGATTATAGGCCTAGGAACAAAGTTACCTTGGGTTCCCATTTTGTGAAAACCTCTTGGGGGCGATCGTTTGGCAAGTTTTTTTTATAAGTCTTTCTGAAAGGAAAAAGTGTTATTTGGAAAAGGAGGTTAACGAACTGCATTGAACACCTGGTGTTCTGTTAGTATAAATCAATATTGAAGTCATAATAATTACTTTTTTTTTTTACGTTCTCTCAATTTTAGTATTAAAGCCAAGAATTGAATTGACATATTACCTGAACCCTGTATCCCTGGTTCAGGTAATATGTCAATTCTAACCAATAGCCATTGCAATTATAGAGGTCTGGCATACATTTAATTTTAGCCGATATTGGAGGCATGATGATTCTAAGGGCTTTATGTTTTGTGAATATCCGCCAAAACAGAAGAACTGTATTGAGCAATGAGGTGATAAAAATATCTAACATACTTGTGCGGTGGAAAGAGGTTATTCCAGCAGACCAAATTAAACAAATTTCAATCACAAGTTCCTTTAAAAAAAATTGTTCAGAATCTAGACGATCCTTGTTTGAAACTTCAATTTTGAGTAAGACAAAATAAAATCCTCTTATATTACCTCATTTAATAGTTTAGTGTACCTAATGAGGACACGTGTCGGCTATAAGCTTAGGTTCGAATTTGCTTGTGTCACCATTCTGGGAAAATCGCCTGGGGCGATCGTTTGGCAAGTTTTATGGAAACTCTGAGACGACAGATGTTCCGGGAAGGAAAGCATTGCTCGGAAAAGGAGTATAACGAATGTCCAGGGAGGAGGGGATGTTCGTGCCTGCCGTCCGGAGTGGCTAATCGGCCACTTTCAATATAATCATGGCCCCCGGCCCTACAGAACCACCCCCTCCCCCACTCCCTTTTATACTACTCCCGGGATAATTTAATGATTCGGGAAAGAGAGAAAATTCGGAAGGGCCCCAGCGGGTCTCGTTAGTTCCCCTCGTTACCCTCTAGGGAGCGCTGTCGTCGATGGAGGTCGAGAAATAGATAATCATGAGTGGGGACTCCAACCCTCTCAAAACATTACGTAATTGTCTAACTGGAGGACCTCCTCCTTCTCAATCCAATCAGGAACACTTCCCAGCATGAAAATTAATTGATTCTTTAACAAAACGAAATTCATTGAAACATTTTTTTCCCCGCTGTCCGCGGTTCAAATTGTCCGCTGTCATAAACAGTACTAGCTCAGCAAATTTTGACGTAACAATATTTTAAATGTGTCGAAAAGAAATTCTATCTAATTTGAACCTATCCAACGTTTCAGCAGAAAAGTCATTTAAATGAAAACACCTTTTCCTTTATAGTTATTTATATAGCCCAAGCAACGTAGCGAATACCTATTCTCAAAAATTACTTGAAGAAAATACAAATTTTGAATCCTATGTAGTTCTTGATTAAAATAAATTGTACTCATGGTTCCAATAATATCTCATTCCAATACCACAGGCTTCTTGTTGGTCAGTTAGCTTGAGCTGTCCATTCTCTGCGATATACGGGCAGAACTTATATTTGGGCTAACTGTCAGTAGTTGCTTTATGCCAAGATGCTTCTTCAGAAGTTCTCTGTCATTAATTAAGAATCGAAAAACTGTATAAATTCTATTGTGCATTTAATTGTTTAGTAATGTTTATATTATTTTCTCTAATAGGAATATTAACCAAGATAAATAGATTTTTTTTTAGTTTTCAACCTTCACCTACTAATGTCATATTAATGTTAAGCAGTTAAAACATGAACCTCTTTATTCTAAGCTTAAATAGCAAATAATATTGTTCTCATGAGACTTATATAATGCAAGATACATGCAGATTCGACGCCATGAATTAAGATTTTACATTATTGTCTCGAGAATGATTATTTGATCTATGCCATTGTCGATATTTAACCGTTTCAGTTAGTACAGATAATTTATTTGTTACTGACATAAATCGTAACAGGAGTAGAAGAGTTAATGGGAGGGGGATTCGAAAATTCCAAATATCTACGTTATTATGAGTACCGTTAAATGTTCTGGAACCAATCTTGTTAAAATATTGCTGTTCTACAATTTTTATTCTATGCATATTTTCGTAATTCGTATATTTCAACATTCATTTCATGCCAGAACGTGGGAAATCTGCAATTCCTGGAGGATGGACTTTTTTCAGCCTTCAGTAAACCCACACTTCAAATCATCGGATTTTTAGTTTTGAGTACCTGAGTCATAAAAAGTCTCGTGTAAATCTTTCATTTTTATTCGTGTTAACATAGTCTTCTCAATATAAGGAATAAATAATAAGGCTCAGGTTAGCCATGTCGGTTAAGGCGTTGGTCTTAATCTCACTTGGTTCATATTGGGTAGTAACCAGTATATAACGGGCTCCAATTAGTTGGTATCAGAAAGTGGGCTTTAAATAATTACGTATCATTTTCATGAGATGCGAAGTGTGTGTTTGTGATGAGATCAGATGTGTCATATTTTCAGCATGAAAAAAAAATCTGGTTAGCTTTTGCAGCCCTTGCGTGTCGAGCGTTTCTGTGAATACATTCTCCAACGAACCACAAAAGCGTGTTACTGAATTAATTTTTGAATTTAATATTTTTTCTATTAATGTGAATCTAGTTTCATGCCCTTGAGATATCAATCAGGACTTAATAGCAAACATTCTCAAAACACAACAGTCTAATCATTGCCGCCATATAAACATCACTGAGCCCTTTAACACCCTTTCTTTTATAACGCCTATTTATTTAATCGTCTTATAAATATAACTTGACACATTTCAGCCAATAAAACGGATATTAAGATCTCAACTCAGCTATCTTTATTGTCTTTTTTTCCGATAGCAGACGCTATTAACAATATTAAAAACATAGAGGGTAACTTCGTTACTTTATATCTCTCATAAGGAATTCCATAATTTTATGAGACTCTAAGAGTGCTAACCAACCTCCAAAATTATTCCTCGAAGTCAGTACAACATTAATTATCCACAGGATTCATATAATATTCAGCCTTAAAACCAATGGTAATTTGTCCAAAATATCTTATCTTTTATTTATTTATTTTATTGTAAATAGGCACCGAACTCATGTGAGTTATTTGCGCTTAGGTGGTACCAATTCCATTTTGGTTTTCTTTCCTTTAGTTCGGCAGTCCTTCTCTTCAGAGATCCCTCCTTTTAGCCCTCCTTCATCCTCGCCTCTATGTTGCATCTCTCAAATTTTTCTCTATCCCCGATTTTGTGATAAATTACCTTATCTTTAATTAGGTTCTAACCCTAATATGTGATACGCCATAATTAACTGCAATCATATATAAAAGTAATAAAAATCCTAGAACAGAATTTAGAACTTTAGGTTAGTTAGTATTTACAATTTTCACAGCCAAATTGTTCCTGGCAGAATAATTTTCCTAGTTAGGGGAATAAGTTTTAAGGTTTACTCTTGGATTGCCTTAGTGGATGAGAGACAAACCTTTAATAAGTTACCCTGTAAGTTTTTAGCACTATTAATGCCTAGGAGATCGAAACTCCGCGGCATGATTACGACCTCAATAGCTGACTTCCCTTAAAGGAAATTTGATAAAAGATAATAAAAATAGCTGAGTTGAGACCTTAAGATCCTTCTTTTTTGCATGAAATAATTTAATTGGTCCCAAGTTAGGATTAGATGCAAAGAAATTAACTCTTGAACTAATCACCTCTTAATTCTTCAGAATTCCTGCAACAAAGTCAAATTTGTTGGTATTTGAACTCGAAAAAATGTTTAGTTTCTTTGTTTAGGACTTTTATCTCGTGGGAATTATGGCTGAGAAGGGGGTGGGGGCTTGAGTAAATAACGCGAGGATTGATTTGCGAGGGAGGTAGCGCTTGCTGATTTGGCTGGATTTTGAGGGATGAGGGTGGCAAATAAAGGCTCAGCAAAGCAGAGAACAAACAACACAAGGTCCTCCGCTCCCATTTATTGCTGGCCATCAGAAAATGTCAAATACCACCTGGCAATTATATCCCCCAGTGAACTCATTATTAATATACAGAGGAGTCACAAAGTCACTTGCTATTTATACGAATCCTGTTTTCACTGTAAAGTGATAGTACGTAATTAAATTCTCCTGTCCTGCTCAGTTTCAAATTTCGCGAGAAATAGTTCAGAATGAGAACATGATGTGACCTGTAGTGGTTTTAGACTCTCTGTGATCCCATTGAAGTGTCACACCTGTTCTGGGTAAATCTGCTTAGTTTACGCAGCCCCTGAGTGAGGATACCTTGTACTTCAGAAGATACTGACTGATATCTTAATTCCACGATTCTTCTTATTCTGGGCCTAATATTTTTTATATATTTTGTGGTAGGAGTCACCAATAATTTGCTGAGTTGGAAGAAAATGTTAAATAAATATCGAGTATGGTATAGATATAATAATCAAATAAACCTTTTCAAGGCATGAAAAAATGACCTCCTCACAAGGTATTCGTATGTATCTCAGATAGTAAAAGTATTTTCAAAATAATATTTCATATATAAATCAGGAATAATACGTTTCATGATATATTCCCTTATTGTTAATATGCGATGGCTATAAGTGGGGGTTCACTCAATACTGAAAATTAAAAAAAAATGCATTTATGTACGTCAACATTCGAGATGCAGAAGGAGAGTATAGAACAAAATTTGTAGGGAATTTATATAAAAAGATAAGAGCATTTTTTAGAAATAAGGTATTGAGTATCTCGATTGCTTATTTCCCTTAAGGAAAATCTGCTAAATGAAAATTAAGAACTAAGACATATGTTTGGAAAATGTCAAATTACTTGGAATTTGACAACTGGCAATAGGCATTACGAATTTCTATGCATAGTCGATATCTGTCAGTCAAGTAGAAGACTAGACAGAGCCTGACAAGCAATGGCTGTCTCACTAAACTAATCCCACCGTGCCAAAAGTAACCTAGATTAAGACATATTAGATATGAAATCCCATCTGCACATCGCTGCATAAATTAAGTAGACTTCCCGAGAGCATGTAATACTTATTATCTAAATCTGTTGATTCCACACTTCCCTGCTTCAACAAGCGTTAATTAAAAAGTAATTAACATTTAAATGGGTCTTTCAGAGTTTAATGGCTCAGTAGCTCTCAGTAAAAATTGCATTGCTAGGAGAATCGCACTAGGTTTACTAAAGGCCAAAAACTAAGAAAATGCAAATATTTCGGTTAATATTGAATGTTCAATAATAATGTTAAAAAATGTTCAGTTCAGCAAGTCTAGTAACCTAAATTATTATCAACATGTGTTAAATAGCTTTTTTTGATCCAAATCATATTTCCGAAGATATTTCGACTGCGAACTCGCTATTTCTTTTTCCGGTAAATGTAATATTCTTAATGATGGCCGAAGGCGTTTATGAACATACACACACACACACACATATGTGTGTATATATATATATATATATGTTTTGTTATGGACATTTATAGACATTTTTTCAAAATCACGTCGTGCTATATTATTAAGTGAGTTTAGTTAACCTGTCAAGAGTTATACTCACAAAATCATTCATCCAGGAATGCCAGAACCCTCATTAACAGCATCTGTTCCCTTTCTGTAACTATACATTGATAGTATCAAGAAACTGCACCCTTGGACCGGGGCTTACCCTACGATACGACTTAACTGTTCTAAAAGTCTATAGAATAAAATTATCTTGACTCAATCTAATAAGTTTCATTGTTCATTCCTAGTCTAAAATAATAAAAAAAACAAATATGTAACAAATAAGCTTCATTTTTAGAATGTTACAAGTAAATTTGAAAGGAAAAGTGACTTTTAACGAATTTATAATAGTTTAAAATTCATTGAAATAGCTTTATTATATTATGTTAACAAAATATGAGATATGATATGAGTATGTATGATATCGTTAAACATCAATTTGCAATTATATTAATGAATTTATGAATGGGAAAGGTTTTGTGAATATATATAGCTTCTAAGTATAATTAATAGTCAACATGGAAGTAATTACGATTACCTATATGCATCTGTAATGGGTTTATTACAATTAATTGGCAGGACTAGCTGTGCTTCCTATGCCATTACCATGTCTGGTGTTATATGAAATGTCAAAGGAGGACATAGTGCACTGAATAATAAGCCGGGGCTCTAGAGCGCGAACTGCTCGAAATGATTACGCGAAAGGGTTTTGTAACAGCTGATGTGTTACACATAAAAGCCTTGTGGAGCTAATGTTGGCCGTCAGTAGTGCTGCTTGCCTCCAAGATGATGCATCGCTTGTACCTTTCCTTGATCTTCCTCGTGTTTGCGAGTGCTGTCGAAGTGACTCAAGAAGAACACGACGTGGACTTGAAGGTTGTTGAAGAGGAGGAGCCGATACCTGTCAAAGTCGAGAAGATAGTACCTTTTCCTGTCAAAGTCCATGTTGACAACCCCGTGCCGGTCCACATCTCCAAACCGTATCCAGTCAGAGTCGAGAAGAAAGTCCCGGTGCCTGTCAAAGTGCCTTATATCAAGCCTTATCCAGTCGTGAAGGAAGTCAAAGTCCCCTATAAGGTGAGAGTTGAGCGACCGTATCCCGTACACGTTCCCAAGCCTGTGCCAGTCCTTGTCGAGAAGAGAGTACCAGTTCGGATCGAGAAGAGAGTCCCCGTTGCTGTGAAACAGTACATCGACATCCCGAGGCCGTACGACGTCATAGTGCCCTACGAGAGGAAAGTGCCTTACGTCGTCGAGAAGAAGGTGCCAGTCCGTGTGGAAGTACCAGTTGAGAAACCCTATCCAGTTGAAGTGCCCAAGCCTTATCCAGTCATCGTAGAGAAGAAAGTTCCTTATACCGTCGAAAAAGAGGTTCCCTATCCAGTAAAGGTTCCAGAATATGTCAAGGTACCAGTTCCTGTATTTGTAAGCAAGGAGGAACATTCCCATAGTGATTTACATATTTAATACATATAATTTTCATATCCAATTTCTAAATAGTTATTAAATGTAAGTGAAATTCACAAATATGTTAGCTATCAGTCGTCATTAGAACCAGCTCTTGAATATCAAGACTGCAAAGAATGATACCATAAATTTATCATTCGGTAAAATTTGACTTGAATTTGACTAAAATTAATAATATTTGAATATTCTTAATGATCACCGCTGTTGGAGCTATCCTTAGCTCCAACGACCTGGTCACTAATGTTGAAAGAAACTTTTCAGATTTCCGTAATTTATTAACTTTTTCAAGGCCTGTAAAGTTAAATTTATAATAATAACAAACAGAGCTGTGTTGTTGTTTATGTAGTGATACTTAATTATAATAGATCATATGAATGTCTATGTAAACGTTATTATATAGTTCAAAAATCAATGCATAAAACTACTTACGAACTGAGTGTAGTACAAGATCTGAATACTGCAACTTCTTGTACATCATTCAGTTCTTAACTAGTTTTATGCAGTGACTTTTGTGAAATATATTATAACATTTATATAAACTATTCTATTATCTATTATAATTAAGTATCACTAAAAAAACAACGATCCATCTGTTTTAGTTATTACCATAAATGTAACTTTGCAGGCCTTGACAAAGCTAAAAAATTACATCGAAACGTTGGGAAGCTTAAATAGTTTTATTTCAACCTTAGTGACCGACTACCACATCACATAAGGATAGTAAATAATATTCGAGTTTTGTTTGGCTACAGGCTTTATAATTTCTATTCCAAATTTTTAATCATAAATTGTCTTTATATATTTGTGTCGGCATGACTGTTTATTAGAATTACGGTATGAAAGCCGTTAACTGTTGATGGATGATGCACTGGATCGAAGGCGATTTGTCGCTGTAATAAATTATTATCGTGGAAGTTTGGGCAATCTTGTTTCATCAACTTGCTTTATAAGAGAGACTGTGTTTTCTGTAACATTAACATTAACATTATTAATAAAATGTAGATTTAATTACCAATCACATTTCTCAGTATAAATACATTGCATCGCTTTTGTTGTAATATCGTTATAACTCAAAAATAATGACTGCTCAGGTTTTATGTCTGATGATTCAATATTAACGCAAAACTTTCTATTTTATCAGATTCACTTGGAAATTACTTTCTCAGTTGAAATAATATTCCATTACGATTGAAACTGGTGGTATCAACTCCAAAATAAATATACATTTTGTTATCATAAAGTTGCATCAAAAAATAATTTGTATTGATTCTTTATAGCCCATTTTAGCTAATATTTACTCTGTCATAAGTAAGAGGATCAAATGAATTAACTTTAGTTTTGACGTTTTGGTTTTCCTATTCCAAGGAAAGTTATTTTTCCAGAATTTAGCCCTAAGAGAAATCAACTGTTGGGGTTTTAATTATCCATTCATAATTTAGATGGAATGAACATTCAATTTAATGAATGAAACAAAATTCCTTATTACCGTGATATATGGTTTTTATTGAGACTGGTAATTAATTATTGGCTTCTTTATACAACTTTTATTTTAATTTAAAATTAAGTTTTATTAAGTAAGCAGAATATATCGTACAGTGCATCTTATCTGGAAAACATCGTGAGTATTCAGGAAGTATATTTGAAGTCTGAATATTGCAGTGCAATTATCTAAACAATCATATCAATTCTACAGAAAAATATCAAAATGTAACAATCTTGTCACAGGTAAATATGAGAATTAATTGTACGTTTCTCTTAATATGTATGGTACGACTCGAAAGGCATTTTTGTATGAATTATAACGGTGTACAAACTGAGATACGCAAAGTAATGCCGTGGTGAACTAATTTCCTTTAAAGTTTTTAATATTACAGAAATATGGTCTGTAGTTCAATGACATGTTCCTTAGATAACATTACCAGCACAACTTAACCTGAGCAAATACTAACTTAACCTAAGCTTTTTATACCACTAACAACTAATTGAAACATTTTCTCACTTAACCAGTTTCCATACAATTAATGTATTGTATCAGAGGTGAGAAGACAAAATTGCGATGTAAAGACTAACTCAAATATTTTTTTCTATTGTGATATCTTTTCATAAAGCATTGTTCATATTTTATTTTTATATTTTTACTTTTTTAGACTGTGTAACTTACTAAGAATTTATGTAAATATTAGAATAATTTTTATTTAGATACTATAACTCATAAAAAGACTGATTAGATATGGAAATAAAAATATTTTTTTAAAAATAGTTTTCTATTATTGCCTTTTTACAATTGGTAAGAAATACCATTCAGGTGAGTACTTTTTATTTCGGTTTTACATTTAAGAAAGGAGTTATTCAGTTTGCTCATATTACAAAATTACAGGAGAGTAAATCATAGTATATGACGCGAAACATAGGATTTGAGTGCCAAAAAGGATAATTTTATATAATGACATCTATCTATCTGAATTTTAAAATAAATATCATATTCATAGATTGGGGCTCAGGTTAGCCAAGCGAGTTAAAGCGTTGACCTTTATCTCACATGGTAAACCTAGAGTGGCGAGTTCGATTCTCGCCGGGGCAAAGGAAATTATTTAGTGACGAAATTCATTACATAACGTCCTAAAATCCCACCCTGGCTAGAAAAGGGTGGTAACCTGTAGATAACCCGTCCTAATTAGCCTCAGTTGCAAAAAGTGGACGTTAATAAATAATAATATTCATAGATTTCTGGAATTTTCGATCTTTGACTGTCAACAATTTCGAGATATTCGTACCAAAAGTCATTATTAAACATTACTCCGAAAATGAAATATCGATTAGGATAACGGCTATAATCGGCCCTGGAAAAACGGAGGAGAGGTGGTTACAGGAGAGGTTAAATCGAAAGTTCGAATTACCTTCTTTATTATGAGTTGGAACACAAAATGTTATATATTCAATCTCTTTGCAAATTTAATGTAGTTAAATTTAGAGAAATTCTTACGACTAACGTTTAACGAGAAGTGATAGAGACTTCTCGCAAAACTACTTAAAATTTGTAAAATATAGAATCATGATGGGTAGTTCTGTAGAAATAAAATAAATCAAATATTTTTGAGCTGGAATAGTTTCTTTACTTTTCAAAAGAAAGTAAACATCCGTCCAGGGTTTTGCCAACCCAAAGTCAAGATGTTACCTCACAGACATAGTAAAAGGTTAAATACAAATCTCAACAAAAAGAAAACATATCAAATAAAGGGTTAGAACCGCCAATATAAATGATACTATTGTCATACCTCTCGGTGGAGACCGTCGTCACTGGCTGATGGTTGAGTACCGCTGGCAAACGCTTTCGATGCGATGGCATCATCTTCAAGCCTGTCAATAGTTGTACTGACAACTATTGACAGGCTTGAATATGATGCCATCGCATCGAAAGCGCTTGCCAGCGGTACTCAACCATCAGCCAGTGACGACGGTCTCCACCGAGAGGTATGACAATAAAAAACATATCACTTGTTTGGGTTCCCTCACATTTTGAAATGACGGATTTGTATGCTCGTAGTTCTCGAGAAGATGGAACTACAGTAACCTTCATCTCCCCAGACGATTGGAAACGAGAGTTTCAAAAGCTCATATTTCAAAGGTGGAAGTCAGCACGGACGAAAAAACATGACAATAAAATTACTGATCGTTGGAATATTGATAGTAGAAAAATCCGAAAAGAGGAGGACTCTTGTTCTTGCTCGTGTCCGAATTGGGCTAACAAAATTAACACATAGTTATTTATTGAAAGACTTATTCCCACAAACCTGGGATTGTTGTAATGTCCAGCTTACTGCCTAATTTCTTCTCCTTAATTGTAAAAAATAAGATCTTCCAAGAAGAGCTTTGAACCTCAAATCTAACTTAAGAAAACTTCTTGGAGACGATGAAGAAGACATAAAAAGGCTTTTTGCATTTTTCACTGAAACTGATTGTTCCAAGAACTACAGATTCATCTACCGCTAATGGCCATAGTAGATGCGATATATTGTAACAAAAATAGATTAAATAAATGAAAACTTGGTTTGCGTAAATCATGCAATCTCCCATAAGGTAGTTTGACACACACTTGTGAACTCATCTCAAGAAAGGGTTTACTAGCGTTGAATGAAACCGTGAAATATCGTGTAACATATAGATCAAATAAACATTTTTAAGTCAAGCATGTAAAATCTGATTTAATGGCTTCACCACACAAATTATTTTCACTTATCTCTGTAAAGTTTCACTGAAAACAATATTTGGAATTTAAGCTTGGAAATTAAGCTGCAGACTTTCCATGGTATATGTGCTTATTATTAACGTGAAACGACTAAAATTAATGGCCTACAGATGGCTCAAAATTTAAAATAAAATGGTTATCTCTCGGTTAATATTTAAAACAGAAAAAAAAATTATGTTGGACAATATGTACAGATCATTAAATATTCTAAAATATTTGTTATACTCAATTTTTCGATTCGATACATTATACGGAGATATTTAACCCCTCGAACTTTAGTTTTACGTCAAAAGGAAATATATTGAGTTTGGTAACAATCAAACGAAAATTGCCACCGATAGAAATAATTTTGAACGGACCTGACTTTCGCCATCTCCTTGATAGACTCGATGAACACACATAAACAAAACAGACTCCTCCATGCGTCTGCCATGTTCACATTCTGTCATCAAGCCCTTTATTGAATCTCTCGAGTTAATGAAAGGCCCCAGCCGACTGTTCGGTAATGAGAGAAAATGAGAGACCTCCTGCCAATAAAAATAGGTATAAGGACATAAATGAGGAGTAGATGATGAGAGGGGATGTAAGTTGAATAGGCAATCATGGCTGGATCCTGTAATGTGGAAGGGTCAGTGATTGGGAAGGGCTCATTGGGTTAGTCCTTCATCGGGTTTACGATTCGGCCCTTTCTACACAGATTCAAATTGACATCTTTCCTCTCGGACCAATACACAAAGGGACAGAATTGAGTCGAAATTGTTTCCTGCTCATCGGCAAATTTACATATTTTACCGTTGTGCCCATTCGGTTCACTTCGGGGTCCTTGGGAAACCCTCGAAATCAGAAGGTTCCTTTTTCGCCTACGGTTAGTCTTAAACATGAATACATGTCCATTCCATGTTTAATCATGGTTAAGTAATATTTACATATAATGTTTAGCATATTTCAAAATTCTTCTGTATATACTTACCTCTATTAGCGCAATTTTTGTTTGATCGTTACCAAACTGGATACAAGTACGTTTCATATAAAATTATAGTATTCGATAATGGAAGAAATTAGAGCAGTTAGTAGGGGATTTAAAAAAATCGAAATTTATATTTTATTATTCCTTGGATTATAATATTGTACAGAACCAACATTATTGCAAATTTATAAATTTGCATATATACGCTTTATCATGAATATTTGCATATTTTAGTTGTCAGTAAACCCCCTCTCACCTTTTAATGTCTTCGCACGTAAAGAAGAAGCCAGATTATCATGGAACGCCTTATAACTATTATTGATTGAGCCTTTGTGATGTGAGATGCATGGAATCATACTTTGTTTGATAACGTCAACAATTAAGTTTTTTCCCTGGAGATTTAGGCTGGCTGATAGAAGTCCATCATAGACAGAAGGATAAGGAAGTCAACTCCCGCCGGAGATCCCAACTGGACAGGGAACATCTCTAGAGCATTAAAGATGGGGCACTTTATCCTGAAATAACTCTGGAACTATTAAGTAATTGTTAAGAGTGGAGATGGTTTCAGTTTCTTATCCTTTCGTTAAAGTTCTTTTCGTTTTTGATATACAGTTTCATTCATTAATGACTTAAATCGGACTCGCAACGCTTATTTAGATTAAATCAGTAATTTGGTAACTCAGTAATTTTAGATAATAATTATCTTTGAATGCTTAGTGGAGGTGTGTATAATTTAATTATTCTCATCTATATCTCTTCAATTTTCTGTATGATATAGACTGGAATGAATTAATATTCATGTCTTGTATAAACACTTTGCTTTATATTATTATTTACTGAACCTCACAACTAATTATTTGATATTGTGCTGGGTCTTAAATGAACCCTTCTCTTTTATTCATATTAATTATATTTCCTCTGGTACAATGTACAGACGATACTTGTATTTTGATATAATGAAGGATTGAGTATAAATTTCTTTCTTACAGGAAAGTGTAAATGCAATAACTTTTTTCAGCTTAAATGGTGGCGATTTTAGTAGCGAAAACGGAAGCCAAGATCTCCTCATATTTTCATACATGATAAAATTTTGATGACTGGATCAAGAAGAATGGATACTACATAATTTTCGACTTATCTCAGGTAGATCGACGAAAATCAAATTTTTTTCAAAATCTCTTCGTGTTAACTCAATTGCAGGTGTTCCTTCGGGGGAATATACTCTGAAGACAATTTGCATTAGTCACGTATGTTAATTTCATAAATCCACTGACCATTATCTTATCTTTCCCACATTCTGGCGTGTTATCTACAGGACACGAACCTTATCAAACCAATGAAAAATGTAGGTTTTATGAGTTGTCTTAACCCTTAAAAGAGAATTGATCTTTTAACTAACTTTGAATAGACGTAGGACATATAGAAAATTGTCTACAGATGTTCAGCTCTAAACGGAAACCATTACGGAAATAGGGACTAAATAATGTGTGAAGGGATACTTCCGGCTGAAGCAGAGCCCGAGGGCATTATCCATGTTGAAGAGCTGCCGCCAGAAGATGGTGGAGGAATGTCGACCCTTGATTATTCATAGACTGCCTTGTCTCTCACCTGTAATTGATTAGCAGACCTACCTAAGCAGATTCCCCCCCAACCCACATACATATTCAGTTAACACCTTAGCACAATCAGCTTTGAATAATTCCACACATATATTCCCCCCTTTACTTCCTGGGGGTCTCATTATGGCCGCCCCTCTTTGCCAATTTACCTATCTCTACAACCGTTCTCTCGCCTTAAACTAACTCAGAATTATTTAAATGGGCGGTGATTCCGAGGACTAGAGACGTTAGTTTAGCTATAACAATGTCTCTTAGCTATTTATTGTTTGTTATAAATGACGGGAAATAACTATACAGAACAATTAAACAACAATTGCAATTATCATAAGATTAATTCTATAAAATTTTTTGATCAGGGGTGTAATAACGGAGATATTATAATTTCGAATTTTTGAAATGTCAACTCGCTAAATTCCCCCTTTTCTCCTGTCCCTTAAGGGAAATCTGCTATTGAGGTCGTACTCATGACGGGAGTTTCGAAAAATTTCTTCAATATATATATATATATATATATATATATATATATATATATATTTATTTATTTATTTATTTGTCTGTTAACGCTCTAGCGGATGTAATTTTTGTTTGATCGTTATCAAACTCGGAATTTAATCGTTTTATGTAAAAAAGAAGATCAAGTTCGTTAATGGCTGAAATTGGACCAGTCTGAGGGGGGGGGGGGTTAGAGAGGGGATTTTCGGAAAATTCGATATATCTCCGTTATTATGCGTCGGATCGAAAAATTGTATACAACCAATCTTATTGCAAATTAAATTTACTATAAATATTGTTTTATACATTTATTCTGTGTCTTGAATATTAACCGAGATATTTGCATTTTTATTAAATTTGGGCCGATAACGGATGTTTGATTTGCATTTGTATTCTGCACTGGTCGGCAGGAGTGAGCTGTTTGGTACTTTCCGAAGAGAGCTCTGGCGGCCGTTTTCGTAACTATTCGTCCCTCGTGTATAAGTTTAGTGATCCCTTACTACTTAGTACACTTGTTATTGGGCAGATTTCTCTATTGTAAAACTTCACGTGGGAAATCTGCTTAGTTTACGCAGCCCCTGCGTGACGGACTTTTTATTTTATTAGTGCTTAAGTAATATAATTTTAAAAAATTTATCTAAGTGTATCTAACTTATAATTAGGGAAAATACAGACACAAATACCCGAATTTAATGAAATATGCCAAGCAATTTTCACAAATAATTTTCAATTCTACCCTGCAAGATGCTATTGAAGAGTTGGTATGTAGTGAATTCGGTATATCGATTGAACACATTAAGATAGATTTTAGAAATTTCTAGAATTTGCGTACGACACTCTCATCAACGCGTTATCAACTAAAGAAATAATAAATACGTCAACTGATCTGATAAACATTATCTAGAGGGTAGGTCTGAAATTCAGCTTTTGTAAGTGTAAGGTATATATCGCTAATTTATCAGGAGATCTGGGGTTTGATGATGTTGATCAAATGATTTAACATGGACAACAGACCCTTACTAACAGACAACTAAGTGAGATATCCCGCAGATGTGCGAAATGCTTGAGACACCTACTAAAGTACAGATTCCTAATCAGATCACAAACTAGGTCATAAATAGCTGTGGAATAATACTGTTTTGCCAACCATGTGAGGCTTGGTGTATTAACAGAAAGTAGTTCAAAAACTAAGAGTGCCAGGCCATGGAAAGGTCCATCCTGGGAATTACTAAAAAAGAAAGGAAACCAATATCTGTATTAGGAAAAGTACTGCTTTCAAGGATTGCAGACAAAATAGACTCTAGAAAATCGTTTTGGGTTGGTCATACAGATGCGATCAGCTTCCACAACATGGGCCCAAAAGTCTTTGAGTGCTACCCAAGAGACAGAAAGGGAGGGGGGAATAGGGAGCCCAGAATCTCTTGGGTGGAAAGTGAAAGGAAAACCTGCCTAGGACCAACTTGGGAACGCTGTTTGGGAAGAGGAACGAAGAGAATGGAAGAGACCTGCCACTACACATTGTCTGCTTTGGATGAGATTTAGAATGAATTTAGTAGTATACAACGGGACTCTGTTCTAGCCAATTTTAGCTGGTTATACGTTTAAATGCTAATATTTAATTATCATTGTTTAAACCAAATTTTAAACAACTGTACAGTTTTAAAATACATATATAAAATTCTCAAATATATATACTCTCAGGAGTTTTGGAAAATCAAAATATGTTAGGCACTTTTAATTATTCAGCAGAGTTGAACTCAGGAAGAATATTATACTTTTTTTACTATTTTTTAATTTCTAAACGTTTTCTTAAAGTTTTATATTTTAATTCTAATACGTACTTATAAGTAATATGTACATATTTTTTTTATTTTAATTTAATGACATATGACGCATTTAATGGCAAATGTTTGCCAGTAGGGCAGTGATGTTGGCGTAAGCATGGAAGTGCCCTGTCGTAAAGCACTGTGAAGGAACGAAGTCTTTCTTTTCATACCCGAGATAATAGATTCCTTCACCATTCAGCACCTCAAAAATGGGAACATTAAAACGTCAGGGGTGCAACTCCGTTCAACTCTGGTTTCAAAAGATGGCTAGAATGAGGTTTTAGTGGATCATTTGACTTTCTCCGGTTCCAACGTGTACTTGAAAATTCTCTTCGTTACTGACAGACAAGTTTAATGCAAACACTGGAACTTATTGGAAGAAAATGTTTTTTTTTTGTTTTGAGGTTTACTCTGCACTAAGACATAATATCAATGTTCAAAAATGACAAACCTGATATTTAAAAAAACAGCAAATACTTATTCATAAAAGCTCTTTTAAAATTACAGTGTCTCAGAGACTGTAGCCTCGTCATTCTTCACTCTTCCATTATGGGCGACATGTAACTGAGGGCCGACAGTGAGTCAGATACTCCATCTAATCGAGAGGCCACAGGTCTCCGGTTCATTAACCTAACATAGAGGGAATTGTTTCGATTGAGGTCTAAGCCATTGTCGGGCCAAGTTTTAATTCGATGCCATTCTCCTACAATGCCTACAATGGCGGCCTAACCTACTGACCAAATGGCCCCCGCTCGTCACACAAATTGAATGAGATTTTTTCTCACCCTCTCACCTAATCCGATCCCCATATACGCCCTTCTCCCGCTCGGCCCTTTTCTATTAGGCTTGATTAAGTGGAAGGAACAAGTGTAATTTTAACTCGCAGTGACAAAGGGCCCCGTTGAACATTTTTTTAATTTAATTGCAAGCAATCACCTTTAATCACTCCAGTATACATTCCATATCAATAGTCCCTAATGAGTTATAGATTAGTTTTGTTCCCTTTGTTATCTTTGCCCATCAAATCAACCAAATTTTTGTTTCAAAAATAAAACCGTTCACAAAATACTGAACATTACCCTTTATTAACATTATTATTTTTCCCCTCCTTTTTTCCCACCTCTGCCCCCGCTGTACCTTTGGGTTTCCCCATGCCAGCGGTTCCATTTAATAAGAGATATAAAATTTTGAATAGATAAATTTGGCCAGGTAACTTAGCCTAGCTCAATGAGCACGGCTAAGCATAAAAGTTTAACATTTGGAAGATTTAGTTTAAGTCCGAAAAGGGAACCCGCAGCTGCGACTCCTTTGCCTCTTTTCAGAGAAGTGGCAACAAGAGTCTAACTAACTAGCCTACACACCTAACGCCCAAATAATAAACCCAAACTCACATAAACAATACATATAATTTACAAATAAATACATTTTTACTTTGTTTTCAACACCTTTTGGGCAAAGGTCCTGAAAATCTATCAGCATCGTTTACAAAAATATCTCTCAGAAGGCCAGTTCACATATGAGAAAGCACTCATTAGCCGAATACGCTTAGTGTTGAAACGCGGACATTGGAGGATCACATGGTCAGCCATATCCAACTCGCCACAGGAGCACAATGGGGATTCCTTTCGTTTGAAGAAGTGGAGCTTGTTATTGAAGTCCCCGTGACCACTGATAAGTTGGCTGGAGAAGTAGTCTGGGAGGTACTACGCGACCTTAGCTCGGCTCCTGACATCTGGGAAAAATTTGTAGGTCATACTTACTACTGACTTCATTCCCAAGTAACCCTGGAGGAAGGCAGTTTATTTGTTCTAAGTACCAAACAGTGGCATTCTCTACAACTACCTCGTATTGATTCCATTCCTATTGTTATCTTCCTTTGTAATTTGTTAAGATGTAGTAAAAGGAAGATGGTGGAGAAAATATAATCATTAATAATTTTAAATTGAATTAATGAAATAATCGGATAACCTTTAAAAGAGGAAAATAATTTTAGTGAACTTAATAATAATGAAATAGCAATGGCGATTAGATAAACTCTGAGAACTTAATTTCCTTAGCAAATTGGCAGTTTCTTTTAAAAATTTAGAAAACAAAGTGTCTTCATCTAGTCCAATGTTGTATGTTCATTCTCATGACTTGTAAATCAAAATTCAGTTAAGGGGAAACAATGTAAAGATGTGATTCATCTAAATTATTGAGTATTTTCGCTCACGCATAGTGACTTTTCGTTTACTCGTTTGCTGATGAAATGTACAAAACGCACTCATCACCACAGTCACAATAAGAAAAATTAGAGCAAAACCCACTCAAAAAATTTAAAACAAACAATACAGGCAGTTCTCCTTCCTTATTTTCCCTTATATATAATGTTTGTATGTTCATGTTTTACATAACTAGTTATTTGAATATGTTTGGCAGATAAGGACTAAGGGAGATCAAGATTATATTGACCAATCATTATTTGTTATCAATAGTTTGTATTGAGTTATAGATTATTTTAATTCCATTTAACCATAATTTTCCTTCGAACTGAAAGTTAGTAATAAATCTTTATACAATAAAATTTGATACCCTGTTAAGTCGATTTTTTTTTTGAGAACCACAATTATTGGTACAATCCTGCATACATGTCTATATTCATATGGGAAAGAATAGAAAAAAAAACAAAAAAAAAACGGACAACCAACTCACAAAGATGGGCCACAATTTACCTGCTTAATTGTTATAAGCAAAAATGTTTCTTTTATGAAATTATATTAGTTTTTCTTATCATGTCCTGAACCAATCCCCAAAAATTTACCTTGGAATGAGCTTGTTCAAATTTTTGGAGCTCTCTTTTGTTGTTTGGTATTAATAAATTATAATATTTGAAGATTTTTAATTAGCTTCATGACTTTTAGGAATAATTTTTGCAAGAAAAACTCAGCAAGAAATAACTTTAATAAAAAATAGCAACTGCTAGAGCTGGCATTTTTGAGTTTTTATTATTTTATATGATATATTGGCTTATTCTTACGTAAGGCTGAAAATTAATAAATGCAATTACAATTAATTCATGTCGATTAATATTCACATTAAAGGAAATTAAATTTGCAACAAGAAAGGCTAAACTTTTTTCTATCCGAATCATAATAACGGGTATATTTTGAATTTCCATTCTCCTTCACTCAGAGTTTCTTGAACGAACTTGATATTTAGTTCAATCTGAAGGGTTTTTATACCAAGTAACGATCAAAGACAATTTGCGACCGTTAGATTGTTAACAGGTAAATATCCATATGTAGTTTTGAACGGACCTCATTTTCGCCACGTATTGGGAAGGGATAGATAGACATCTGAGACAATTTTTCAAAAATCTCGTCATGAGCACATCCTCAATAGTTGATCCTGCTAATAAGAGTGGAGTCATGCGGTATCAGATTAACTTTGAGGATTAAACAATTCTATTGCTCCTTGCAGTCTTGGAACCCGGAATAATTCTTGTCTCTAGAAAAGACAGTTTTCCAGTTTTAATGGAAATTTATCTCGTTTTCCGGTAGTCCTCTAAGGCTGAGCCGGTAGCCAGAGTAACACTAGCTGAGGCATGAGTCAGTGCAGCTGGGCGACTGACACTCGAGACAATAATGACCTCGGACGGACTGGCTGTTGCAGCTCCCAGAACAGTTTTACTTTTGCTCCTGTTATTGTTTGCTCGGCCTGCCTCTCTCCCTTGCCCACCCCCATTAGGGAGTCCGTGTTTGGGTCCTCCTCTAACGGATTCACGCTGCGCAAACAGTAACCCTGTCCTGTCGCTCCTGGGAGGTCTCTCTCTCTCTCTCTCACTCTCTCTCTCCCTCTCTCTCTCTCTCTCTCTCTCTCTCTCTCTCTCTCTCTCTCTCTCTCTCTCTCTCTCACACACACACACACACACTCTCTTTCTCTTGCTTCCTTTTACACACTCGCTAAGTGTATTTGCCTAAAAGCCGAGTACTGTCGGCTAGCTATCGTTTACTGATGATAAATCGCCTTTGATCCTCTGTAATTGAGAATGTGTACATTTGCGCTTAGATGCCGGCAGATCCCGACTTGGATCACCTGAATGTAGGCCTTCAATAAAATTATTTCTGAACTTCATTAATGTGATCAATATTCATTACCACGCGAGCTCAGGATTTTTAATGAATAGTTCTTGATTCACCGATGAGTTAAAAATCTTGGAAAAAGAAAGGAATACTACTAAATGAAAAATAAAGAAGACCGTATATAATCCTTGTTTGTAGTTGTAGGTTACGTGGGTTGGAATGAAAAATATTTCAGTTTCCAGCGGTTCTGTAAAAATGTATTACCTCTGCCAGGGCCTGCAATCATACATACATATTAATCAACGGAAGGATCAAAAGGCCAAACACACGTCCACTCTTAATGCTTCATTTATTAAAGACAGAGTACTTTCGGGGCGAACCGTCCCATCTTCAGTGGTCTAGAGCTGGTCCCTATTGAGCCGACATCTCCTGCGAGACAGTCTCGCTCACTGAAGATTGGACGGTTCGAGCCGAAAGTAGTCTGTCTTTAATAAATGAAGCATTAAGAGTGGAGGTGTGCTTGACCTTTTGATCTTTTCGTTGATGATGGACTTTCACCTGCCAGCTCAAATCCAGAGGGATACATATTAATGACAAAAAGGGGTAATTTATTTCATAAAGGTTTTTTTTTATTTTTTTTAATGTGAAATGAATGCATGTATACATATAAATTTGTGTTATCCTATGGTAAAAGACTATAATTAGGTCCAAATGATAAAATAAATAATTTGGGAAGGGAGTAAGAGGTGGTACTACAATCAAAGTCATATGAAGACCATAGGAATATATTATTTTGAATGGCATAACTTTGAAATATTTAGCCGCCCCCGAGCGAGACTCGAGGGATTTGTGGTCAGAGTTTTTTTTATGTAATGAGTAATCATGTCGACTTGCAACCGCCGTTAACCAAGAAGAACCTGTAATGAGGTTTCTTCTGTGGACTGACGAGCCCCATTGTACCTCGGGGAGAGGAGTCTGTGGTCAACTCACCTTGTCAACCTGCTTTTGGTTAGATCTATGAGAGTCATAATCGATAGACATTCTGAGGGGCTGTCAGACGCATAAACTTGTTAGACTCCTGCTAATCTACAAGCACTGCGGCACTAGTGCCCTCTGGTAGCGAACTCGTGAACTGTTCTCCGTTGGTGGGGATCGACCCTTTTTACCTTCGGCTTACTGATGGTAGTCGTAGGTTTATCCACGCTTTAACCCTTACGTCCACTGGTGCTGTAAAAAACTGAGATGTGACACTTTTCTCAATCCTCGTTCTCAAATAAAGTGTTTTCAGGTTTTTATCTTTTTGATACGTAGATAATTAGTTTTAAATATTGAAGCTACTTCATTGGGAAATTATTAATAACTCTAACATAGATTGTAAAGGTATGTTTTAGCTATTGTAACCGTATATCGATTTATGGTAACATTTAGTAGCAGGTTGTGCCGTCCGATCAGTATAAACGAAGCCGGTCCGAAAGGATGTCTCTCTAGTACATGGACTGCCTCCGTTTTTAGTAGTAAGGATTGTACTCCTGATGAGGCTTTGAAGTAAGGAATGCGAAACATGTAGAGTTATAATAATGGAAATGTAGAAATAGCGTTTGTATAGATTCTGACCTCTTTCCTACAAGTGGTAAGTGAATTGTACTTGTTTCTTTCCGTGTTAATTAAGTAATCAGAGGCGTTTGAGCTAGGAAACCCTCATTAAATGGACATCTGGAATGCAAAACGTAGTCAAGAAAATTACAACGGTTTAACATTTATTATGTTCTAATAGACTAAGTATGGAAATGCGACAACTTCTGGTATATAATTGGTTCTTTCCAAATCTATGAATAAAGTGTTCAGTCGTCTTTGAATTGAATTTCCCGCGCTCACTTAGTTCACTAAACCACCGCACATATGGAGATCACGTAGGCAGGAGAGGAAACTGCCGCGCTAGCCTACAGGAAAGAGCACGCTTCATCTGAGCGGCCATTTTATCAGTGCAGTTGGTATCCCTCGCCCGAGAGGACAGGTACATAGTTGGCTCCGCTAAAGAGAGAATAGTATTCACCACCCGCAACTCTAGTGTCAGAAAAGGATCGCCGCATCGAAAACAATGGTCACCGCAACCAGTATTCACCAGCTAGAAGACAGAATCTCATTGGGAACACAAAATAACACCGGAAGAAGACTCCACTTCAAGGAAAGTATATGTTTCCCGCAGGTACCTACTTCTTATTATAATGCTAGCATTATCTACGCAAACTATTAAATGAGTACTCATAATATAGGACCGATCGATCATTATATTGTATATATATATATATATATATATATATATATATATATATATATATATTATTGGCTTGCCGCTAAAGTATTTTATAAAGTTAAATTTCCTTTGTTTACATTTTCAACCTCTATATCAATAAATGTTAATGTTTGGTTCAATTAGACATAAGGTTAGTTTCTAAATCAGCATTCTTTAGGATTTAAGTTGTATAAAATTAGCTGCCTACTATAAAGTGTATTATATGTTGCTTATTCAATATATACTTGATTCTTTGGAGAACTCAAATAGTGACTTGTATTATTCACCCACATCTTTCTATAAAATAGTAAATATTTCAGTCTAATTCTCTCTTATTCTTGCCTTTCAAAGCTTCCCGCCTTTACATAAAGCATCCTATTTTACGAGATAGAGAAAATTAATTATGCTCATTAGAGGTTTATTACCATTTCGTTCCCCATGGTAATTACATCACATAAAAAATTACATAGAATATGTTAGTTGAGTTTTGTACCAGTTTTTGTCAAAAATTTAAAAAACAAATGTGCTTGACCGACTTTTTCTCTGTGCACCTCACATGTAATGTTTCTCAATGTCAAGGATGTAAGAGTGTATAAGAGGAGGAGGGTGACAGCTGACTAGGTGTATTGTAAGGCAGAGAGTGACTGGCATTAGACAATCTCCCGGAGGAATCGAGTTATAAGGAAGGGCTGCGAGGTGTCACCTTCGTTATAAGTGAAATGTCAGTCGTTGATATTTGACAGGGGTGGGGGGGGACATCTCCTTACCTTTACCCCCCCCCCCATTTCCCCTTGTTTATCTATCAACCTTACAATAACTCATCTAACCCTTTGTCTTTATTATGCACGCCGCGCCAAAGGGTTCCAGGCACACTGACACAGAATCAGCATGTTGGATTGCTAATATTGCTTGCTATATCTGTACAGCCTTGAACTAAAGCCAGTATTGCAATAGCGAAAATATTTCAGCTTTCCAGATTTCAACAAAACTACCTGTTTTGATTTTCCCTGAATTGATCTAGAAAAAGTATGTCTGTTCGTGCTAATGTAATTGACTAATGATATAGAAAAACGTGGCTCGGGTTACACTCATGTATGGCAATGAAACGTCTACTCTAATCACATAATCAAAAGTCTGTCACGCAAGGGCTGCGTAAACTAAGCAGATTTTCTACGTCCTGGCATGACACACAGGTCATCACCCCATCCTATTCCTACCTATTTTCCAACGGTACTATCCGGTTTTGCCTCTTAGCTGATACCCGGTTTCACCCCTCTTGTTAAAGTTAAATAAAAAAGTCTGTCACGCAGGGGCTGCGTAAACTAAGCAGATTTTCTACGTCCTGGCATGACACACAGGTCATCACCCCATCCTATTCCTACCTATTTTCCAACGGTACTATCCGGTTTTGCCTCTTAGCTGATACCCGGTTTCACCCCTCTTGTTAAAGTTAAATAAAAAAGTCTGTCACGCAGGGGCTGCGTAAACTAAGCAGATTTCCCACGTGAAGTTTTACAATAGAGAAATCTACATACCGGTAAACAACACCGTCTTGAATATGGGGGATGGGGGCATTAACAGAACGTATTTGCATATATCTCACAAAGTAAAAGGTTAGAAGGCAAGAATGGAGAAAGGTTAGGTTACACGAGTGCCGAACAGTTACGGAAACGGCCGAACTAATCCGGAAACTTCCGGCAATAGCCGCACACACACTTAATAAAAATGCAAATATCTCGGTTAAAAGATAGAGAATAAATGTATATAACATTATTTATAGTAAATTTAATTTGCAATACGATTGGTTTAATACAATTTTTCGATCCGACGTTCAGTATCGGAGATATTTTGAATTTTCAAAATCCGCTCTTCTAAACTCCCCTCCCACTGGTCCGATTTCAGCCGTTAACGAACATGGTCTTTCTTTTTACATGAAACAATTAAATACCGATTTTGGTGACGATTAAACAAAAATTGCGACCGCAAGAGTGTTAACAGAATTTATATATATATATATATATATATATATTTATATATATATATATATATATATATATGTATATATATATAATTTTGAAAGGACCTCATTTTCGTCATCTCTTGAGTAGGATCGATGGACACTTGAAAACAATTTTTGAAGATCGCCTCATGAGTACGACCTCAATAGCTGATTTCCCTTGAGGGAAATTTGCAACATGGCTTCATTTGAGCATACCAAACGCTAAAGACAATTACTTAGAGCTATAATAGAGGTAGTTGAAACTTGCTGCGTTGATCGGTGAGCAATTATTTAAAAGAAAGTGATCTTTTGTGTCAATTTCAGTGAAGTTTCGAGTTGGATTGTAGACGCTGAAGAAAAGGTGACGATTCTGGTCAGTCGCAAATAGTTTTCAGCACTTTCTTATGGTCTATTTCCGTTAACCACATTCTTTTAGCTCAATCTTGCCGGGAGTACGGCCATGTTGATTTTTTTTCTTTGTTGGGGTCAAACCGGGTACTTAGGGCTCGTATAAAACCGGGTACCACCCGGTTTGAGCCACAAGTACCCGGTTTTACCCGAAAGGACCAGGTTTTACCTAAACGATATAAAGAAAAATCCGTAATCCTACTCTTATGGGTAGGGCTCCTGCCGGGTCATTTGATTTTTTTCATCCAAGCAGGTGGATAAACAAGGAGAGCTTCTTGTTTTGGTTTGAAAAGTTTATTTCTTTCTCCAATCCTACACCTCAGAAGCCAGTATTATTGTTGCTCGATGGGCATGCCTCTCACACCAAAAATATTGATTTATCAGGGCCAGGGAAGTCAACGTCACAGTAATATGTTTCCCACCACATTGCACACATAGGTTGCAGTCTTTAGACGTTTCATTTATGGCACCTCTGAGCACCTATTATGAGCAAGAGGTAAGGAAGTGGCTTTTTGGAAACCTAGGAAGGCCGGTAACGATTTACCAAGTTTCTCGTTTGTTTTCAAAAGCTTTCCAAAAAGCTGCTATCATGAGCACTGCAGTTATGGGATTCGAAACAACAGGAATATGGTCCTTTGATAAAGACGCGATTCCAGACCACCTGTATGCCCCCGCTGATACAACTGACAGGCCCATTGCTGCACCTCCATCAGCGGCAATTGTTGATGATTCGGCATTGCCTGCTGATGAGGCCTCTAAAAATTGTCGTGTGACAAAACCTCTGCCATCAGGAACAGACCCTTCATCTAATCAGGACTATCTTCCTCAGCCATCGTCATCAAAAAGTGACCCAACACCAGGATTCAAGGTTTCTCCCATCATTCTTATGCCCCATCCAAAAGAAAATGAAAGGCTTCAGAAGAACACAAGCGATAAGAGGAGGGGGAAGACAGCCATTCTTACATCCACCCCATATAAAGCTGCGCTAGAACACGAAGAGGCTGGCAAACCAAAAGATAAAACTGCAAAACGTCAGCTGTTTAGCCAGCCAACAACCTCAGGTCGGCAAACTGAGATAAGAAAAAAGAAATCTCACAATAAGAACAGGAAAAGAAGTGGGAGGATCACATCTTCAGAAACAGAGGAAGAGCTTGCTAATATCCCAACCAAAAAATTAAACAAGACATTTGAAAAAAATATTTCAAAAAAAGAAAGAAAGAATGAATCAACCTCGTCATCTTCTGATGAGGATCCCTCAGATGCATGTATTTTTTGCAATTCGTTGATCGTTGACTCAGACAAGATGGGTTGGATCCGATGCTCCGTCTGCCAACAATGGGCACATGAAGTGTGTAGCGGCCGAGAAGACGAATGTGAAGAAGATTTTGTTTGCGATTTCTGTACAGCCTTTAAGAAAAACTGCCCAGTCGTAATTAAATAATTTTTAATTTTTTTTATTGTATTATAATGTTTAGTTTTGAATTTATTTTGTTATTCTCATTATCCTTTCTTAATAAAATAATTTTTGAGGGGGGGGGGGGAAGTTTAATATTGATGTTCCGGTAAAAGCGGATACTTGCGGATCAAACCGGGTAGGTACCCGATTTTACCCGACCATTCCTCAAAATACATAAAATTGGAAAATTAAGAAAATTTCAAATTCTGATTATGTTTTGTTCTTATTCATACTAAAACGGTCATTTCCCTCTTGGTTACATCCTAATAGAGGCTCCCAACGCTCATCTTCTAAAAATTATTATTTTTGGAGATTTGGGAGGGCAAAGAAATCTTGGTACCCGGTTTTGTCCGACTTTCCCCTACTAAGATTACTGCATGCCTTTATTCTTATTGGAATAAGAGCGCAGTACAATCAAAAACCATTTCCACCAAAATCATAAGCAGTCTCCACAAAAACAGAATTATCATCACTGACAGAAAACCAACACGACCAACGATTTGGCGTAATGGCCGCTGCTTCTTTTTCAAAGGTGGATCCTAGTTCCACCGTTATACCCGACACTGCAGCCCACACAACGGCTAAGAGGAGGTACCCGGTTTTATCCTCCTCTCTCCTACCTTTTCGCAGATTTCCCTTAAGGGAAATCAGCTATTGAGGTTGTACACATGACGGAATTTTCGAAATTTTTCTTCAAATGTCCATCGATCCTACCTAGTAGATGACGAAAATGAGGCCCGTTCAAAACTGTATATGTATATATATATATATATATATATATATATATATATATATATATATATATATATATGTGTGTCTGTTACCGCTCTAGCGGTCGCAATTTTTGATTGATCGTTACTAAACTCGATTATTTAGTCGTTTTATGTAAAAAGAAAAATCAAATTCGTTATTGGCTGAAATCGAACTAGTGGAAGGGGGGGGGGGTTTATAGGGGAGGATTTTCGAAAATTCTAAATATCTCCGTTACTATATGTTCAGTCGTCATTTCAATTTGAATCTCCCGCGCTCGATGAGTTCACAAACCCACCACACATATGTAGATCACCAAGGCTGTGCCTACAGCGGAAACTACTTTGCAGCTCAAGAAGGCATCGGCTAGTTACAAGGATACGGTCAGTTGGTCTTAGACGCTCGCTGCGGTCGTTTCTACGGCCAGTGGGGCCTTGCCCCTCTCCCTCCGCTACAGATAACCGCTTCATAGATAACCGCTGTTGGAATTCACCCGTGATAGAGTTACTGTCAGTTTTTCTTCTCCCGCAAAGCTGCCATCCTGTGCGGATCACCGCAATCGGCTGGAAGTCGGATCTTCTACGGAACACAGAACATAGCAACGAAGGAGGACTCCACTTCTAGAAACGTTTTCGTTTCCCGCAGGTGCCTATCTTAATAATGCTAGCATTATTTGCGCAAATTATCAAATGTGTACTCACACAATATAGGACCTATCACTTATTCTATGTATATATTTATATTGCCGCTAAATTAGTTTATAAAGTTAAGTTCTTTCTGTTTCTTGCTCAACCACTATTTATAACGTATATTATATGTAGTTTTAATCAATTCAATATACTTGACTCTTAGGAGAATTCAAATAGTTATTTGTGTTATTTCCCCTCATCTTTCCACTAGAAATACAAAATGCTCTCTCTTATTCTTGCCTTTAAAAAGCTTCCCGCCATTACACTATACATCTGATCAAAAACTTGTACAGAATAAATCTTATTGCAAATTAAATGTAGTATAAATATTGTTATATACATTTATTCTCTATCTTGAATATTAACGGAGATATTTGCATTTTTATTAAATCTGGTGACT